>WAAB01022164.1:1312-30355 GCA_013389865.1 Piaya cayana | reverse complement strand
TGGCCTCAAGCTCCACCAGGGGAGATTTAGGCTAGAGATTAGGAGGAAGTTTTTTACGGAAAGGGTCATTAGGCATTGGAATATGCTGCCCAGGGAGGTGGTTGATTCGCCTTCCCTGGGGGTGTTTAAGGCATGAGTAGACGAGGTCCTGAGGTACATGGTTTAGTGTTTGATAGGAATGGTTGGACTCGATGATCCGATGGGTCTCTTCCAACCCGGTGATTCTGTGTGATTCTGTGATTGTTTCCAGGGGTGGGACCTCCCTGGGCATCCTGCGCCAGTGTTTCACAGTCCTCATTGTAAAAAAATTTCTTCTTTATATTCAGGCTAAAACTACAATATTTCCCTGCTTGAGGAATACCAGGCACTTGAACTGAGATAAGCTGGTCACGTGAGTGAGCACAGGCAATAAAAAATGATGGGTTTGTACAAAGAAGTCCAAGAACTGGTGTTCATGCCTCCACCAGAAGGCTTGCAAATGCGTGGTCCTGTGGAGTTACACACTTGCCATACTTACCCTTCTGTACTGGCACACAGAAACAACCAGTTTGTAGATTCCTTGTGCAAATCAGTGGAGAAACCGCTCTAAGAGAGTTTGGAGGTGCTGGAGATCTGTACTGGCATATGTTGAAGCATAATATGCAAGTTTGTCTTTGAACACATGCACATTTACAGATGTGTTTGTGTATCTTTTGGCACGTTGCTTGTCCGAAGTCAAGTTATTTAGCACTGTTAGAACATTTGGCATCATATGCCAACTGAGCCATGCTGTCATTTAATACTTATCTTTGAAGTGTTTTACCTTGTTTTATTTTGTGGCTTGATTTATTTCTAGACTTAACTTTAAGCCTTGTAAAGCAGCAGGGGCACCTCTGTCCCCAGGTGAGCAGTTGTTAGGCTGGTGAGATGAAACTTTCTGGTTAAGAATAAAATCATTCTTTAACATTTTCTTTCTAGAAATTTAAGGTAACTTTTCTAGCTCCTGTAGGGAACTTGCAAACACACTGATCCTAGAAGGCAACAGCCCTTCACTATGGAGAACTCTGCCTTGTTATCTGCCAGAGACTGGGGTTATCCAGGTGGGATCCAGCTAAACTGGATAATTGTAGGCAAGTGATGGTGTCCTATGGTGTCCTGCTTACTTGAGTTTTTTAATTTTCCAGCCTCCATTCCTCCCCTCTCTCATCTTTGTCGTCTTGAGATCCGGTCCATTTTAACAAGTGAACATTTGCGATCAGACCGGTTTATCCGGGAACTACCGTTGCCAACTTATCTCCAGGACTACCTTCTCTACTTAGATGTGCTCCGCGCTGATGCTATTCTGGGAGCAGAAGATTATCTGGGGCAGAGAGAGGAGGGAGCTCTCTCTACCAGTCACTCCAGTGCTGAAGATGCAGAGAGGAGGGACCTAACATCAGTGCAGGGTGAAGGCGCTGCCAGTGACTGAAGTGGCTGCAGATTTCGTAATGGCAATTAGCAGGCATTGGAGAAGAACTACTGTAAATAACTGTAGTAATAAGTCTTTTCATGCTGTAGTTTTATACTATGCCTAGAAGTTTGTTACAAGTTCTGTGGCTTACACGTTTAAGAAGTCCGTCGTAGCTTTCTAAGTCTGTGAACATATTCTGGTTCTGAAAGGAAATTTTTCACTCTTATGGAGTAAAATTAGCTTGTTCAATGAACACAGCTTATATCATGGTTGAAATCTATTTGGACAGACAGTGTTAGTAAACGCTTTATTCTAAGGACCGCACATACCAAATAAAATTATCTGAAAGTCAAAAAACACAATATTGTATTGTTGTTACAAGTTTATGTTTTGAGGACTGATCTAGCTGAACCAGAGACAGGAAATTAATATAAGAAAGAAAATTTGTTGCTGAAGGAACAGTGATTTTCTTTTTTTTGCTTTCCTTGGTTGTCTATGTTTTGTGGAACATCGGAGTGGGAGGCTGGATTGGAGCCTTGCCTTGCGTGGCCTGTGGGACAGGCACAAAATATCCCCACAAGCTCACTGCCGTGACACCGCTGTACAAAAATCCCTCTTTCGATGAAGTGAAAAAGCAACCACCATCCCCATGGGGTGAGTGACAGGGCTGGGGCAGGGACACCATGGTGGAAAACAGCTGCATTCCTCACTCTGGGAAAGCCTTCATCCTGCAGAGGTGAAGTGAGCGCTGCCGGACTCACTGGTAGTAGATGCTGAAGGCATGGAGGATGTACAGGAAGGTCGTGATGAAGGCAAATAACTGCATGAGAGGAGGAAGAGCAAAAGTTGGGGTCAGCTGGGAATGTCTAATGCCATCAACTCTCAGTGTTAGCGGCTCGAGGAAACCATCCAGCCTAGAGCTCTCTCCAGCCTCAAAGAAGAGACAAAGCCCCCCATGTTTCCCAGAAGGCAGCCACGAAAAGCTGTTTGTGATCTGCTGGACCCTGAGAAGCCCACACAGGCTGCACAACACAACAGAGACAAGGAGCTGAAGCTCCAACCAGTGTGATGCTGCTGGGCTTGGAATGGCTCTGCTGGTGCTTTCATTGCTCTTGGAATGGAACTGGAATTGGGGGTGCTGTGACCTGCCTGGGGTTTCGTGGATCGACTCACCGATGCGGCGCTGTTGAGCTGGTAGTAAAGCGGCGATTTGGGATGTGACTCAGAATTGATGGTTGCATTGGCTTGCAAGACAGCAGCGCTCATGTACAGAATAGCTGTGGCACCATGGTACAGACTGTCCTGTAAAGCAAAGGAGCACAGAGGACCGATGCCTGCCTGGGACCATCCTTCTTATTTGCCCTAAGGATGAGGTGTATCCCCTGCACGTGTGAGTGCTCAAATGGGGCACATGCCCGGACAGGGGCTGGGACTGAACCCTCCTGCGTGCTCACACAGCACCCACGGCACAGCGTGTCTTCCCTCAGCATTTCCAATCACAGCCAAAGGAGGAAAAAGTGTGGTTGTTTGCAGAAGGGCTGGCAGCTGCCTGGCTAACCCATCATCAGCCACAGTAATCTTGCGGCCATCGTGCTGCTGCCAACGTCTGCCAGTGTCCCAGCCCCTCCTTACCAGCACTTTCCAGTTCTCGCTATTCTTGTGAAAGCCGAAGAGGTAGCTTATGAGGAGCAGCACGGAGATGAGACAGGAGCTGAGGGACACGTACATCACCCATCCCTGCTGCAGGGGATAAGAGACAGAGGTAGCAGCAACGAGGATCCACACCCAGGTTCCAAAGACCTGCCGGGGCAAACACAGGCATCTCTGATGAGCACAGGATGGGGAAAAGCCCCTTCTCCCCCATTCCCTCTTTGCCTCCTTCCCGGGCAGCTCCAGCAGCCATGGGAAGCCCTGTGTGTTCAGGCGGTGCAGATCAGCCTCCCGGAGTATCCCAGCACGGCAGCAGTATCGCAAGCTGGCACGACTTTCCCTAAACACTTTAGGGAAACACTTCAAAATGTTCCTTACAGAAAGAAAGGTTTGCTGCTGTGTTCGACACAAGGAGACATCTTGCCCCAAGTGCTTTGATGGAGAAGCCAGAAAACATGCCTTTATCTGGGAAAGGCCAACGGATGTGTCGTGTCTGCCCAGCCCTGCTCACTTGTAAATTCTCCTGGGCTTGAAATCACAGCATGAGGAAGTCTCCTCCCGATTCCACACACCAGCCGAGAGCGAGTTGCTCTCTCTGGACCCACTTAAAATATTTACCAGGCACAAACAGCATACGGGCTTATCTGGATAAGCTCCCATCGCTCTGTGCCACTCCAGCTGCGGTGGATGAGATTCCCTCAGAGCAATTGTGCCAGTGGAGGGTGAGTGGTGTGGGTTGCCAGTGCAGTGCAATGTCAAAGTACACTGGCAGTTAGCCAGTCAGGCCAGATGCCCTCTGGACCCATAAAATTGAAATATTCATGGAATGTCACACAGGACATCCAGTTGCCTTCAAGGCATTGGAAAGACGTCATACAGGGAACAAAATTCCCTTGACATTTTAAGCCATTTCTACGCAATAACTGGAGCTGTTCCTGCTCTGTAGGCATCAGCAGCTCTTCAGCTTCTCCCAGCCCTACGGCAGCCAGTGACCCTCACATAAGGCTCCAAGATGGAGATGGAGCATATCTTGCCCTCAAGCTGTTCCAAACCAAAAACCCATCACAAAATCCACATTCAGGGTATAAGCTAAAGGAAAAGACATTATTTCCCATTCTTACGTCTTCAGGATCATTTTGGGGGTTGCTCCCTGATTTTCTGATTTGCTAGAGCTGTTAGCAGGGTGCTGTAACACAGCAAAGCTCGGCATACTCACTATCTCTGGTACGATGAATGCGTAGGGGATGGTTTTGAAGACGGCGAGTCCAGAGGGCAAGGTGGGCTGCGTGGAGGCCACGGGAGAACTCGTTGAAGCCATCTCTTCTCAGCTGACACCACAAATGCTCTAGCTGAGCTCCGCTCGCATTTGCCTGCACTGTGCCGCTCCCATGCGGGGTTTTAACCGACACACCCGTGGGGACGTAATCACAGAAACCAGCCCAGGCTGGCACCATGCCGCTTCCTCTGGCTGCGGGAGCCCTCCGCAGCCCTCCGGTTATCACAGCTGGCTTCACACTCTGCTGCCAGCACTGGGACAGGAGAACAACGGAACCTGAGTCCCGTCATCAGCACACAATCAATTCATGGTCTTTAATGAGAAGGAAAACAGGAAAAAAACCCTACACCACACTGGGGCAGAAACATTTCCTGCAATCAGTTTTTGTCCTTAGCATAGTTTCAAGCCTGAAATATTTTCGCTTCCACTACTGTTACTTCCTCCCCTTTCTGTTCAGGTTTCTGCTCCATGTTCACATCAGAGTCCCCCACACCCACCAGACACGTCCAGCCTTCAACCACTTGCAGCCAAGCATGTTTTACAGGCAATGCACTGGTAAAAGACAGGGGGGTTTGCTTGTGTGCTCTGAAGTGCCCAGAAAGGTCTAAAGGGCAGCTACAATTTCTACTTCCCAGCCAGTGCACTTTGGATTCAACACGCACAGGATTTTTTTTTTCCAGAGAACTCTGCCTCACCCCATCGCCCACCAATAACTGGTGGGATGAAAGACTGAAGGTGGCATGTCTGCCTCATGATCAAGTGAAGTCACTCTGTCCTCTCTAACTCGGGCAATATTCTGCAGCAGGCGCAGGACAACTTCCTAGGAAGATATTGTATCTACCAGGAGAGCCAAGTGATGCCCAAGGAATTTAGCTTCCATGCCAAGCTCTTGCACAATACAGAGCAAAGATCAAAGCTGTGATGTTTCTTAGTGCTAAGCCTCAACTAGGGCAGAGGGAAGTGCTTTGTGACATTTCTGGAGGCTCTGGTTTTCAAATGCTGTCACAGCTCCATGTAACATGATTTGAAAGACTTTATTTTAAAGCATTTCATAACTGGCAGAACTAGTGCCTAGCTTGGACTTAACCCTGTGACTCCGTGCCCATCTCCTTCCATGGACACAGTGGCAATGCGCCCATCATCCTGCAGAAAGCATCCAGATACTTCAGCACAAAAGAGAAATGGGATTGGTCATTTCCCACTGGGAGCGGGCAGCACATGTGGCCTGAGGTTACAAAGCACTCGGGGCAAAGCAACCTTTAACACTCTGGTCCACCTGAGGAACATCCACAGCTCCTGAGCCTGCCCAAGGAAGAGGGAGATACCGTACAGCACAGCCATCTGCAGCGTGCCTTGAATCCTCAATGGCTTCTATTTGTATTAGGTGGGTCAAAGTACATTCCTACTAATAACCCAACCTCTTCCTGAGTGGCAAAGGAAAACAGTAAACCAGTCTAAATACAGAGCAACCTGCGGTCCACCTATTGGACTGGGGATGAGTTTTTTTCCTAACCTGGCCAGCCTTGCTCAGCAGCATTCTTGAAGATCATTGCTATTTTCCTTGCCTGTTACGAGTCTGCTGGAGTACTGGGACAAAGAGCCTTTTGTTCACCCTGATTAAAACAGGTGGAAATAATTAATTGGACATTGCATGAGAGTAGAGAAGTACTGCCTCAGCATTTGCTCAGCTTAGGCAATATACGACACTGGACATGGCTACAACAGGTACACATAGCAACAGACAACCACAACCTTGTCTAATGTTGAAAAGAGGAAAAAGTAAAATATAATTTTCATAAGGTAAACAGATAAAATGGTTTTAGTCTCTCAAAACGTTAAATGTTGAAATATTCATTATAATTCACATAGAAAAGAAACTGACTGTACAAGTTTATTTATATTGTTGCCCTGTTCTTACATAACCTGTGTTGTTCTGTACTCCATTCATGCTCCAGGATTGTTTTTCCTCACTTCTCCTAAGAAATCGTAAGCCAGCTCTGAGATATCAAAGGCTTTGTGAGTATTTTCTGATGACAGCAGATACTCTAGTGCACCGTCATTCTCTCGGCTTCTTTTCAAAAAGTTGGCAATCGCCTTCCAGCGAGATGCTTCAGACTCTTCCTCAGCCCACTTGTAGTCAGGGAGGAAAGTTGAGTGGAGGAGAGGGAAGACAGAGTCGTGGTACACAAGGACAAATAGAGACTTCAGAAATTCACGATCTCTCTGTGGAGAAGAATATTTGAAAGTGCTTCAGTGCAAATACACAGCATTGCTGAGCGCTTCTCCAGAAGTACGGTACACAGGAAAAAAAACAAAGTAACACAAACAAGAAAACATTCAACTAACCCCCAGTTCCCAGAATAATGGGAAGAGGTCTGACCTTCCTAGAAAAACATCAGTTAACTCGGCTGAGCCTCAAACTTGCCACCAAAACCAATATTATATAAACTACAGATCCACAAAGCTGCTCTCACTCCACTTACTATTCCAAACAAGAAAGCAGCACTATGTGGCCAAACCTTGCCAGTATCACCACAAATGGTGATCCCTATAACGGTCACTGAGAGCCCTTCGCTCATGGGGTATTTATATTTCTTCCTAAAGACACCACTGTGTAACAGCTGTTCCACACAGCTGCTGCAGAGACAGAAGTGCCACATCCTCCCCACCCTGAAAGCCCAAACTCCACTCATTTCTCTGCTGCCTTGGGCAGACAGTTCCTCACAGCATGGAACTCTTAACAGGAATACATTAAGTACTGTTATTTCATGCTTGGACAGGACATTCTGTGTGTGGCAAGAATTATGCCCTATCCTTTAAAGACCAGTCTGCAAACCCCAAATATTAAGAAGCAGCCTGATCCTTTATCAAACACTGAAAGATCCTGACTGTTTTAACAGAATTTGTGCGCCTCATTTTCCACACACACTAGAAAAAGCCCTTCACATAAAAACACATGCACAGAGCACTGCCTCCTGGAAAACTTATTTAACAGAGACTCTTGCAAAGACTAGAGTGCTCTGACTGGCATTGAACAGTTCAGTTTCAGCAGATTTAGCAGCCAAGCATCATATAACCACACAAGGAAGAGTAAGAATTTGTCAGGCAGCAATCCTATCATGGGAGTGGCACACGACAAATCAGGTAAAACTGGATGGTTCTTGGATACTGAAGAGTTAATAATTTCTTTGAGCAGATCAGCTTTCATTTTGGATGAACGGCTTTGAAAAAAGCAATTCTGACTCAACAGCATTTTTTGTTTGCGTAAACGGGGAGGTCTCCTTGTGTATCTATTTGGTAGCACGCACAATGAATGAAATATCCCACTGCTGCTCTCAAGTGAAGCGTCTTGGATCAACACACTTGCCTTTCTCATCCAGTTACCTACACCTTCTCTTTGTCCAGAGGACAGGAGGTTGGACAAGGCATGGGTAAGCCTAGTGACATGGCAAATTCACTTCTCCAGGTGTCTGTATGCTAAAATGGGAGATTACAGCTGTTTGAGGTAGGGAGATTCAGAGAATTTGGGGCTTTTTTACAGGCAGACCATGGGACAACTAGTGCTCAGAGGAGGAAGTATTGTTTTGTGGACACACAGAGCACCTTTTGTATGAGTGGAAAGCTTTTACCAGTCAAATATTGGAAGCATGTTATGAAAGGGAGCCATATTTTGAGTGTGACTCTATAACAGCTTCCCCAGTAACAACCAATATGCACACACTGAGGCAAAAAGTTACCAGCTAATTTAATATTCCTCTTTCTACTAGTTTACTGTCATAAATACAGTTAAGAAACATTAAGAAGTGTGTTTAGCATATCACATTTTCTAAATAAATGTGTAGTGAGAAAAGAAGTTAACCCCCAATAACACTGACAGAGAATTTCTAGTTCAAATTAGACTGAATACGCATCAAAAGAAAAACCTGTAATTTATTACCTTCTCAGATCTCTTCAACGTTCTTTCTCTGTCTGCCCAAGCGCTCTAAAATGAAATTAAATGTAAAATCAGACTGAGATTGTGGGGATCTAATGCCATTCCAGTTTTAGCTGCAAAAGTCTCTCTCACTGCAATCCTACAGTAGTTTAAGATCCCAGTGCAGTCCCACTTTCCTCACATTCCCCATGCCTCCTTTGTGCCAGTTTCATTGACTTAAGCAGCCATTCCACCAAATTTTACAGATGAGAGGACTTGGAAACCTATAGGAGCCATATAAATGAAATCAAGGGGATCTACTTTTCAGAAATATCAGCCACAGCTGAGGTTGATTTCCCCCCACACCCTACAAGCACGAGGAAATACAGCCTAACCCCAAAGGCTGCCAACTTCTAACAGCAGTGTCCTTTGGGAAGAAATAACTCTGCTGATATCTGCTAGTAGGACACCTGTGAGGAACTGCAGTGTAAATACAGTGAGCGCTGTCCCACCAGTCAGAAGCTTGTAGGCTCCTTCCTGTCAGGAAAGCAGCACTGTCCTAGAAGCCAGACACACATTCAGACAGCTAATCCACCTGTGCACTCTCTGGCTGTGGCTACACGGCTAGCAGTGCTCAAACTTAGTCCATTTATGTCTCTGCATCTCTTCTGAATGTACTCGTGTTCTCTTGCTGTTTTGATGGCACTAAGACACAAGAAGTCTGCATGCACTTGAAACAATTATAAAACTTTGGTGCTGCTTGGCTTTTCCATTTATCTTTTCATAGGATAAAGAAAGTTCTAATTTTGCAAACTATCTGGAAATCCTGACAAATCGGATGTAATTCAGTGCTATGTAAATAACGTACTCGAAGTGCATCCATCAGATCTGGTTGATCCATGAGTTGAGGGAAAGTTGCTAATACAGGACTACAGATTAAATCTGAAACAGAAAACAAACACATTCAAAGCTAAGCTAAGGAAGAAAAAGGATGGTTTTTGAAGTATTCAAAATCAAGGTATTCAGCTTATTCCCTCCCCTCAGAATATTTCAAAGGGAAAATTAGCTCTAGCAGTACTGTGAAGTAGCAGGGGAGGTAGAAAAGCTCATCAACAACTGCATTCTGAGTGCAGCAAACTTACAGTGAGAGCCAGTTAATCTGAGAAACGAGACACACAAACCCAGAGGTTAGCAAGCAAGAGACCTTACTGATTTCACATAGGGCAGAGTGAGCTGTTTTTCCTCATTTCTGCACCTGTCTTTTTTATAAACAGTTGTGCTGCCCGATTTGGATGTTATGAATAAACACACTTCCATTCTACTTTAATCTGGCTTGTGTTGTGTGCAATTTTAAGATAACCGAGTAACAAGTGGCATAGTGAATTTAGCAGATGGGGCACAGCGTCAAACTGCACAGCTCTCCTGTGTGCCTTTCAGGTGAGTGATGGGTCTCCTTTTGAGCCGGGACTGGCAGGAACCCAAGCGCTCAGCTACACAGCACAGCAAATCTTGAGCCTCAGTGGTACAGTGGTCTTGTCACTATTTTTGTTAATGGGACTCTGGGTAAGTTGAGGAGGTTGTAATATGGTGGGTGCTGGTTTCTTCTCCCAAGTAACAAGCAATAGGATGAGAAGAAACAGCCTCAAGATGCACCAGGGAAGGTTTAGGGTGGATATGAGGAAGAACTACTTTACTGAAAGAGTGGCAAAGCACTGCAACAGGCTGCCCAGGGAAGCAGGAGTCTTCTTCCCTAGGGGTGTGCAAAAAATACGTGGTACTTGAGGACACAGGTAAGTGGGTACAGTGGTGCGACAGTGGGACTGGATGATCTTAGAGGTCCTTTCCAACCTCGATGATTTTATGACTCTAAGATTACAAGAGAGATACAAGTGACGGAAGAATTTTGGTTGAAGCGTTTTCTTTCTCTTGTGATTTTAAAGATTTAACGTACACTGTTGTTTCTTCATGTTGAAGTTGATGGGAAGTTTAGTAAACACTAACCATTTACTAATACCAAAAACATTTCAAGGAAGCAAGCCAGAACTGATTGCTTCTGCAAAATATTCAGTTGTCTATTTCTAAAGTGATAGCTGATTTTGAAATAAGAGAACTCTTTTGCTACACCAGGAAAAAGTAGAAAACAGCTACCAGAAAAACTTCAGAAATGCTGGGTTAAAGCCTTTAAACCATTTCAAATGAAGTTTGAATCCAAATGGATGCAGTTTAACTCCAGGAGAGGTCATCAGCTTCATCTATTGTTCTAAGTTAGCAAGATCAAACCAAGTAAGTATAGCATTCTCAGCTGGCCTTTAAAAACTAAGCATTTTCAGATTCTCTGTAGAAAGTTTATTGCATAAAGCATTAATTTATGACAGGGTCTGACTTTCAGTTTCAGATATTAAATAAGTATACACAGAATGCATATTAAAGTTCAAGAAAACCACAAGGAGGTTAAGTTCTGAGTGCCTTTGAAAGATGAACCTGTAATTCAGATGCATAAGTACAGCTAAAGATTGTAAGTTAAAAATTTTAGGAAGTGCACAAGGAAATTTATTTGCCACAAGAACAGATGATATAGAGTTCAGTCTGGAGAAAAGACAGGAGAAAGCACAAGAAAATCGCTTTGCAGCACCAATATAAATTCACCTGACATACAGTTAAGAAATGTAATTTTTTAATATTTCAAATTGATTTTAAAATGGAAAAGGCTACAAACTATTACAGTTCCCTTGAAGGAAAGATGTGGAAGGAATAAGATAGAGTTGCAAAATCAGAGCAAGATACTGAGTTCTATAACCAGAACACTTCCACTTCTGTCTCTTCCTGCTGCATTAGCCAATATGTAAATAATAATTAAAAAATAAATAAAGAGGATTAGTTGGCCTTAATGACAAAACCATCTGCCTAATCCCTTCCATAACTCAGAGAACACGTATACAGTAGAAATGAATGAGTAAACCTTTGTGCAAATTTAATCTCTCCTTGTGGTGGTGAAAAGGTGGTGAATAGGAAACATTTCTCTTCCAAATAATCCTTTGCCTTTATTTGATTTGTATTTATTTATTTATATATAACCCTTTCCCTATCCACGTAGACTTTTTAAAATGAGAATTTCCCTGAAAACACTTGACAGAAAACTATTGTGGATTTTGCATTCTGCAACGTGAACTGATGTCAAACAGAGCAACAGATTAGATGAGTTGAAATATTACTAGTTTGAAATATAAACACACCAACTGGTAGTATTTGCAGCAAGAAGCTGTTCTCTTTTAATAAAAAGGGACAACAGCTTTCTATTTGTCCCTACAACACTTGCAGACTGCAAGGTAAAACACAGAAATCCTCTACACGGGGAGTGTGACTTCCTAGACTAGTGAGGTGGCCAGTCAGTGCCAGCAATACCAGGACCAAAATCCTCTGGGTACCCTGTATCAGTGAGCTGCTCCTGCAGACCCCTGCTTTCTCTTACAAATGGGAGACTCTGCAGAAAGAATTCTTCTTAGGAACCTGACCTTCCTCTAACACACTCTCCAATACAGAGTTGTTATCCACAACAGCAATTCTTACCTGTGCTTTGAGTGCTTATTCTGTCTTTCAGGAGTGCATCACCAAGTATTTGTCGATAAAATATCAAGAGGTGGATGTAGCACATACTGCCAATTAATGTTTCTGGGAGCAAACTAGTGGGGAAAAAAAATAACATGCTCCTGAGATTTTTTCATTCAAAACTGCTCCTACAAAGCAATTGTTCATCTATCACAACTTATGAAGGTGTACATTGATAAAGCTTTTACACCCAGACTTCTGCCGCTGCAGTTTCCACTATTACCTAAACTTAAAGACTTTTTAGCTGTTTTCAATAAAATAACTCAAAATGCCATATGAGTCAAGTGGCACAACCCTCAGATTTTTCCATAGCCAATGTTTCGGGGAAGGTGAACACTAGATCTCTGGAACCACTCTAGGCTATCTGAAATACTTTTTCACTTTACAGCAGCACACAAGAATACTTACTTCAGGATGTCTTCTGACTCTGCACTCAATGACCTCAGCTTCACTACAAGCACAGGCTGTTTCTTGAGTGTTAGAAGCTGATGAAAAACACCGCCACCTGTTTAAGAAATAAATAAGCAATATAACATCTGTAATATTGAAAGAACATTAAGAATTATATGACAAGAATAGACATTTAAATTTGGCAAGAGATGTTTCGCTAAAACTGTAATGGTTTAAGGATGATCTAAAACACCGGAGGAACTGCATATCTGAAAATATATCAACATATCAGCTATGTCAGCATTTGGTCTAACAGAAGATATTACCTCTCTCTGGAATGGTATAATACGTATGGAGTAATATGAAGTATTCAAACTCAAAAAGTAAAGGCCTTCTGTAGCTTGGAGCATGTGTCAGTGGTGAATGATGTTATTACAGCTTCCAGAGGAAACTATGGCTGCCATTATTTAAAATATAAGTGGTCTATCATCTGAACTAGCTCTTAGTGAAGCTTTATTCAGCCCTGCAGGGAAGAACCAGAATAGATGTTCTGTAGCATAATTACGCACACGTGGAATTTGTGCCTAAGTGATGTGGGATTGATGAGATGGGCCTCGAAGAGCCTGGCTTAGGAGCTCTTCCGACCAGTGTTACTGCTGAGCCTTGCACCATCACCACGAGCCAACAAGTGTTAAGTGCAGGTAAAGAAATATTTGACCATATATATCAGAAATAATCCTCAACTTGCATACACCAGAAATTATCAAAACATTAGCACTGGCAGATAGTTCTGATCCCACCAGCCCTCACAATCAGCTTTCTCTCAGGCAAAATGAGGACAAAACAAAACAAGGTTGTGGTAACTGGACACTAATCAGAGCCCTGTCTGAACACTGCATGTTGTAAGATAGGTACAGCATTTGTTGTATCTTTTCATTTAAATAACATTCAGGAGAAACCACACCTCTTCTTGACATTGATGGGTCGACCTCAACGCCTCTCTCATAGGGAGTACCACCACTTAATGGCATTTCGTACATCCTGTGAAAGAAGAGCAGTACAGTTAAAGGAGGTAAGGGTGTGCAAGAACAGCATCACTGCTCTTTGAGAAAGAGGAAAAGCTACTGTCTCAAATAAAACACTGACACAGTGCTTGAAGTTATTACACGTATTTTATTAATTAGGTGTAGTAATTTCATATAAGTAATCAAAACTCAGGATAGATTTGAAACCCATATCATATGAGGAAAATAGTTAATTATTTTAAAAGAAATAAGCAACACTGACTCTCTTCTCACATGACTCCAATTTTTTTTATATGAAATTTAGCAATTGTTTCAATGAAATGTTTTCTGAGAAGTCATGGCTTAAGTATCAAAGATACTTAGATATGGAAGATTTAAAGTGTTGAAGAATAATACAGTCCTAGTTTTGCCAAGAGTAAGTCACTGTTGAAGCAAGCATGCATTTCACTCTCTGGGTACCACATTTAACTTAATGGAATAGAAAACAATGTTACAGATCAGATACATAAGAGAGGTAGAGGCCTGTAGAACAGAAGTCCCTGGGGGGAGTTCTTTTTGCCCTGGAGTCCAAATACATTTGGAATATGCAATATGTATATTTTAGTATTCTTTAAGATTGTTGGAAATATGAACTAATCATATATCAGCTGCAATATACAACCTTATTCACATTCTCCAGGTGAATGGTAAAAGATTCACTCACAACTCTGAGCCAATTCCAAGTGTCAATAACCAAATCTCCTAATTTTTAAATGCGAATGATATATATACAGCAAAGTGGATATAAAGAAGAGGCCAGAAAAAGGACATTGTCAACTTCAATTTACTTAATGATTCTACTTTGTATAAAGAAAACTCTAAATAACTCCCTGTTAACTGCAGACATTTCTTTAGTTTGAAAATGCACTGAAGAACATATTTAAACTCATACTAACTTGCAACATTCCAAATCTGAAAGCTGGGTTCAGGGAGCACTTTTCCCACACCAACTTAGCAGAACACACACTGGGTGTGGAAGCAGGACCAACGTTCTCATTGAAAGACCCTGTACAACCTGCACCTTAGTCTGGATTTCACCTGCCCCATCAGGGTGTAAGTATGAAAGATGATCTTTACTCCTAGCCTAAAATATATACACATACATAAATAAGAAAAAGGAAGGGAAGGAAAATGAAATAAACTTACTTGGAAGGAACAGGCATTCCATTAGAATTAAAAAGCTTCAGAAATGCCCAGCCACAGCTTAGTTCTCCCCTTTCACCTGTTGCCTAGAAAAAAAACCCCAGAAATCAGTAACTTGAGCAGCTAAACCAGAATGAGCAACTGAACCACAATTATTTAGAATAATCACATTAAAAATGGTAAAAGCCACAGATTTGTAGTAAGGAAACACGGACTAGGTCACATCCACAAGTGTCTGAAGATACTTACCAAACAGCACATAACAGTTTTGCTGAAGTTGATGGCTCATGAACATGTTTAAGAGATGAGGATTAATTAAGCCAAGAAATATACATTTAAAGGAAACCTCAGTATATCAAGCTCCCGAAAAAAAGAAGAAATGCTCAGATAGAAAGGTAAAAGCCCCTAAACCTGCACTAATGTTCTAAAGAATGCAGGACAGGAAGGAGGAGGGGAAAGAAATTTAGGGAGAGGATCTACTCATCTTGTTCCAGAGTTACCAGTTTCCAAGTCAGTGACTCTGTGCATCAGAACTTCCTTTCAGCTAGGAAGTTCAGCTAAATGTCATTTGGATCTCACAGTTCACTGCTGGGATAGTACATTAGTGAACATCTAATACAGGACAGCTGGTTCACTTCATAAATGTGTGCCTGGAACAATTCATACTGCAACTTTACACACTTACATTGCGAATATAAGTGATGCCAAGTTCAAATAATACACCGATGTCTGAAGACAGAGAATTGGACCTGACAAAACAGTCACCGTCAAGCAAGCTGGGTAAAATGCCCGTCACCTAATACAGAGAGGGGGTGGAAACAAAGGTACCTATTAAAAAAAAAACCTGATTTTTAAAGGCCATTGAACACATCACTCTTCCATGTAAGATCCCAGACCCAATACCACTGCATAGGGGAAGAAAATGATGAGAACCAATTTCAGTTGAAATCTTGCTCCCCTTATTCTTCATCTTGCAACAAAACACAGCTAAGCTACTGAGGTCCTTTTTTGGTGCATGTGATGACAATCTATTAAACAGCTTTAGATGTCAAAAAAAAAAAAATTCCCTCCAAGAACACAGCATGAACTGGGGTAAAGCATAGCAACTCTACTGCTGCAATTGGGGCCCTACACAGCATGTGAAACATGGGACAAAGAGTGTGCTCTCTTTTCAATTAAATCAAAGGAAAAGCTCACATGCAAAGCAGCTGGTCTCTTCCCATCTCCATGAGCACCATGTACCTAATATGGATTCAAAGTTAACCAATGCCACCAGCTGGATCGCCAGACTCTCCTGCTAGTTTTCCTTGCCCCTGACTCTCTTCTCAAAAGTATTTTTGCTAAAGCACTGAGTTTAGTTTGAACTCATGCACTTCAGTAAGTCTTCTTTTCTGCATCTTCAATTTGGTCGCAGTATGTTCTACTTCAACACAAATACCAGGGGTAATAGATGTCACTAAATAAGAAGCTGTAAATAGATAGTTACTGGCTATGTCACTCTCTGAGTGAGGTACCTACCTTAGGAGAAAAGGTCCACGTTTGAGCATTTTTAGGTAGCCATGTAGCTCTCACTGTGTGAATGTTACTCAACACCTGAAACGTGACAGTGTTGAAAAAAGCTAGAACAAGTTTTTCTGAATGCTATGCAACTTTAAAAAAATGCAACATTATCCCACATTAATTCGATCTTGCACACAACAAAGATAAAATTACATTTTTCCTTTAACTTTATCAGATGGTTCCAGTTTAAAGGGCTACATAGGAGATTTCCTCTAAAGCCACAGAGCACTTTCCAATCATCCTTACTTCATCTACAGCAACAACAGCCCCTTTGACCCCAAGAGCAAGTAAGAAAATGGTCAGATTATCAGCATTGGATTCTGTTATAAAAAGCTGCTTCACACACAGAGCACAGAGAAACAGTTACAGGTGAGGAAATCCGAATACCCCGACCCAGCTGTTCCTAGGCTCATTACAGGAGAGAGATCAGCCCAGAAAACGCTCATCTCTGCAAATAATGGAGCAAAGAGGTAAAGGGTCATTGGGCACTGGAACAGGATGCCCAGGGAGGGGGTTCAGTCACCTTCCCTGAAAGTGTTTAAGGGACAGGTGGATGAGGTGCTGAGGGGCATGGTTTACTGACTGACAAGAATGGTTGGACTTGATGATCCAACCTGGTGATCCTATGATTCCTGTGAATGGCAGGTGGGGGAATGGACATTGTGGACTCAGAGGAATGGAGCTCTCACCCCAGCCCCTCCCAGGGAGGCCCAAGGGCTGGGTGTGACACTCATCATGATGAGTCAAAAGGAGCAGCTCTCTGGATCACCTTACAGACTGAAAGGGGTTGCTGCTTAGGCATATGAGACGCTGTGGCATGCAGGGGAAAAGCCTTTTGGGACTGCACATGACTTACTATGGGATGTTCAGGGGAGGAAGCAAAGGCAGAAACAGGAGGAATTGAGGTGCTTTGTGGGTGGGAAAATAGAGGGATAAGTACTCATGTCCCACCATGCATAGTGCCTGATCAGTGCAGTCTGTCCTGCTTTTTCATTAAACTCCATTCATAACTACTTTTCCGGATGAATGGGCTCTCCATTCCAAATGCCTTTGTGTGTGGATGTCAAGATGCCAGCAACCAGTCAGACCACAGTGTCTTGCACATGTGTCTGTGGTGACCACAACTGAGGGAAGTAAGAGTGCATATGTTAGCATGTGATCACAGGTGAGCATCAAGCCAGACAAATCGGAAAGTAAGTTAAGCGGCTTGGGAGACAGATTGTGTGTGTGCATGCATGCATCTCTCTCCTTTTGAGGGAGACAACTGAAGGAGTTGGCTACAAGAGGAACCAGAGCACGAAAGAAGCTGAAAGAACCACACCTCATGAAGATGTTTTTGTTAAGCAAACAACTTACCCGATTGCCATCAAATAGACAGAGACGAACGTGTCTGCTGAGAACCTGTATACTGGTTCCTGGGAGAGGAATTGTCTTACAGCTACATAAAGTTACAATCAGGGATATTCGAGTTGGTCTAGGATAGATCTGAAACACAGACAACATGAGGATTAAACCTACAGGCTCCTCCTGCATGTGGTAATAGGTTTGTGTTTATTTACTGAGATGATCGAGTGTAGTGTTCACTAGAATGGATTCTTCCAAACACAAAGCTTGTAGCATTGGCAGCAGCAACAGAATTTCTTCATAAGCCTTTACCTCGCTTCAAAGGAGATTGCTACAAATATTTTAGTATGACAGATATTCTAAAATGGTGCAAATCAAGACATAATCATTATCCAAAATGAAAGCAGACAAATTAAATTGGTGGTTTCACAGTGCCTAGCAGAAGTTAATGGTTTAAAAAGTCAGATGAATCACCTGTGCAGATCTGCTTCACCTCAGACAAGGAAGGAAACCACAAAAATTAACATGAAACATGACTCTTAAAAGATATCCAACACTCATACTGACTTTTTGCCTACTAGTAGGATGTGGTAACATCTACTGCCTGAGTAGCCTAGATTGACACAGAAATCCAGCATCTGTTTCACCACAATACTTACCCAACAATGACATATTTTATAGACTGCTAGCAATTCACATCTACAGACCCCATCATTTCTCTCAAAGCAAGAGTGTCATTCTTTTCTCACTGGTAATACTCACAGTATTTTTCTCAGAGTTCCACACCAAGTCTTTGAAAGCCAGCTGTGATGGAGTAAGTTCAGGCTGCAAAAAGTAACTTGCTCGAAACTGACTGCCTGCAACAAGAGCAATTTTAAAAATTAATAATACTTGTACAATCTTTATTGCCACAAAATTAACTGCACCCCAAATTCACATGTGGGTAAAGTCCATTTGAGTATTTGACTAATCCAAACAAAACTATGGAGGTGTTTTCTACAAGCTCCCTTTTAAAAGGGTACTTTTGCTACTCATAAAAGCATTCTGCAGTATTTCATTCCAGAAGCACAATAAATTAACAAAGAGACACTGAAATGGTTTTAAAGAAAAAGACTAAGAAAATATGAAGTATCTAATATATTTGGTGAAGAGACTCCCAACAGATCACCAAGTAAAAGGGAAGACTAAACCAATCATAATTTTCTGCAACACCAACTGAAGTATCTTCTAAAGAGGAAAATCTTTGAAATCATTAGGAAATTCGTCATTGCCTTTGGGTGGCTGAAATTTCACACAGATAAATTAGAACTTAATTGAAGAAGAAAAAAACCCTTTTATACATTATTTGATGGGTTGAGTATGCCAATTACAATTACGCAATACTGACGTTAGTTCTATAGGCTAGCAACTAGGAAACACAACTCACCACAGACATTTGAGAATCCTGCACTGCATTTATCACGAGAAAACCTTACCCTCTTCCAAGAGCTGGAAAAGCGTGGATAGGCGGAATCCTGCAGGAACTGCTCCTATGGTTGCTAGTACCTCTACTGTGTCATTCTATTACAAAAAGAAACCCAAACCCAAAAGGATATTAGTATTCCTTCTGCTTACCAGATAATTCTGTCCTAATTTCAAACTCTCACGCAACCAATATCAGAGACCTGGGGCATTAGTCACCTCCTCTCATCTGAAGCTGGTCTGGCCTATCTCCAGGAACTTTTACTTTTTTTCATGTATGAACCCAGGCAGACTCCCATTTCATTAAACCCCCTTCCACTTCAAAGTACCATCAGAGCAGCTAGTTACAGAGCAAAATCACACCCTTGAAAAATAAATAGTATACCACTACTACGGCAAACAACAAAACACACCTTATTTGCACCTTTGATCAGACACACAGGCTGGGCTGCAGTCTATTTCTAAAGCACTAGAGAATGTTATTTGTAGCATTTCTTGCTACAAAAAACCAAAATAGAGATGCTAATAAAAAACAACAGTCTGCAATCTCATAAACAGTGTTTAGTAACAGGCAAATCTAGTCTACAAAATAATTAAGATTATGGTAGAAGTTACTATGTAAGATGCACACCTACCTCTGTGATAACTCGTCTTACAGCACTCCAGTGAGAATCTGTTCTGGAAGAAAAAGAATGTAGTTTTTAATGATATATAATCCTTGTGTGGACAAAAATTTAAACACTAAATGTTGGTTTGTTTTCAGAGAGCAGCAGCTTCATATCTATCTGAGACACTGATAATGAAGTATTTCTAGCCACAAAGACTAATTGCTAGAGGCCTCATGAGCTGGAACATAACTCAATACACAACCCAGTCATTCTTTGATTTTATGGTGGGGGAGAAGGCAAACCAAACCAAAACTTCACAACAAAACCACTCAAGTAAAAGTGTGCCTGCAAACTGTAAAAATCCCTAGTGACTGCTGTACTGAAAAGAAAAGGTAAAGAATCAAAAATCCTTGTGAGGTATTCTAGTAAGATATGTACTGCCAGATTTAAGAAGGAGGAAGAACAGTTTTATAGTTACTCACTTTCACATCACTCCATTTACCTTTTTTTAATTTCAGTTCCATCTGCTGTTTCATCCACCACTTCGATGTGTTCTTCACTTTGCTCTTCGCTTTCATCATCTTCATCAGGGATCTGCAATTCAGATTCAAAATAGCATTGTTTGATTTTTTTCACAATTCTTTTCTTTAAAATGCTTTCTCCAACTACAGCATGTGTTAAGAGTTTAGAAGAGCAGATTTTCTGCTTGTGATGTATCCCTCCAGAGCACTGTAACTGCAGAACACGGCTCTTAGTTCGGCAGTTACAGGAAGAGACTGGAGTATTCCCAAAAGTAAGTAAAAGATTGCATTTGCAAAGCAGATTATCTGAAGAGAGAAATACATCAGCACCATGAAGTATAATGTCAGCTACTCAATATGCAGTTATACTGTGGAAAGCTCTGTTCCACGGCATAAAGGCTGAACTAACAGAACTCACTGAATCGAAACTGTGTACTCACATTTAAATCACAGAATCATGGAATGCTTTGGGTTGGAAAGGACCTTTACAGGTCATCCAGTCCAATCCTCCTGCAGGAACAGGGACATCTTTAACCACATTAGGTTGCTCATAGTCCCATCTGACCTGCCCCTGAATGTTTACACGGATGGGGTCTCCACTACCTCCCCGGGCAACTTGTACCAGTGTTTTACCACAGTCATTGTAAAAAATTTCTTCCTTACATCCAGTCTAAACCTACTCTCCCTTAGTTTAAAACCATTACTCCTTGTCTTGTCACAACAGGTCTTTCTAAAGAGACTTTCAGGTCTTTCTGTCCCAATCTTTCCTGTAGGTCCCCTTTAAGTACTGGAAGGCTGCTAGAAGGTCTCCCTGCAGCCTCCTCTTCTCCAGGCTGAACAAACACAGCACTGTCAGCCTGTCCTCCTATGGGAGGTGCTCTGGCCTCCTGATCATTTTCACAGCCCTATGTTCACCACAGCTGCACACAGGATACATATGTGCATAAGTATAGAAACTAGCATGGATAAGCCACTGTGAAAATGAAAATTCAAAATTTACAATCTATTTTTAAAAGGTTCTTCTGCACCAAGTTACAAAATACTCCAACATTTACGTGGTTTCACGTTTCATATAAATTGCAAAAAGCCCGAATTGGTCCACAGCACCTTTGGGTCTTCAGAGCTGACCTTCAGTGACAAAGACTGTGACTTTCATATTCAAGAATCGGCTCTGCTCTTACGTCACACCTTCACAAGGCACAAATTACTGCTTTTGCTATACACATATACACATATACAAACACAGTGTTATTTCCAAATAATGGGCAAACCCCTGCTGTGTGTCCCTGTGGAAGCGTTATGATCAATTTTATGCAGCTATCATGAATGTATATAAAACAAAGGTGAGACTAGAACAGAAGAACACTAACCGCAAGGTAGGTTCTAGGAACGAGGCCTCTCTCCCCTTTTGAGTTTTCGGCTACCCACCAGCCATCCGCCTTCTTGTCATGTATAAACAAGATCTCACCTTTCTTTGCCATTAATGGAGAGAAGGAGACAAAACCCAACCAAATATTTAAAAACAGCTCCAGCTACCACTTAAAAAAACCATAAAATCTTAATTTTTCCCACAGCACAGATCTCAGATTACCACAACAGGCCCTGCCACTACAGAAGGTGGCAAAAGGACACTGGCTTCACCAAGGCAAAAGTACACCAGGATAAGCCCTGTCTCCCCGATTCCCATAAGGAACTGGCTGAATCCCAGAAGTACTGTATTAAACTGTCGTTATTGCTTAATGCAGAATAATGTGCAGTATTAACATGTTAAAACACTTTTTTCAGAGACATATTTACCGTAAATGCGAGATCCCCTTCCTGCTGTGCATTGAAGTTTCCAACTGCAACGCATTCCCTAACATCTGGATCATCCAACAATTTACCCTCATCTTCATCATCTGTTTCTTCACTGTCATCCTCCTCACTACTTTTTTCATCTTTGCTCTCATCCGCTTCTTCATTCTCATCTTCTGTTTGAGGATCTTTCCGATGTTCCTCTTCCCTGCCCAAAATAAATCAAACTTTTTAATTACTATTTTAACAAAACTTCTTGAAATTGCTGTAAAGCCTTGCAATGTGGGCTTCCCTGCAAGGACATTACCCAGGCACAGAATCTTCATTTCTGTGTTTCGCTCT
Source organism: Piaya cayana (assembly GCA_013389865.1). Classification (NCBI taxonomy): domain Eukaryota; kingdom Metazoa; phylum Chordata; class Aves; order Cuculiformes; family Coccyzidae; genus Piaya; species Piaya cayana. The sequence continues at coordinate 8,254 of WAAB01022164.1, read as the reverse complement.
CTGTCCTGATCTCACAAAACTCTAAAACCCCAGTGGCAATTCCTCCATGGGTATGCAGATCACACTGCATCCTCTCAATGTTTTATTTCAGCCATTAACCAACACTGTCAGAAAATTCTAGTGAGTCGTTCTTGACTTCACCAAGAAAACAAGCCCCATAAGAGCTGGCTCTTCAGCACTTCTTTTTTAACTGTATGTTAAGATAATAAAGGGGATGACCTAACACTTTTTCACGGTTGTTTTCAGCCAAATGTGTACAATTCTGTTGAAGTGCAGATTGTATTTATTTGTTTAAGCTACTTACATTACACAACTAGTAGTCACGTTATCCTGATTCAAGACAATAACAAGTTTCTGCAGCTGCTGAGAGAGCTTTAGCAATAGCTTTTCTTCTTCTTCTTTCCTCTCATTGTAATTCCCCACAGGTGCAGGCTCATCAGCCTGCAAAAGAACACAATACATTGCTCAAAGAATCAAAGTTAAAGTTACCCTATAAAGTTAGCTCTGCAGACATATCGTGTTAGCTTTCACCTTCCTGGGCTGCTGTCACTCCTGGTTTAGTGACAACTTTCTTGACCTTTTACTCAGCCAAGACTAAATTTCACATTGGATTTGAAATCTGCACTCTCCACTTGCAACACAACACATCGAGTTATTAAGCATAATGTATTGGGATGACAAAGATTTTATAATGTACTGGTTCTTTATCAGGGAGTGCAGTGATGGGATGAGGGGGAACGGTTTCAAGCTGAAAGATGGGAGATTTAGATGAGATACTAGGAAGAAATCCATTACTGCGAGGGTTGTGAGGCCCTGGCACAGGCTGCCCAGAGAAGTCATGGCTGCCCCATCCCTGGAGGTGTTCAAGGCCAGGTTAGATGAGGCTTTGAGCAACCTGATCCTGTGGGAGGTGTCTCTGCCCACCGCAGGTAGTTGGAAATTAACAGCCTTTAAGGTCCCTTCCCAAACCATTCTATGATCACAGAGACTCTAATTGCAGTTGGGCTGTGCTAAGCATTGCATTTGCCCTAAGACATTTAAACTTGAAGGAGGCAATTCTTCTCCCAGTGCTCTCTGTGATGGATTTTGCAGGAAACCATTAACAAATTTGTCTCCACACTTACTTTTTTCAAATCATGAAGAACATTTGTATTCTCTTCCACCAGTTTCTTCAGTTGCACGCATCTGCATCGAAAGCAAGGCAGACAGACAGCATTTCCTTAAAATTCTGATGACAGGTAACCCCAATTTGCTTACTGAAATGTGCAAATTTAGATACTCAGAACTTCAGCCAGCACTGTGTTCATGCAGTCTTACACATACCAGTACAAGCCCAAACATCATATTAGTTGGTCATTACCTGTGATGCGCAAGTTCCCACTAAAAACTACCTCAGCCCTTGAGGACTGGAAAGCACGCAGCCTGTTCCATCTGCCTAGAAAAAGAATGAGTGAGGAGAGGTGGGGATGAGACCTATGCAATTATGAGAAAAACAAAGTTGTGCAGGGAACTGTGTGCTCCTTCTGATGCAAAGATGACAGGGAACAGAGTGAATCTGTAAGGGCCTTTGCTCACAGCAGCCAGGAGATGGTTATGATGATGGACAGCTTGGAGAAGAATGACTGGAAAACTGCTTGGCAGGAAAAGATCTGTGGGTTCTGGTTGACAGATGGCAGAACATGAACCAGCAGTGTGCCCAGGTGGCCAAGAAGGCCAATAGCATGCTAGTTTGTAACAGAAATGGTGTGGCCAGCAGGACCAGGGAAGTGATTCTCCCTCTGTACTTTGCAATGGTGAGGCTGCACCCTGAATCCCGTGTTCAGTTTTGGGTCTCTCAGTACTGGGAGACCTCATCCCTCTCTGCAGCTCTCTGAAAGGAAGGTGCAACAATGTGGGTGCCAGTCTTCTCTCCCAAGTAACAAGTAACGGGATGAGAGGGAATGGCCTCAAGTTGCATGATGGGAGGTTTGGATTGGATATCAGAAAAATTCTTTACTGAAAGAAGCACTAGCACAAACTGTCCAGGGCAGTGGCAGGGGTCTCCATCCCTGGAGGGGTTGAAAAAAACATGTAGATGCAGCAGTTTGGGACACAGTCCAGTAGGGATGGCGGTGTTGGGCTGCGGGTTGGACTGGAAGATCTTAAAGACTGAAGGAAGGAATAAATCATTAAGACTAATAAGAATAAAATCTTGGCCAGCTTCCAGTAAGGAAGAATGCAATTGTAACACGAGTTTAGCTTGTTTACTAGTTGAAATAAGGACAGTCCCTCAGCAGGAACAAAGGACACACTTGAGCTCACCAAGAGGGCACAGTGAGGAAGAAGATAAAGAGCATAAGAGGATTCTGAAGACACAAAGGAAATGTGATGTACATTAGAGAGTGGGTGATAAGATATGATGAGTTCTATGTATGTTTCACCAATAATTCTCAAATATGTAACCAGTGTTTCTTGGCATCTAGATGACTATGTATGTTTAACCTGGATAAAAGTTCTGTAACCAGCCTCAATGGACACACACATTAGGTGAAGTGATACCCTGTGTGTCCAGTGTTATGTATGAAAAGCAATACCTGCTTAATAATGAAATTGTCATTGATCATTGACTTTGGTCTTTTTTTAAGGCATCAAGATCTTTTCCAACTCTAATGATTCTATGACTCTACAGCCCTTCCCATTGCATAGCGCCGGGCCGTGCAACTCCCGGCCATGTGACGCCAATAAAGGAGGGAAGGGGGTGCAGGGGAGGGACCCCCGGAGGAGGAGGCCTCACCTCTGCCACAGGGCCTCTCGCTGCCCGCGGTCCGGGGCCGCGCTCTCCGCCTGCAGCGCCTCCACCTGCAACACAGTGCATGGGCGTGACGTCACGGGCACGTCACGGGCACGCCACGGGCACGTCACGGGCACGTCACGGGCACGTCACGGGCACGTCACGGGCACGTCACGGGCACGTCACGGGCCCCGGTTACCTGCGCCTGCAGCTCCCGGCTCCGCCGCTGCACCCGCTGCAGAGGGCTCCGTGCTCGCCGCCCCGACATGGTCGCTAGGCAACCGGGGAGAGGAAGAAAAGGCGCCGCGCTATGACGTCACTTCCTTCGGCGCGGGGCTCGCCGGGAGTTGTAGGCGCGTGGTGGCCGCCCACACGAGGGAGGGGTTGAGCGCGACTCGGAGGGAGAAACGCTTCGCCCGGCCCTAAAAGGCCTGGCCTGGGGACCGAGAGTCACCCCCCAGGGAATCTTGTCCCTACACCACCACCCCCTGCCAAGGAATCTTGTCCTGGTCCCCACAGGGCCTCCCATCAGGCTGCGTGTGCCAGGTCCTGCACTCGGGCCGCAATGACCCCATGAAGAACTAAAGGCTTAAGAGTGGCTGGAAAAGCTGCCTGGTGGAAAAGGACCAGGGAGTGTTGGTTGATAGTGGCTGAATATGAGCCAAGAGTGTGCCCGGGTGGCCAGGAAGGCCAATGGCATCATGGCTTGTATCAGAAACAGCACAGTCTGCAGGGAAGTGATCATCCCCCTGTAATCTGCACTGGTGAGGTCATACCTCAAATCCTGCGTTTAGTTTTGGGCCCCTCACTACAGGAAAGACATGGAGACACTGGAGGGCCTCCAGAGAAGAGCAACGGAGCATGGGAATGGTCTGGAGCACAGGGGTTATGAGGAGTGGCTCCGGGAACTAGGGTTGGTTAGCCTGGAGGTGGCTGAGGGGGGACCTCATTACTCTACAACTACCTGAAAGAAGGTTGTAGAGGTGGGTGCTGGTCTCTTCCCCCAAGTCACAAGTGATGGGATGAGAGGAAATGGCTTCAGGTTGTGACAGGAGAGGTTTAGATTGGACATCAGAAAAATTTCCCTACTTAAAGTGTTATTGGGCACTGGCACAGGCAGGATCACCACCCCTGGAAGTATTTAGAAGACAGCTAGATGTGGTGCTCAGGGAGATGGTTTAGTGGTGGACAGGCATGGTTGGACTCTTGTGATTCAAAGGCCTTTTCTGAGCAAATGATTCTATGTTTTCTCTGCTGGAAAATGTGCACTGGTAATCGTTCTCTTCACGCCAATGAAATGGCATCCGTATGCAGACATGGCCACTATGGCATTGGCACGTCCACCCCTGTTTCTTGCCATCTGCCTATCTTGAGCTTACAGACACTGACACTGCAAGGAACAACACTTCACCAACGCTTCACTGGTAAAGCAGGTACAACCTGGACCAAGCAGATGTGGCTTGAAACAAAAGATTCAGCAAACAGCAATTCTGCACACCCCAGCGTTCTCATTGAAGCAATGTCTAGAGGTCTGAAATCTTGTTTCTACCAAAACACCACAGGACTAATTAATCTGACACAAGTCAGCATTTCCTGATCTTCAGGGGCACTGGGGAGTACTTTCCTCCCCCCTCCCTGAAATCAGCTGTAAAACTTTCACAGTTGAGTAATACAGTTGAAAACCAGCAGCCTGCACGGTAAAATCTCTGCACAAAGCAGGAGCACCCCATTCTCTCAGACTCAAGAAAATACTCTTCTGGACTTCACTAGTGATAGGAGGGGAAGAAGGAACCCTCCATGGCCACTCCACAATTCCTTGTCCAAAGCGGAAGAGGAAATTCAGAGCTCAAAGTGTGAGCACGCTTCAGCTGGTTTGTTCATTCATCCTGCCAACACGTGCAGCTATTTCACCACTTAATTGCTTTTTCACACACATACTTTACTACACTATGAGCACCCACAAGGAATGTTTCACTTATCAGAGAAATAAACACATCCAGGTGGTTATGGTTTTCACTAGTTTAATGCAACAGCAGCGCTTCAGAGTTCTGACAAATACATAAAACCCATTGGAACATGAAAAAATATCTGGTGTCACTCTTCCTCGGTCCTCAGTGTCTCCTTAGGGCAGCCTGTTGCAGTTCAGGATCTTGTCTCCCTCTTGTGATTCAAAGGCCTGGCACCCCAGGAGAGGCTGTGGCATCCCAAGGCCGCTCGTCCTTTTCCAGCATGGTTTCGAAGGGGCTTTCACCAGCTCCAAGGGCGGCGTGGGGCCAATCCCGGTCCCGCTCACGCTGCATCCACCGAGGCGAAGCTGTCGGAGAAGACAAAGGGAAGGTCGCGTCGAGCTCGGGGATGCCGGGTCGGGCGCGCGGGGGGATCCCGGGGACGCACCGGGACCTCCGGCGGCGTCAGGCCGCCTCCAGCTTCTCTCGGGCGGCATCGAGGCGCTGCTGGAGGCGCTGCTGGCGCCAGCGGAGGAAGCGGCGGCGAGCGCGGTTCGCCTGCCAGCCCACGGCCACCCCAGCGGCGAAGGCGGCCAGCAGCGCCCAGCGCACGGCCCGCGGCCCCAGCTCCCCCAGCCCCATCCCAGCGCCGCTCGGCGCCGCCTCCCGGGGCGGGGAGAGGCGGGGACGGGCCCTTCAAGGCGGCGGCGCCGGGCAGAGGGTGGTGAGGCGGCTGCTCAGCTATGGACCAGGCGGCGGCGCAGGTAGCGGGACGGGGGATCGGGGCGGGGGTTTTATCTGGGGGTGCGAAGCCGCAGCGTAGAATTAGAGAGTAGTTTGAGTTGGAAGGGGTCGTAAAGCCGATCCAGTTCCAGCTTCCCTGCCTTGGGCAGGGACATCCCGCTAGGTTAGGCTGCTCAAAGTCTCATCCAACCTGGCCTTGAGCGCTTCTAGGGATGGAGCAGCCACACGTTCCCTGTGCCAGTGCCTCACCACCCTCATGGTGAAGAAATTCTTCCTTATATCTAGCCTAAATCTGCCCCTCTCCAGTTTATCCCCATTACCTCTAGTCCTATTGCTACAAGCCTTTGTGAACAGTCCCACCTCAACTTTCTTGTAGCTTTTTCAGGTACTAGGAGGTTCCTGTAAAGTCTCCTAGGAGCATTTTCTAAGCTGAACAGCCCTAGCTCTCTCAGCCTGTCTTCATGTGGAAGGTGCTGCAGCCCTCCAGTCATCTTTGTAGCCCCCCTCTGGGCCCATTCTAACAGCTCCATAATCTTCTTATTTGAGGATTCCGGATCTGGACACAGTACTGCAGATGAGGTCTCGCAAGAGAGGAATAGAGGGGCAGTGTCCCTTATACTATTTCTCATTGTGGGAACAGGGGTCCTGGTGTGGGGAACAAGGTCCCACGGCATGGGAAAGGGATCCTGCAGCACTGGGTGGGTGATGAGCTCTGTCTAGGAGAAGAGGGATGTGGTTGTGCGAAGCCACAGCATCCCTCACACCCCTTCTCCCTGCTATCTATGAGGCTTGATACAAAGAACCGAGACCCGACAGTGGCCACAGTGGAAGGGGACAGGCAAAGAGATGGTTATAGAGCTTTTTCCTAACCTGTTACAGTGAGACAAGGCTGAGTTCAGTTGCCTCAATCAGTACGAGTGGATATTTGTTCAAATAGAGTTGTCAGAAGATCTCGGTGTGCAGAAGTAAACATCAAGTTACTTCTGTTCAAGACAATGTGCCAGCCTACAGCACTTTGTGAAGGAGATTTTAGCTAATAGCATCACTGTGCTTGAGCACCCACCCTATTTGCCAGACCTGGCTCCCTCTTCCCAAAGGTTAAGTTGGTGCTCGAAGGATCCCATTTTTTTGTCTGTAGAAGATATGAAAGCAAAATTGATGGATGATCTGGTATTGCTTTGAACATGAGCAGCATTGTATGCAGCTGTGTGTCAGCTCAGAAGGGAGCGATTTTGAAGTTGATCACAGTTCATTCTCCTAATTTATTAAATAAAAAGAATTATAGGCACAATCTTGGGGTTTGTGGGTTTTTTTGTGTTGGACCTTGTATGTGGTGAATGGGACCTCTGAGTATCTGCTTAAAGCTCCACACCTACTGATTAGATGTCTGTGTTCTTTCCCTTTCCACAGAATCTCCTGCTGGCAGCAGTGTTTGTCTCTGATGCACAATACAACAGAAATATTCCTTTTAAGACCTCTCCG
>WAAB01022163.1:15552-77660 GCA_013389865.1 Piaya cayana | reverse complement strand
ATTGTAATGTCTCCACGCACAGAGCTTGATTGTGGATCTCACAGCTGACAGCAGGCGATATCCTCACACTTGATCTGTAGAGGTAAACGGTGTATTGCATTGTTGCGAGTTTAAGCAATAACCCTGAAACCTCTGGAGCAGTGTGGCGTGGCAATAAACCACAATCAACGTTGTTGTCGCAGGGATGCCTGCTAGGCTTTGTGCCTCACCAAACCGCAGTGCAGGGACACCAAGGCTGCCTCGTTACTATCCCTGCTAAGGGTGCATTCAATGCCTTTATCCAGGTCACTAATAAAGACATTAAACAGAACTAATTCAACACAGTTTGTTTGATCAGGGGTTTCATCCAGAGGGAACTGGACAGGCTGGAGAAGTGCAGCTGTGCGAATCTCATGAATTTCAACAAGACTAAGTGCAAGGTCCTGTACCTGGACTGGGGCAGTCCCTAATTTCAGTACAGGCTGGGGGATGATGTGACTGAGAGCAACCCTGAGGAGGGGGACTTGGGGTGCTGTGGGGTGGGAAGCTCCAGATGAGCCGGTAATGTGTGCTTGAAGCCCAGAAACCAACCATGTTCTGTGCCACATCCAAAGCAGTGGGGCCAGCAGGGACAGGGAGGGCATACTGACACTCTGCTCCGCTATGGTGAGACCCCACCTGGAGTCCGGTGTCCAGTTCTGTTATCTCCAGTTTAAGAAGGAGCTGGAGCTGTTGGAATGGGTCCAGAGGAGGTTACAAGGATAATAAAACAGCTGGAAAACCTCCCACATGAGGCAGAAAGAGTTTGGGGTGTTCAGCTGGGAGAGGAGAAGGCTCGGAGGACAACTTATAGTGACATTCCAGCACCTGAAGGGGCTACAAGAAATCGGGGGGTACGGGGGGGACTGTTCACAAAGGCTTGGAGGCAATGAAGGCAATGGATATAAACTGGAGAGAGTCGGAATTAGAGTGGATATAAGGAGGAGTTTCTTCGTGATGAGAGTGGCGAGGCACTGCAGAGGTTGCTCAGGGAAGCTGTGGCTGCCCCATCCCTGGAGGTGTTCAAGGCCAGGTTGGATGGGGCTTGGAGCCCCTGATCCAGTGGGAGGTGTCCTTGCCCGTGGCAGGGGGTGGAACTGCGTGGGCTTTGAGGTCCCTTCCAACCCAAACCATTCCATGATTCTATGATTAAAGAATGGCGGTAAAGCAAGTAAAGAGAGCAGGAAAGAAGCCCAAGGTGGTGGGACTGGCTAGGCTTTGAGGGTCCTCCCAAGCCGAGCCTCCCCATGATCCTGCACGTTCTCTCCGGGCTCCCCTCGACCCTCAGGTTTTGCCACCTCCTCCCGTCCCCCTCCCGCGGGGGCGATGGCGACCGCGCAGCCCCTCAGGCGCGCGGGGCGGGGACTGGCGGCGGCGCGCGCCAATCGCGAGGCGCGGGGGCGGCGATTGGCAGCGAAGGACACCAATAGGAAGGAAGGATACGCGATCGACGGGCCTCGCAGCCAATCGCAAGGCGCCTCCCGCGCTGGTGGACGGAGACGAGGGGAGGCGGAGGCGGTGCCGCGGGAGGAGGAGGAGGAAGAGGAGGAGGCCGCGGAGGGGAGGGAGGGAGGAAGGAGCGGGGCGGCCGCCGCCGCCGGGAGAGGATGCGGCTGCGGATTTACAAGCGCAAAGTGTTGTTGGTGGCCTTGGCGCTCGCCCTGTGCGCTCTGGCGCTGTGGGGAGGAGGAGGAGGAGGAGGAGGAGGAGGTGGAGGTGGAGGTGGAGGAGGCGGCGGCGGCGGGAGGAAGCGGCCGCAGCAGCAGCCGGCGGCGGGCAGCACCGGGGAGGCGCCTCGGGCGAGCAGCAGCGAAGCCCCGCGGCGCAACGGGTCGGTGTGGCCGGCGCCGTGGGGAGGGGAGAACGAGACGCTGCGGTACCGCTCCCTGGTGTACCGGCTCAATTTCGACCAGGAGGTGCGGGGGGCGGCGCGCTTACCCGCCGAGGTGGCCCTGGTGGTGCAGGTCCACGACCGAGCCGAGCATCTGCGGCTGCTGCTCGAGTCCCTGCGCAGGGCGGCGGGCGTGGAGAACGTCCTGCTGGTGCTGAGCCACGACCTGTGGTCCGAGGAGCTCAACCGGCTGGTGGCCCAGGTGGACTTCTGCGCCGTCCTCCAGATCTTCTTCCCGTTCAGCATCCAGCTGTACCCGGGCGAGTTCCCGGGCCACGACCCCCGCGACTGTCCCCGCGACGCGGGCCGAGCGGCCGCCCTGCGCTCGGGCTGCCTCAACGCCGAGTACCCAGACTCCTTCGGGCACTACCGCGAGGCGCGCTTCTCCCAGACCAAGCACCACTGGTGGTGGAAGCTCCACTTCGTGTGGGAGCGGGTACGGGCACTGCGGGAGCACGCGGGGCCCATCCTTTTCTTGGAGGAGGATCACTACCTGGCGCCGGACTTCTACCACGTCCTCAAAAAACTGTGGGCGTTGCGTGAGCGCGAGTGCCCCGAGTGCCAGATCGTCTCGCTCGGCACCTACAGCCCCGTCCGGGGCGGCTTCGCCGGCCGCGCCGACAAGGTGGAGATGAAGACGTGGAAGTCCACGGAGCACAACATGGGCATGGCCTTCGGCAGAGACACCTACCAGAAGCTCATCGAGTGCACGGACGCCTTCTGCACCTACGATGACTACAACTGGGATTGGACTCTGCAGCACTTGACTGTCTCTTGTCTTCCAAAGTTCTGGAAAGTGCTGGTTCCCGAAATCCCCAGGATTTTCCACACGGGGGACTGTGGCATGCATCACAAGAAATCCTGCAGACCGTCCACCCAGAGTGCCAAAATCGACTCTCTCTTGAACAGCAACCAACAGTACCTGTTCCCCGAGACGATGACTGTCAGTAAAAGGTACTCCATGGCACCGCTCTCCCCTCATGTCAAAAACGGAGGGTGGGGAGACATCAGGGACCACGAACTCTGTAAAAGTTACCGCAGACTTCAGTGAGGAGCCTTCTCGCAGCCTTTCCCCCCCCCCCTTTTTGAGTTGTCCCATCCTGTCTTTTACAGGCACACGCCTGTACCACGAGCATTTATGAGTTGGTTTCTGCTTTAATATGAATAAACATTCTTGTAAAAGGTGTCCCAAAAATAGTAATCTTTCATCTTTGGCAGCCATGGTCTGGAAACGGGTTCCTTGCTCAGCCCCTTCGGAAAGCCAACGTTGCTACATTTACTGGGAGGACAAAACTTGTCTTTCAGCTCATCTTTTCCGGTTCCTGTGTGCTCCAGTGTGGGGGTTTTGGCCCATCGGGGTGGTGGGTGGCAAGCGATGGCACCAAGATCTCCCAGCTCCTGTCTGGGGTCGCCTTGTGCCCGGCTTGGTGTGGTTGCGATGTCTTGATGAATATATGAAGGAAATAAAAACAGAATATTGTTTTTACTACAATGTAGATAAATAAATATATGATTTTTTTAGTTCTGCCGAAATAAAGTTCAGATGTTTTGTAAAACCAGAAGTCCTTGATTCTCACAAAAAGGTGATGTCATCCCGTGTTGCTAGAAAGCAAATCGAGGCCAGGGTGGGGAAGGTCTTGTCTTAAATCTTGAGGGCTGAGCGAGTGCCAGCACCCATTTGAGTTGTATGCATTTAACTTCATTAAATTTTTAATAATGCTCGCTAATTGAGGTAGAATGGAGTGACAAACGCGCAGCGCAAGTGACACCGCTTTTTGTTTGGATCTCTGAGAAAAAAAAAGTTCACTCCCAGATTAGTTAGCTGTGTAACGCAGCAGGTGGAAACCAGTGCTGGGGAGCGGGAATGGTAGTTGGGAATGGGAGTGAGCAGAGCCATTTGTTAACATCAACGGCTTCGAGTCTAACGGTCCGAGTGCTGTGGTGGCCACTACAACTGGCAGCAGCACCCAAGCAGCTTTTTGTGGGAAGATGTGTGTCAGAGAAAGAAACCACACCAAGGGGACAGACGTGAGGTATTGGGAGGCGGATTCTGTACCAGCAGTTCTGGAAGGGAAAACGGCTTCATTTGTTTAATTAGAGAAATCAGGGTTGGTTTAGGACTCGCAGAGCTCTTGCAGCAACTGTTATTTGCGATGGAACAGCGCACAGCGAGGCTCTCCTCTCCCCACTGTTTGTCACCTGCTTTAGGGGTGTGAATACATCTGTTACACAGCGGTTTGAGAGCACCGAGGGTTGTGAAGTCCTCTGTGGTGTCAGCAGGAGTTTATTTTGGTTGCACGAGGGTGCCCTTTTCCGCCCAGGGTAATTTAACCACCAAGATTTGGTACCAGCTTTGGCACTTGCCACATTCTCAGTTTCACAAAGTCGGGGCTGGTGCTGTAAAGGTCACACATGTGCCCAGCAATTCGATCACTCCCGTGGGAGCTGCACAGCTGGGACAGCCGAGCGGGGTTCTGTTTAGAATCATAGGATCACTCGATTGGAAAAGACCTTGAGATCAAGTCCACTAAACCAGACCCTGAAGCAGGGATATCAGGGATTCACCCAGCAAATCCCGCACCCTCCTGCTGCCAGGTGGGCTGCGCAGGGTGGGCAAAAGTAAAGCTTAGGCTGCAGATGCTGACAGAGAGCAATTCCAGAGCAGCCATGAAAGAAGTAAAATTTAACTTTATTTTAAAGCACTTGTGGCTTGTACAACTCAAAAGGCAACATTATTTCAGAACCAGAGAGAAGGGGAACTGAAAGTATTATTATTACTAGATGTTCTTTTGGTCATCACAGTGAACAGGGAACTGTTTCTGAAAAGCAAATCTCATCTGGATAAAGTGAATCCATTTTATAAACTGGAAATACTTAGATGTGCAATGAGACAGGATGTTTTTATTGTTCGGTTGGCAGGTGGGGGGGGATGTGCGTGGATGCTGTGTTTGGAAGTAATGCACTAGGATGGAATACACAGTTTAAATGTTGATAATTAGGAGACTAATTAGAACTTCCCAGTGCAATTAGAAATTTCATTTGATTGCTAAGAATCAGCGCAAGTCTAATCCTGCAGTGAACACAAAATGAGAGGTTTGAGAAATAATGGATAGGTGGACCAAACCCAGCAATTCCTGTGGGAGCCACGAGAACAGGGAGACAGACACACGCTCTCTGTGATGTAGCAAGAGACTGGGAAAATAATGTAAACAATAAACATGTATTTTCCTTCCAGGAGCTCGGATTCACCTTCAGCTGCATCTTTCTTATGAGTAAAACTACTTCAACCCACACAAGTGATGAGAAAACTCAGACCAGTTAACTTCAAAACCATTAACAACCTAAGAGTTCAAAGCCAGTGTGTAAACAGAACAGTTCCAGTAGGAACTCGTTTCTCCTCTTACCCCTGAAGCCGCAAATCCACATGTGGAAGTCACAGTGAGCATCAACCAACAGAAGGAAACCCTGAACAACTAAACTAGTCCAACTCATACAGCAAATGATTCTGAAACACAACAGGGCAGCGCGTTACATGGTCCCGGATAACCCGCACACTCCCATCCTCTGTGTTCACCTCCTGGAGCGTTGGGGAGGCAGCCCTGCTGCCCGAGCTGTCATGGTTTCCCTGTGCTGACCCTGTGGGCGCAGCCGCCTCCTCCCCTCCTGCTTTTGCCAGACCCACTGGCTCAAGGCCTGCTTGGTTTTCAGCCTCTGTGGCCACGGCAGCTCTGTCTCCCGTGACAGCACTTTCTAAATCCTTTCTCCCTGGTTTGCCAGGAATCACTGAATTGGTGTCAGAGGGTTCCTTCTGTACACAATGGTGTGAACTACAACCTACTTCTGTTGTTTCAGCTGCTGCGAGAGATTGGGAAGTCCTGTTGGTTTCTGTAGAGCGCTCTGCTTCGGCTGTATCAGCTGTGGGACTGTTTGTCTCTGCCTTTGTTTGGGGGCTGCTGCCCTTTGTCTCTTCAGCCTGATCCCGTCCTGAGCCACTGAGCTTTTTTTCTTTCCCATCCCGTTCGGAACAGGCTGCTTCCTGTGGCTGTCAAGAAAACAAACAGATTGTTTTATAGTTGAAACAACTTAGACACACAAAACTGCTGTCAAGACAGGCCAGGACACTTGTTTCTCCAACCTCTACTTCCGAAAAGCCAAGTCAGTCCAGCGCTGAGGTTTTCCTGGTCTTGTACGGCACGTGGGAAAGAGTGGCAGGGAGGTGGTTAGCCTCCCGAGGGATTCCTCCACAACAGAACACACTGCTGGGCAGTGGCCAAGTGGTCACAGCCTCCGTCACAACGAACAGCGGGGAAGTGGGTGAGGCACCACACCCAGGCTGTTCTCCTGAATTTAGGGCCATAAATCAGCCATGAGTCCAAGCCCTCACTGCAAGAGGCATGTTTTAACCTTGCAATTAGGGCAATTACCATACTAGAGTATTGGAAAGGTGTAACTGGGACCGAGCTGTCTTTCTCAATTGATTCAGGTGAGTCAGCCTGCGAATCGCTGTGAGTTGCTGCAGGAGAGCAGGAACTTCAACTCACTGCTGTCAAAACAGCAGTTGCGCTGTTTCACCAGTAACTACTAATTGCTTTAGCGAAAACCAGCAGTAACTCAGATGTCCCTAGCGGTGGGCAGTCAGGATCCGGTGGGCAGCTCACCAGGAGCAACTGGATTCATGCATTCAAAGACTGAGCCACACTCTCACACACCCAGCCCTTTTCGACCCCAAACCCACGGCTCACTCCAGTGAGTGAGGAAAGAAAATCCCATGAGTCCTTCTCAGTACGGGATGATTCTCCCATGTGGGTGTGCGAGTGCTGTAAGAGATCTCAGCTTCCCCTTCCCAGGCACCAACACATCCACATTTGCTCTCCAGCAACCTGAATTTACATTGTTTGTGTACAACCCATGCCAGCGACACAAGTTAAGCCCCTCGAGTAATGCTGGAGCCACTCCCTTTGGGGCAAACTCCTTGGTCCTCCAGCACAGTTCCAGAAGTTGTGTGCTCCCTCTGCACTTGCTTTCCAAGAAGCTGAGACGCATCAACTGCATTTGCAGTCTCAGCTTTATGGCCACAGAGGTAACCTGGTTGTCCCTGTGGATTGTTCTTTCTTAAAGGCAATGTGGAAAGCTAAATGGATTTCTGATGCAGTGTCTACCAGGAAACCCCAGATGATTTGTGGGTTGTATCTCCCTTTTTCCTCTCTACAAAGCTAATGTTGTGTTCTTCATCTGCCCATTCCTGCAGCAGACTTGGAAACAATTGCCCTGTATGCAGAGAGGGTGACTGAGGGAGAAAGGCAGCCTGAATGAGACTTTAAAGCACAAGCAGCAAGTTTGAGACCAGTATTGAAGATGAACGGTCCCATGTTTAATCATCTACACAACAGGAAAGCCCTGAGTGTTTGAACACTTGGACCAAATAGAGGTAATGAGACCCAGTTATTTGCAGGCAAAATCCTCCAGGTTTTCTCTGTCTGTGTGACAAAGCAGAGAGGGGGAAGCAGTGCCAATAGCGAGCACCCTCTGTCCATCCTGAGCAGCTCTTTCCATTCCCACCCCTAGCCAGGTTCTTGTCTCTCCACTCTGTCCTGACCTCAAGTCCCTCCAGGGAAGTTCACTTCTGGACCAAACACCTGGGAAGCTCTGCCCTGAAAGTACCTGGGGTCCCTCTGAATAAGGGACACTAGGTAGGTAATTAGTTGGTTTTATGTCTTGAGATGTTACTATGAGAGATGTAGTGTGTGCGTGCCATGCTGAATTCCTGCAAAGAGAAAGCACTGTCCTTAACAATTGTACTGCTGTTCTCCATCTTCCCAATGAACCTTAAGAGCTTTCAATCCCTTGGTCATATTAAACAGCACAAATGTGAAGCTACGTTTCTTAAATCTTATGTTTATACTCACAAACACACCCTACTCCACAGTCTTCCCTGCTCTATCAAGACAGAACAGGAACAAAGCCATTCTGGTCAGAGCCAATAGGATCTTGCTGCAGCACATAAATCAGTCGGCAATATGTACCACTGCCAGGGAGATCTTTACCTTCAACCTGATTTGAATTCTGTCCTCAGTAACATCAAGCACTTCAATTAATGGCTGACTTTCCAGTGCTGATTGGGAGCAAGAGGAAGGGCATGAAACAGCGTCTAGAAATCCATCAACGTTTTCTTCACTGACAAACAATCTTTCCTAAGGAGAAAAAAGAGGAGGTTATGTTCTTTTTGTACTGTGCTTCAGTGATACTGGAGCAAGAAACTCACTCCAAACAGAGCCAGGACAGATACACAACGTGGGTTTCACATCGCATCTCAACAGAGAGAGATCCTTAGTCAGTCATTCAGACCTAACGAGGGGAAATGAAGACCAGTGATCAGCTCATTTCAATTTAACCGTCAGATCTGCATCACACACACTGATAAAAGACACATGCTCTCCCAATATATGATAATCAACAGATTTGGACTCCCTCGGAAGAATGATTCACACCAACACTGCTCCGCCGTCCTCACCTGTCTCAACATCAGGAAGGCATTACACTTTTAGGGACTTTTTTCTTACATTAAGGACACACAAACACCTCCTTGGATCCTCACTGCGGGATCTCCAAACCCTCAGACTCCCAGATCAGACCTCCTCGAGCCAATGTAATGAAACATGCATGACAGTATCCATTTCACACCCATCACCCACGCTTCTCAGGTCTCCATTCAGGCAAGCGTGAACACCAGTAGGAAGAAACAGAGTCAACAAACACGGTCCAGGACAGGTTTTGAGGCTGTTCATACACAGTTCATTAACAATGTGAAACATGTTGCTACAGGTTTAAAGATTTAAATCAGTTCCAGGGAATTAAAAGTCCCAAAATATAACCCGGAGGGGCTGTTTCATAAGAACTACACGGCTTTCCGTGTCCTTGTGTTCTTCCCGAATCATCTGCTGTAGGCTGTGGGTAACAACAGATGTTGGCACAACAGAAATGCTCTAACCTAGAGGACAGCTTTTATGGTCTGTGTTCATATGCTCTATGAGGCCAGGCTGAGAGAGTTGGGGTTGTTCAGCGTGGAGAAAAGAAGGCTCCAAGGAGACCTGAAAGCAGCTTCCAGTACTGGAAGGGGCTCCAGGAAAGCTGAGGAGGGGTTTTTTACAAGGACCTGGAGTGATGAGTGGAATGACTTTAAATTGGAAGGGGGAAGATTTAGATTAGACATCAGGAAGAGATTGTTCAGGTTGGGGAGGCCCTGTCCCAGGTTGCCCAGAGAAGTGGTGGCTGCCCCATCCCTGGAGGAGTTCAAGGTTTTGATGGGGCTTGGGGCAACCTGATCCAGTGGGAGGTGTCCCTGCCCATGACAAGGGGTGGAACTGGATGGGCCTTCCAACTTCAACCATTCTGTGATTCTGTGTTCTGTGAAGTACTTTTCATGTTTAATGATGAACTCTTTAGTGGGAAATAGCAGGGAAAAGTTGCAAACCTTCTACTTCAAGCCATATTTCTAAATGTCTCGGCCCAGCTTTACTCTTTTGTCAACCCAATGGAAGTTAAATCCAATTATCACTGACATCTTGCATACTGAGAAGCAAAAAGGCAACTCTGCACATTCCTGGCCCCCTGTGGATGCAGCCTTATGCACAGCCAGATGCCACACGGTGTCTAAGGCACAAAATTCAACTGTCAACTTGGAAATAAATCCTGTACGGAGCCAAATCAAACAGGGCACTGTTTTTCTCACTATATGAGTTAGAAATCACAATATGAAAGTTACAACATACCTATCACGAGGTTAAACACATCTCATGAGGTTCAACAGGGCCAAGTGCAAGGTCCTGCACCTGGGTCGGGGCAACCCCCGATTTCAGTACAAGATGCGGGATGACGTGATAGAGAGTTGTCCTGCAGAGGAGGACTTGGGGGTGTTGGTCAATGAGAAGGTCAACATGAGCCAGCAATGTGCGCTCGCAGCCTAGAAGGCCAACCGCATCCTGGGCTGCACCCAAAGCAGCGTGGCCAGCAGGGTGAGGGAAGTGATTCTGCTCCTCTATTCCTCTCTTGCGAGACTTCATCTGAAGTATTGTGTCCAGCTCTGGAATCCTCAACATAAGAAGGAAATTGAGCTGTTGGAATGGGTCCAGAGGAAGCTATAAGGATGATCTGAGGGTTGGAGCACCTCCCATATGAGGACAGACTGAGAGAGTTGGGCTTGTTTAGCCTGGAGAAGAGGAGGCTACAAGGTGATCTTATAGTGACCTTCCAGTACCTGACAGGAACTTACAAGAAAACTGGAGAGGGACTGTTCATAAAGGCTTGTAGGCATAGGACAAGGGGGAATGGGTATAAACTGGGGAGGGGGAGATTTAGACTAGACATTAGGAAGAACTTCTTCACTATGAGAGTGGGGAGACATTGGAATGGGTTGCCAAGGGAGGTTGTGGCTGCCCCATCCCTGGAGGTGTTCAAGGCCAGGCTGGACAGGGCCCTGGGTAACCTGATATAGTGGGATGTCCCTGCCCATGGCAAGGGGGTTGGAACTAGATGATCTTTAAGGTCCCTTCCAACCTAAACTATTCTATGATTCTATCACTGACTTTCAAAACGAGATGACTGAATTCATTTTCTGTCCAGGAAGGCTTAAAATCCAGGCAAACATCCAGCATTGGATGCTGAGGCGGTTTGTGGAAAGATTAAACTGCAGCAGGGCTGCCTTGAAAGAAAACTCTCCTGTAACACACACATCTCTTGCACGTCTGTATATGAAGCTGAATATTTATTCCCTCATGCTGATCCTTTCTGCTTGCCAGAGAGGGGCCTTGCAGGAGTTTCAGGCTTGCAGGAATGTTCTGCAGGGTTCCAGAGAAGGTGTCAGGTTAAAAAAATGAGGCAGACACCAGCACTGAAACTCCCACAAGCTCACAAACCACATCACTGGGGAAGCCCTGGGCAGCACAGGAGAGACACATTCCCACCACCATAAGCATCACTTCGCCCACGTGTCACAGACAAAGAAGCTCAACTCCCCTTCTGTGGGGTTTTCAGCCCACTGCCCAGCACCGTGGCTGCCCAGCCCCTCCTGGGATCCCATCTTAGCCTCAAAGGCAAGGGCAGCAAAGCATCCTCTGCTCCAGCACAACTTCCCTCACCCAGCTGGGAAACCTAAGTCACCTTTAGCACTCACCTCCGCTCCTTCGCTCCCTGTGTTTTCATTTTAAGAGCAAGAACATTTTCCTAAAAGCTAGAGACTTGTGATTTGAATGAAGATAAAAACAGACACCAGTGTTACTGTTTTTCCTTAAAATAACTGTTACAAGATCTCCACATCTCACACCCTGCTTGGGAGAAGAACCACTGTGGGCTTGGGGGCTCAGCATCTTCCTTCGATTCTCTGCCTTCTCCCAGGCTACTGTGACTGGGAACGCCTCTTTGCCTCTATTTTTCCTGTAGAAAAAGGGGAAAATAATCTTTCTCTGTGTTTTGTCCAGTTAAAGTATAGATCTTTTGTGAATGCACTCTCTTACTGTGCATTTGTGCTCATTACAAAGTTGGCACCTGACCTTCCTCACGTCTATGAGCAGCGTGACAATGAAATTAAATCTCAGGAACAGGAATCAGAAAAGAGATGCTTGAAAAGCCACTAGGTAATGAAAAGCTTTCTGTTACATCTAAATATTGCGAATCACAGAATCACAGGACGGTTTGGGTTGGAAGGGACCTCAAAGCCCATCCAGTTCCACCCCCTGCCATGAGCAGGGACACCTCCCACTGGATCAGGTTGCTCCAAGCCCCATCCAGCCTGGCCTTGAACACCTCCAGAGAGGAACAAGAGGAGACAGTGTACACACATCAAAGCAGAGGTATGAGGAAGAAGAACAGGAGCACCTTAGGAAAGAACATGAAGCTGAGAGCGCTCTGTGTTGAAACTGTGTGAGGCCACGCTGCCCGGGAACCACAGCTCTGGGAAGGGAGTGACAGCCGTTATTCCTTGGTGCAAGGACAAGCTGCACTTCGCCAACAAAACCAATAAATATTCCTGAAGGTTTTTTTTCCCCTGATTAAAAGCAAAATGAATTATTTTCTTAACAGAAAATACTGCTTAAAAAAACCACAAAACTTTTCCTTTTTTTGCTGATTGGTGCTTTACAGGAGGATAAAAGCAATCACTTGTGATAATGTTCCTATTGTTTTGGCTAACTACTACAAAGCAATTTCCCCAG
This sequence comes from Piaya cayana, assembly GCA_013389865.1. Classification (NCBI taxonomy): domain Eukaryota; kingdom Metazoa; phylum Chordata; class Aves; order Cuculiformes; family Coccyzidae; genus Piaya; species Piaya cayana. The sequence goes on along the minus strand of WAAB01022163.1, from coordinate 65,546 downwards.
ATTTCAGACCAGCTTCCCAGAGCACCACGTTTACATTCCAAGTCTGTGTTTACAACGTTATCGCAGCTCTACCTGAGGGCCTGCCATAAATCAGCGTCCCTTGTGCCGCGCACACAGGCAGTGCTGGGTTTATCAATATAATGATTATCATTACGCTGCTCTGCCAGGCAGCCAACGTAATTCAGACTTTGCATTCACAGCGAGCGCACACCGAGGCACTTACATTACTGCAGATGTTATCAAAGCACAGACCTTGAAAAATGATTCAGGAATTTGTTTTACTGGTTTGGAAAAGCAGCAAAGGACAAACATCTGCAGATCATTCCAATGCCCCTACAGAATAATTGTTGGACTCGATCTTGAAGGACTTTTTGAACTGAAATCCCTCTGTGATTCTACAATTCTTCAGTTTAAAGAGTTTATTTTCTGATATTTATGATTCTCTCTTAGCAACTCAGAATTAGATTTGTTTTCCCCCACATATGCTGTCACTGCTGTTGGGTAGACATTCCTTTCTCCCTATGACTAAACTGAGACCAAATTAACACAAACATCAGCAGGAATGACTTTGGCTTTCAGCACATTTCAACATTCAAAGCTGTCCCCGTATCAGGCAGCACTGACAGCGCAGAGCAAGTCCCCACTGCTGTCCTTCACACTCACATTGTTTGTTCTTCTGTACTTTACCCAAGCTCACAGTCAGTTACCATCCAGAGTTACCTCCCACGCAGTCTGGAAGTCCTCTAAAACCAGGTCAGATTTCAGGCCTAAATTATCTGAATATCTTCTGTAATGAGAAGTTCATGCTAAGATGGAAAGGGACTTGGATCTGTGAGTTTCCTGGCCTCTTGGCTTGCAGGGTCCCATTGCCAACCAGCTCGATGTGAGAATTTGAAGCTCCCAATTTTGGTGAATCATAGAATTGCTTGGTTGGAAAAGACTTTGAGATTGGCAAGCCCAACTGTCCCTGTCCACTACTAAACTAGATCCCTCAGCACCTCGTTTCCCCATCTTTTAAACTCCTCCAGGGATGGGGACTCCACCACCTCCCTGGGCAGCCTCTGCCAGGGCCCAAGAACCCTTTCAGTGAAAGTATTTTTACTGATGTCCAATCTAAACCTGCCCTGGTGCAACTTGAGGCCATTCCATCTCGTCCTATCACCTGTCACTTGGGCAAAGGGACCAACACACACCTCACGACAACCTCCTTTCAGGCAGTTGTAGACTGTGATGAGGTCTCCCTTCAGCCTCCTTTTCTCCAGGCTGAACAACCCCAGGTCCCTCACCTGCCTCTCATAACCCTTGTTCTCCAGCCCCTTCCCCATCTCCGTTCCCTTCTCTAGACGTGATGCAGCCCCTCAAAGTTCTTCTGGGAGTGAGGGTCCCAAACTGAACCCAGAATTCAAGGTGTGGCCTCACCAGTGCCAAGTCCAGTGGCAGAATCACCTCCTTGGTCTTACTAGCCACACTGTTTCTGATCCAGGCCAAGATGCCACTGGCCTTCTTGGCCACCTGGGCCACTGCTGGCTCATGTTCAGCCACTGTGAACCAACACTCCCAGATCCTTCTCCTCCAGCCACCTTTCCAGCCGCTCTTCCCCAAGCCTGGAGCTGCACGGGGTTGTTGTGACCCAAGTACAGGACTTGGCATTTGGTCTGGTTAAATACCATTGGTTGCAGCCCATCGATCCAGCCTGTAGCCTGAAAGTACCTGTAGTGGAGGTGAAAGCTTTTGTATGGTAATTGTGACTGCAAAGATTAAAGAGCTCAGATGAAGCTTTTGAGAGCTTCATCAGTAGGTTAATAATGCTTCCTACATAACAGTTTTGTGCAGTATGTTATTCCCACAATGCAGCTACCAATTAAAGGGTATTCAGAAATTAGTTTGTTTTAGAGCGGAAGCAAACTCATTAGGTTTCTTAATGCCGTTTGGGAAAGGGATTACTTTGGAAAAAAAACTCGAATCAAACAATCACTTTGTTCTATTCTCCTTTTCTGTCCTCCTCTGACCTCCCAAAAAACTTGCTGGGAGTCCTGAAATGCCAAGCACTGAATTAACTGAACCAAAAATAAACTGTTGTAGGATTAAGCACAACAGTCCTAGTTTCTAGCATCACCTTCCAAGAAGTGACCCCTAATTGTTACATTAATGCTTTAGAGTAGCTTAGCAGTTGTGAATCATAACCCTGACTTCCAAAGAGAGCATGTAACAGAGCAGAATAGCTGGGGATTAAGGGGTGCAACAGCATGGCTCACTGGGCTGCCCCCACCAGCAGAGATCTAGCACCTCTGCTTGGATTTGTGAGTGCTCTGAGGCATCCAGACAGCTCCCCAGCACAGAGGAAACCAACTCAGAGGTGGCGCAGGCTTAAAACACCAACGTATCTTGCACTCCCCTGCACAGCATACCTGCTGCCAAAACAAAACACCGAAGTCCAGGGGTTAGGAAACAACACGTGGCAGTTGGAGCGTGCAGCGAGCGCAGGTCACAGGGCCTCAGTGTTATTTACCGGCTGCTTTCTGAAGGAAAGAGCAGTAACAGCTTCCAAAGGATTTCCCAGGGCTCTGTGCTGCGCTGAGCAGAGAAATCACACCTCTTTTTTTATGTTCAGAAACACACTCATCTAAAACAGTCTCCATGAAGACATCTGTGTTGACACAGAAATTAAACAAAGATTTTGTATAGCTGTGATATTCCCTTTTATGTACCTGTGTTAAATATCCTCACCAATGTCAAAACTGATGCTCGATTCATACCATGAACTCACCAGGAATGTTTAATATCATATTTTTCATATTGTAAATGTTAAAAACCATCATGTCAAGGCACAGTAAAAAGGAAAGAGGAAAAAGCAGAGGGAAGCAAAGGAAATGTTGCTCCCTCCTGTTCTCTGGAGCTGCAGGGGGTGGTCGGTTATGAGTTAAATCTTCATATTCTCCGTAACCCAACATGGGCTTTATCACAACAGGGATGGGCTGACTGCAGCGAGGGAAGAGGGAAGTGCTGACCAGGAGGGCGAGCAAACATCCTCTGAACAAAGTCATTCCAGGCCACGGAGAAGGGCAGGAAGGGTGTGGATCAGTGTGAATGGGAATTATTCCTCTAACCAACCCTTTTCTAATCACATGAAAATGAGAACATATGACCCAAAAACTACAGGCAGAACTTATTATCCACCAAATGTGTTTCATATGCGAGTACAACCGAGCCTCCAAGCTCAGATAAAGAAAACTCATTTGTATTTCTGTTCAGAATTGAGCATTCGACCCCAAGAGATCAAACATTCCAAGACGGTGCTTTACGAAGGCACTATTTCTGTAATTGCCCAACTCCAGCCCTGCTGTAAACCAGGACATTCTGGGACGTGTTGTTCTCAGAAACCCTGCCTGGCAGGCTTACAAATTTTATTAATGGTTATTTAACTCTCTCATTCTTCTTTCAGCATTCAGTCCCCAGGCTCCACTGTCTCAAAATGAAGAGGAATGCTCTGATGCAGGAGCTTGCTAGGACTGAGCTCTTAGGATTTCACAAACAGAAGAGAGAATCACAGAATCGTGGAATGCCTTAGGTTGGAAGGGACCTCAAAGCCCATCCAGTTCCACCTCCTGCCATGGGCAGGGACACCTTCCACTGGATCAGGTTGCTCCAAGCTCAATCCAACCTGGCCTTGAACACCTCCAGGCATGGGGCAGCCACCACTGCTCTGGGCAACCTGGGACAGGGCTCCCCAGCCTCGTGCCGAAGTTTTAAGCAGGTGAGCTGCATAACACCAGAAGCACAGCCCACAGCCAGTCCTTCCAGGCAAAGAACCAACGGTGACTCTGACAGCAGGGAAGCTGAGCAACTTGCTTAGCTCATGAGGCTCTATTCCCATGGGCAAACAGGGCCTGGAGCGATCCCTGAAGAAAGACCAATGTTGTGTGGTCCCAGCACGTGGCCAGTGACAGAAGATCACTTTTAAACCCCTGAAATATGTGTCCCTGGTCCACAAAGTCCCAACTTACAGGACCCTTATTTTCTGAGGATATCTGCTCATCACCACAAGAGTGTGGATGTCGTGGCTTAACTAAGGAGTGAAACTACTTGGAGAGAAAGACAAGCAATGGCTGAAACCACTGGGAGGAGTCGGAGCTGAGTCAGCAGAGAGCCTCTGAGAAAGCGGTAAAACCAAAGGAACATCAGGAGCAACCAAAGGAAGGAACATCACTATGGACTGCTGCACTGTGACAACTTGCTCAAAATAACCACTTGCTGGGGTGGGAATTCATGTATAGAAAGTGAGCTCTAAATATATCATCTTCCAGCACAAGGATTCAAATGTCTCCAACTACAAAACGGAAAACCAGTCCTTGATATTCTGCTTCAAGAATAGCATCCTAAAGACAAGCTCGACTCATTCTTCTACCGATATCTGTATCACACAGGTGTGATAACGAACATCACAAGCACAGGGTCGTGCAATTACTGGCACCACTATTGTACGTGCAGATCTGGGCTGAAGTGCACAGGCAATCAGAACCAAGGGATACACATCCCAGCACATCACAGTCCAGGGACGCAGCTGCTGATGAGACATTCTGCTCATGCGGTGAACAATCACCACAACACATTTTCCTGGCTGTTGGGCAAGTTAATGGGAGACAATTACGGATGAGGGTATGGTAGCAGCCACTGAGGAAACTGTTCCTTGAAACAACATAGAAGCCCATGGGCTCCAGTGAGAAACAGCTTCCCATAAGAGAATAGAACAGGAATTTCATATCTGTAAAAGCACTGGTCTCTTCTTCAACGGCACACAACCCTCTGGCACTGCTACTGTGGGAGAAGAGATTAATCTGGATCAATGGGCCAAGGTAAATTGTGTGAAGTTCAACAAGGCCAAGTACCAGGACCTGTACTTGGGTCACAACAACCCCGTGCAGCTGCAGGCTTGGGGAAGAGAGGATGGAAAGCTGCCTGGATGAGAAAGCCCTGGGGGTTCTGGTCAATAGCAGTTGANGTTGGACTGGATAATCTCAAAAGTCTTTTCCAAACAAATAATTCCATGATTCTAAGACTTGGAGGTTCCGCACAGGTAGAAGCAAAGGAAATGCACAGCCAGCAGTTCAGCATGGGTAGTTCTCAATAAATCCATCATCTTCAATACTTGCCCAAAAGGATTAGACTGTTGCAGAAAAGGTCTGCAGCCTGCTAAACAGGAAACAAGATGTGAGTACTCAGCTGCACAAATACTCATTGAGAAAGATCTCCCTTTCAGATGTATGCAGTATTTTCTAATTGCAGGGTTGGAGCAATTAAGATACTTAAGGTTCCATGCCGGTGGACAGTGGGATACTTTAAGCCTGCCAGTTTTCTGGACTTGCAGCCCCAATCAGCAATGAATGTTATAGTTCTAAAGACAGACTCAAAATCACAGGGATGAAGGGTAACAGAAGAATTGTGCTGCTTCAGTCCACTGGGAGGTGTTCCTGCTCATGGCAGGGGGACTGGANAGGAGGCTGAGGGGAGACCTCTGTAGTAACTGAAAAGAGGTTGTGGTGAGGAGGGTGTTGGTCTCCTCTCTCAAGTAACAAGGGACAGGACGAGTGGAAATGGCCTCAAGTTGCACCGGGGGGTGGTTTAGATTGGATATTAGAAAAATATTCTTTCCTGAAAGAGTGGAGAAGCACTGGAAAAGGCTGCCCAGGGCAGCAGACTCTATCCTTGAAGGTGTTCAAAAGGTGTGTAGACGTTACACTTGGGGACATGGCTTAGCAGCCATGGGGGTGTTAGGTTGATGGTTGGACTGGATAAGCCTAGAGGTCTTTTCAAATCCTAATGATTCTGTGATTACAAACAATGAGACAGCAGCATGACTGGGAGGAACAGGATACGATTCCTGCTGGCCTGGGCCACCAGAAGCTCCCCAAAGCGATGAAACAGGGTGCTGCTACTGTGTACATTCCTAAAACATGCTTCTATGACTGGTGTAAGTCCTTGCAGACCTCCATGCAGGAATTATAGTTCTGACTTTTAGAAAGAGATTCAAAGCAGGAAAACATCAGAGACATCAGCAGACAAATTGAAGAAATCAACCTAAGTAGGAGAGAAGCTACCAGGAGCAAACTGTTAATGGACAGAAGACAGCACATAAAAGTAGCTCTAATTAAATATTCATTTTTCTCACTTCACTCTGAGTGAATGCAGCTCTCGGCGTTGGCACAGGCACTTCTGGGAAATAGCACACTTAAAAAGAGAGCAAACAGAACAAATTATTTCAGATGGTTCCAGCTGCTTCGCTTTGCAGGCCCAGTATCCAAAAGGACCAAAGCACAGAAGGAATCAATCTTTTTCAGCCCGCTATGTAAATGAATGGCGGGGAGGCTCATGACTGATGCTAAACTTCCTCCTCCTCCTCCACCAAAGCGTTTTGCGATATATAATGCATTTAGCACATTCAAAGATGGTGTTAACTCATAACAAGGTAAAATTGACCAAAACTCCATTGCTTCATGCCCTTTTAACAACTCAATCACAAGATGTTCCCCCAGTCATCATAATGAATACACACCCCAAACACTTCCAATCATTACACTGAGATGAAAACATGCAGAAATGTCCACTGATCGCAGTACTATAGAGACACTACAGCAGAATATCCTGTCCTGATGCTGATTTTTCAGCCATATCCCCATGTACAGTCACAGAAAGCTGTTGTTTTCCCTTAAAACCTGCATTTAGGCCTGCACGCCACAAAGTAAGCAAGCACAGTCACACACCACAGTGTGTGATGAAAGAGATGGATATTCCGACCACTTGGAAAAGCAGCTAAAACGCCTGTAGGTCCTGCCCCGTGCATCTGGACGTACACAGAAAATAAGCACTAGATTCATGATGGTTTATTTAACGTTGCATCAGCACCCAGTACTCGATGACACCGACTACCAATAGTGCCGGATGTGCTGTGGTCTCATTAGCAAAGACACTGTCAGCAGTGGCCCAAGTGGCCAAGAAGGCCAGTGGCATCTTGGCCTGGATCAGAAACAGTATGGTCAGCAGGAGCAGGGAAGGGATTCTGCCACTGGACTTGGCACTGGTGAGGCCACACCTTGAATTCTGGGTTCAGTTTGGGACCCTCACTCCAAGAAGAACTTTGAGGGGCTGCATCACGTCCAGAGAAGGCAACGGAGGTGGGGAAGGGGCTGGAGAACAAGGGTTATGAGAGGCAGGTGAGGGACCCGGGGTTGTTTAGCCTGGAGAAAAGGAGGCTGAAGGGAGACCTCATCACAGTCTACAACTGCCTGAAAGGAGGTTGTCGTGAGGTGTGTGTTGGTCCCTTTGCCCAAGTGACAGGTGATAGGACGAGAGGGAATGGCCTCAAGTTGCACCAGGGCAGGTTTAGATTGGACATCAGTAAAAATACTTTCACTGAAAGGGTTCTTGGGCCCTGGCAGAGGCTGCCCAGGGAGGTGGTGGAGTCCCCATCCCTGGAGGAGTTTAAAAGACGGGAAAACGAGGTGCTGAGGGATCTAGTTTAGTAGTGGACAGGGACAGTTGGACTGGATAATCTCAAAAGTCTTTTCCAAACAAATAATTCCATGATTCTAAGACTTGGAGGTTCCGCACAGGTAGAAGCAAAGGAAATGCACAGCCAGCAGTTCAGCATGGGTAGTTCTCAATAAATCCATCATCTTCAATACTTGCCCAAAAGGATTAGACTGTTGCAGAAAAGGTCTGCAGCCTGCTAAACAGGAAACAAGATGTGAGTACTCAGCTGCACAAATACTCATTGAGAAAGATCTCCCTTTCAGATGTATGCAGTATTTTCTAATTGCAGGGTTGGAGCAATTAAGATACTTAAGGTTCCATGCCGGTGGACAGTGGGATACTTTAAGCCTGCCAGTTTTCTGGACTTGCAGCCCCAATCAGCAATGAATGTTATAGTTCTAAAGACAGACTCAAAATCACAGGGATGAAGGGTAACAGAAGAATTGTGCTGCTTCAGTCCACTGGGAGGTGTTCCTGCTCATGGCAGGGGGACTGGAACAGGTCATTGCTCTCTATAACTACCTGAAAGGAGGTTGTAGAGAGTAGGGAGCTGGGCTCTTCTCCCAAGTGACAGGGGACAGGACAAGAGGAAATGGCCTCAAGCTCCACCAGGGGAGATTTAGGCTAGACATTAGGTAAGTTTTTCACAAAAAGGGTCATTGGGCATTGGAACAGGCTGCCCAGGGAGGTGGTTGATTCACCTTCCCTGGAGGTGTTTAAGGCACAGGTGGACAAGGTGCTGAGGGGCATGGTTTAGTGTTTGATAGGAATGGTTGGACTTGATGATCTGGTGGGTCTCTTCCAACCTGGTTGTTCTATGATTCTGTGATTCTAGATTGAGCCTTAAGATTCCTTCCAACCCAAACCATTCCGTGATTCTGTCATTCTGTGAAATTCTGAGCTTACAGAATGATGTAGCTTTCCACAAAACTAGTGTGAATGCTTCTTGACACGAGTGCCCCGAGGTGAGCGCCCCTTTACGGGAACACTGCTGTTCTCAGCAGGCACCATCAGCTGGATGCAGCAGTGCCAAACTCCTCCTGCCACAGGAGCATCACTGCCTGACCACCCATGAAACAGTAAACCACCTCAACTAGAGTAAGATTCTAGAATCATATTGACAGGACAAGGGGGAATGGTTTGAAGCTGAAAGTGAGGAAATTTAGATTAGATTTTAGGAAGAAGTGTTTTCCTGTGAGGGTAGGGAGGCCCTGGCCCAGGTAAGTTGTGGCTGCCCCATCCCTGGAGGTGTTGAAGTCCAGGCTGGATGGAGCTTGGGCAGCCTGATCCAGTGGGAGGTGTCCCTGCCCGTGGCAGGGGTGGAACTGGATGAGCTTTGAGGTCCCTTCCAATCCAAACTATTCTGTGATACTCAGACTGGTAGGAAGAGGACAAACCAGCTCAGTAAACTGGCAACGGACAGCTGTTCCCAGATGTGGTTGGGTGTGCTGATGGCTGTTAATTGGGAGTTCTGTCCTGGAATACAGACACCAGTATTCTCACTCCACACACACCAGTGCTACATGATGCTGTATGCGTGTGCCTCTATGTCTGGTTATTCTAAACATCTTCTTTCTTTGTGTGAATGGGCTGCACGAGCCATTTCCACGGCCTTAAAGGCCAACACTAAGGACACAGGTCAGGCTCTGCTTTCACTCATCACGATCTCCCTTAGGAAAAAAGTACAGAGGTCACTTGAGGTCCATGGATGAAGATGTCAGCTCGGTGACATGACCTTCGTTACTGCTAGTGCAAGACTTGCACTAACAAGTTTGTTCCACTGACACCTGGTAGACGGTCTCTGTGGGAATCAGTCTCCATCCCTGCCAAGATCTTCTGAACTCTAACCTCACAGCCCCCAGAGCCGTCCTTCCTACAGAACGGGCCAGGTCACGCAGCACAGTGGCACTCTGGGAAGTGCACAGGACCAACCCTGCCATTCCAAAGGTGTTACCTGCAAAGCAGAGGAGGCGTCGAGGCCGAAGCAGAACTTCTGCCAGTGCCCGGTGCTGCCGGGGGCCTTGGCGAGCGCGATGGCAGCGTTGTGTGGGGACACGCTCACGCTGGTCTCGGGGGACGCCAGCCTGTGTGCAGGAGCGAACTGGAGAAACAGGGCATGGGCGCCCGCGCCGCTGGAGAAGCGGAGGCGATAGTGGTTGGGGCCCACGTCCCCGCGGAGGCTCTGGGGCTGGATGCCGGGCACGTGGAGCACCAGCGCGAGCGAGACTTCGTCCTGCCGGCACTGGAAGGGCGGGCAGGCGCCCTTCGCCATGGCCCGGGGGGACACGGGGGAGGCGGCACCGGGGCGGGGACCGAGCGGAGCCGCCCCGCCGCTCGCCGACGTCTCCCCCGGGCCCCGAGCTCCCAGCTCCCCGCCCCGCTCCTGCGCTCGGTGCTCGAGCTCCTCCCGCGGCTCCGCCCGGTGTTCTCGCTGCAACTCTCGCAGCTCGGGCTCCTCCTGCGGCTCCACCCCGTGTTTCTCCCGTTGCTGCGCTCGCAGCTCAGGCTCCTCCCGCTGCTCCGCCCGGGGCTCCTCCCGCTGTTCCGTTCGCAGCTCGGCCTCCGTCCGGGGCTCCGTCCGGGGCTCGGGCTCCTCCTGCGGCTCCGCCCCGGGCTCTCGCTGCTCAGCTCTGGACTGGGGCTCCTCCCCGTCCGCCCGGAGCATCTCTCGCTGCTCCGCCCCGGGCTCCTGCTGCTCCTCCCGCGGCTCCGCCCCGGGCTCCCCCCAGTCCCCGCCCGGCAGCACGGGCAGGGTGATGCGGAGCTGCCGGCGGTCGGTGCAGAAGGCGGCGCGGCCGCGGTCCGGATCCACAGGGCAGGGCAGGCGCAGCTGCAGGCGGTAGGCGGGTCGCTCGGAGCGCAGGAGCAGCTGGCGGCCGCGCAGCTCCAGCTCCAGCGCGGCGGCTCGGGACAGCAGCGGCAGCTCCACCGACACCTCCAGCTCCCGCCGCGCCGCCCCGCCGGCCTCCCCGCGCCGGTAGTCCTGCAGGTCCACGTAGGAGCGGTGCACGATGCTCCAGCGCGGTGTCGTGGCGGCGGCGGCGGCGGGGGGGGACGGGATCGGGGCGGGGCGGCGCAGCGGGNGGACAGCAGCGGCAGCTCCACCGACACCTCCAGCTCCCGCCGCGCCGCCCCGCCGGCCTCCCCGCACCGGTAGTCCTGCAGGTCCACGTAGGAGCGGTGCACGATGCTCCAGCGCGGTGTCGTGGCGGCGGCGGGGGGGGACGGGATCGGGGCGGGGCGGCGCAGCGGGGTGCAGGTGCCGGGCGGCTCCGGAGCAGTGTCAGGCGGCTCTGGAGCAGTGTCGGGAGCCAGCGGGGTGCCAGGCGATTCTAGGGCGATGTCAGGCAGCTCTGGAGCAGCGTTGAGGCGCAGCGGGGTGTGGATGCCAGGTGGCTTTGGAGCAGCAGCGCTGGGACAGAGCGGAGTGTGGATGCCAGGCGGCTCTGGATCAGCGGTGTCGGGGTGCGGCGGGATGCGGGTGCCAGGCGATTCTGGGGCGCTGCCGAGCGGCTCTGGAGCATCAGCGCTGGGACACAACGGGGTGCGGATGCCGGGCGGCTCCGGAGCAGCGGTGTCAGGACACAGCGGGGTTCGGATGGCCGTCGCCTGCGGGGCGCCGCGGTAGCTCGTCCCTCGCAGGACGGCGGCGTTGTTGCGGTCCAGGCTGACCCCGCGGTGCCGCTCCACCGCGTCCATGGCCGTGTCGGCGAGTAGGCGGCGGAACCGGGCGCTGCGGGCGGCCAGGCGCAGGGCGGCCGGGTGGAACACGACGTCGTAGATGAGGCGGCGGCGTTGGGAGCGGCGCCCCGGCTCCTCGCGGCCCGGCGGCAGCGCGTAGGGCAGCGACAAGCGGCGGCCGCCGGGCTCGGCGCGGGCCTGAGGCGCCGCCACGGCCGGGTCGGCGCACACGTTGAGGTAGCAGCGGCGGGAGCCGTTCTGGCTGGTGAGCAGCACGAACCCGGCCGCGGGGTGGAGGAAGCGCAGCTCCACGCCGCGCTCCCGCTCCAGCGCCGCCAGCTCCCGCTCATACAGGCGGCGCTGCGCGGGGTCCGACAGCTCCGCCGCGAACTCGGCGAACAGCGCCTGGAACTGCGGGTCGCGGAAGGCCCGCAGCAGCCGCTCCGCCTCCTCGGCGCTGAGCTCCGGCGGCTCCGGCGGGGACCGGGCCGGCCCCGAGGCGAACGGCGCCGCCATGGCCGCCCGCGTCGCCTTGGAGACGGCAAACAACATGGCGGCGGGGCGAGCGGGAGCAACCAAGATGGCGGAAGGTGCGCTAACGTCTGGGCAACCAAGATGGTGGACGCGGCGCAGGCGTAGGAGCAACCAAGATGGCGGATGACTAGGAGACTGGATAACTGGATGACTGCCTGGAGAAGGACCTGGGGGTGTTGGTTGACAGTGACTGAATATGAGCCAGCGGTGGCTCAGGTGGCAAAGAAGGCAAATGGCATCTTGGCTTGGATCAAAACCAGTGTGACCAGAAGGTCCAGGGAGATTATTCTACCTCTGTACTCAACCCTGGTGAGACCGCTCCTTGAATCCTGTGTTCTGGGCTCCTCACCACAAGAAGGATGTTGAGGCTATGGAGCGAGGCCAGAGAAGAGAAACAAAGCTGGTGAAGGGGCTGGAGAACAGGTCCTATAAGGAGCGGCTGAGAGCTGGGGGTGTTTAACCTGGAGAAGAGAAGGCTGAGAGGAGACCTGATTGCTCTTTACAACTACCTGAAAGGAGGTGTGGAGAGGAGGGAGCTGGGCTCTTCTCCCACGTGACAGGGGACAGGACGAGAGGGAATGGCCTCAGGTTCTGCCAGGGGAGGTTCGGGCTGGACATCAGAAAAACTTTTTTCACAGAAAGGGTCATTGGGCACTGGCAGAGGCTGCCCAGGGAGGGGGGTTGATTCACCTTCCCTGGAGGTGTTTAAAAGATGGGTGGATGAAGTGATGAGGGACATGGTTTAGTGACTGATGCGAATGGTTGGACTCAATGATCCTGTGGGTCTTTTCCAATGTAGTGATTCTATGTCAAGCAGGAGCAACCAAGATGGCGTATAGGCTGCTGCTTGCTAAGTGAACATGGCGGATGAGGCTCTGCTGAGGGAACAAGTTGTCCCCGGCAGCCACTGTTATGGCAGCCCAGAGAACATGGTGGGCTTTCCCCTCAGAGCCCTACTCCACTCTGACTGATACTGGCCCCGCATTTGCCTCAGTTGCTTTGTGCTGGCTCCCAGCCCTCGCCCTGCTGTCCCTGTGCTTGTGTCAGTGCCTGCACAGCAGGAGGGGGGCTCTGAGACAAAACAGCTGGTGCTGCATGTCCCCTCCGTTCTACACACATTTGGAGCAGCACCAGGCTGATCTTGATGCCCATAAGCTGTGTTTTCCATAGGGGGTTTGGGAAGGGACACAGTTCAGCTGCCACAAGGCTGCCCCACTGTAGCATCATAGCAGGGCTTGGGGTTCAAGGGACCTCAAAGCCCATCCAGTTCCACCCCTGCCGTGGGCAGGGACACCTCCCACTGGATCAAGTTGCTCCAACCCCCATCCAACCTGGCCTGGAACACCTCCAGGGATGGGGCAGTGTAAAGCCGCCCCAGATACTGGGGTAGAAGACGCCACTGCCATGCAAACTGGCTGTTTTCTGGTTGCTCCTTCAGAGGATTTCCTCCTCCCAGCCTCCTGCCAAAGCTGCAAAGGGCCGTGTCCTTGTTCCCCTTGACTCCCCACATTCTGTCTGCCTGGCACTGTCTGCACACACGTCATATCCCACCATCAGGAAATACCTCATTGATCTGTAGAGGTTCGCTACCCAAAGAAAGGCCCAAGCCCAGTATCTCCTGCAGATGACTAGAATTGTGGAATCATTAAGGTTGGAAAAGACCTCTAAGATTATAAAGTGCAAGCATCAGCCTAACCCCACTGTATCCACTAAACCATGTCCCCAACTGCCATGGGCAGCCTCTGCCATGGCTTCAGTGCTCTTTCAGTAAAGACTTTTTTCCTAACACCCAATCTGAACCTCCCATGGGGCAGCTTGAGGCCATTTCCTCTGATTCCATTGTTACATTGGAGAAGGGCCCGGCACCCGTTTCACTACAATCTCCTTTCTGGGAGCTGCAGAGAGCGATGAGGTCTCCCCTCAGCCTCTTCTTCTCCAGGCTAAACAGCCCCAGGTCCCTCAGCTGCTCCAAGAGCCTGGGCTCCAGACCCTTCCCCAGCTCTACTCCCTTCTCTGGACACACAGCTACACACTGGCAGTAGCTACCTGTTTCACTCAGCATGGTGAAAGACAAAGCTCCCCCTACCTTTATTTTTTTTATTCAAAAGAGATCTCCTGTTTGTTTGGTGTACGCATATCTGGTTCCTCCACTTGTCTCCCTTTATTATGCTTTTCCAAGTCATCTTCACTGTAAATTGACACCAGTTATCTGAACTGACACCAGTATCTTTTCCTGTGAAGGTTTATCTGTGTAGAAAACACCCTTTCTGGCTTTGGTGTTTATTATAAACAGTCTGTAATACACGATAAAATCAATCCATCTCAAATCAGCGCTGCAGGTGGCTTTATAAAGCCTCTCTTGATTTTTGCAGTCTCACAAAGAATCACAGCCCTTGAAGCTTGCTGAAAATAACAAACAAAAACATCAAAACCATCTTTTATATCAAAGACATTTGACAATGCTATTCAGATCTTAATTTATGAAAGACTTGATAACACTAAAGTATTTATGGTGTGATATTAGAATCATAGAATCACCAGGTTGGAAGACACCTACCGGATCATCGAGTCCAACCATTCCTATCAAACACTAAACTATGTCCCTCAGCACCTCGTCTACCTGTGCCTTAAACACCTCCAGGGAAGGTGAATTAACCACCTCCCTGGGCAGCCTGTTCCAATGCCCAATTACCCTTTCTGTGAAAAACTTCCTCCTGATGTCTAGCCTAAATCTCCCCTGGCGGAGCTTGAGGGTTGTTTGCCCTTCTCCCAGGTAGTTTTGCCATCATTATTTCAAATGGAGGCACATTTCCATCACAGCTCTAAGCTCTTCGATTTTTTTTGGTGCTGCAGTTGGCCTTTTTTATAGTCAGTGGAAGCCCACAGTTGGAATGAATGCAGGCAGATTGAAAACACATGAAGTCAAAGCATGAAAAAGGCTCCTAGGCTTGATGGCCATCACAAAATAAATCAAGAATTGTTCGTAAGTGTAATTAGCCTGTGTAATAAGCATCATCTCCAGAATCAAATCTGTTTCCCAACTGGACCTCAGTTATTGAAAATCTTAGAATCATGGAATGGTTTGAGTTGGAAGGGACCTTAAAGCCCATCCGTTTCCAACCCCCCTTCCATGGGCAGGGACACCTCCCACTGGATATGGGGCTCCAAGTCCCATCCAGCCTGGCCTTGAGCACCTCCAGGGATGAGGCAGCCACAGCTTCCCTGGACAACCTGGGCCAAGGCTTCTCCACTCTCAGAGCAAAATTTTTCTTCCTAAGATCTCATCTAAATCTCCCTTCTTTCAGCTGAAAACTGTCCTCCCTCATCCTATCCTTGCAGTCCCTGATAATCTTTCCTTTTACTTTTGGATCATGTTTCTCATCATTGTTATGTGACTAATTTCTAAATCGATTCTTTCCTTTCAAGGCATTTGGATTTCTTATACTGCCCAAGGATGAAGCCTAAGTCATTGTAAATGGTTGCTGCTCCATCTCTGGAGGTGTTCAAGGCCAAGTTGGATGGGGCTTGGAGCAACCTGATCCAGTGGGAGGTGTCCCTGCCCATGGCAAGGGGGGAACTGGATGATCTGCGGGGTCCCTTCCAACCCAAACTATTCCGTGATTAACTGCTAGAGCACTGACATTGACTCTGTTTATATAACTGTTTTACTGTGTTCCTCCTGATAACTAGAAGGTCAGCAAATAAGAAGATAGGAATGGTTGAACTCAGTGATCCAGTGGGTCTTTTCCAACCTGATGATTCTATGATTCTATGAAACTTTTATATGAGAAAGTGAATATATTTACCTGTCTTCCACTGTCTTGTTGGAGGGGTAGAATACCTTGAATGAAAATCCACTTCTTGGAAATGAACCCTGAAAAGACAAGCATATACTTTGCTCAGGTAAGGAAAATACAAGTGGTAAAAGACACCTGGCTGTGACTGTTCTCGTATTTTGGTAAAGTGCGAGAAAGTCTTACCGGGTTTATGCAGAGGCAGTCAGTGTTGGTGACAGTGAATGGGTCGTATTTATCTGCAATGACGAGCATGTCTGGCACAGGGTACACCCTCAGGGTGTAGTCGTAGGCCCAGTACACGGGGCTGACGTACAGCGGAAGCGGCGTCAGATGTCCTTGCGATAATATAGTCTTTATGAACTGTGGGATAAATGTAAATTGTTAGTTTGAGCCATTTTAAGCAAGTCAAACTCATTCCCGCAGATGTTAACGCCTTGTTGATAAATAAAGAAGCTTTGAACCTGGAAGTGTGTTTTGTGTATGTGTTTTGGTCCCTCTGATTATTTATGATTTCCAGAGTAAATTAGTAGGTCCCCTATAACAGTCGGCTGCTGCTCTCTTGTTGTGTTGGATTTTTTTTAACAGACAAAGTCCTTTCCAAAACTTATTAGCCAGCTTTTGAAGATGTCAAAACTATTTCATCAATCAGACTCTCCAACAAACTGCACAGTCTGCTTGTCTGTTCCTCCAGCATGGGAAGTACCAACACTCCCAGAACTTAGGTTTTGTGGGTCCCCGCCCCCCCCCCCCATGGCTTTGCTCCCAGTACCAGTTAACCACAAGAACCTTTTCCCTAAACTGGGGAAGCCATTTGATTCTTAAATTACTTTGATTCCTTTGGCGGTTCTTGGAGTTGCCCTACTCCACACAACAGCTGCCACCACCACCTGGAGGTGTTCAATGCCAGGCTGGATGGGGCTTGGAGCCCCTGTGAGGTCCCTTCTAACCCAAACCATTCTACAGTTCTATGATCTTTCCTACAGTCTCTCCTGGTTACTCTTGCAACATGAGAATGCAGATCAGAGCACCCTAAAAGCTGATAAAGAAATCAAGAAGCACTGAGCACAACTCACTCACATGGCTGGGAATATCCATGTTGCTGCTAGGGAAGTGGACACAGTTTCTGCACATTTTGTTTACCAAATCTTCGCGAAAGATAATTATTTCTTGGGTACAATACTGAATCCTAAATGGAAAACATTATTAAATTAAATAGGGACGAAACAAAAAAGATATGGAGCTGATTATAAAGTTGATATCCCTCTTATACAGCAAAATGTAAAAGCATATTTGAATGAGACTAGTATTTTCCAATCTTCCTTTCATTCCCTCCAGATTCAGGAAAAATATGATACTTTGAGCAGTGTTTTTACACTTGCAATCAAGCTTTTAGCACTACTTCCTTTTATGAATGAATTATTTATGTCTTAATGTATTTTAAACTAGTTATAATTTACTGCAGGTGAAGAAATATATTAATTTGAAAAATTTAATACCGATTTTCCCCCAAAATTTGTAATTTTTGAAAATTACACCTGTACATAAGTTAGTCGTTCGGTGGAAAAAAAAGGAAAATCACAGTAAATTGTACTGTTACCTGCAAGGATTTGTGGTGAAAACTGAAAACGGCACCAGCTGCCTGAATTCCTGAGTAATATTTTCGGCCAGGGGAGGTCTGGAATAAACAGGAACAGATGGAGCCATGAAGACTCTTCCCTTCTGTAACTATTTAACTAAAAATGTGAGAATTAGAGCAAACTGACCTGGGTAAAATAGAACCAGGACCAGGATCTTCAGGGCCAGGAACAAACACAAATCGACTGCTGTGAAGAGTCCAGTGTATTCAATTTATACAACTTAGTCCATAAAGGTGTGCAAATAATGATTCCAGGCAGGAATGACAGCTCCTCCCAGCCTTATGGACCACATACGTTGCAGCTAAGGCATAAGATCCATATCCATCCTGCACTGAAGTGGAGGAAGCCTCCGAAACTGGTCACAGTGTGAGGGGGGTTGACGTGAGACCCACAAGGTGTCCAGTCTGGCTTGACTCAGTGATAATCCCAAACAGGGAACCCAGATAATCCAGTGGTGGCACCATGTGACAGCTCCATCCAGACATGGGATGGAGGAACAGTCCATGAGACACGCCTGCTGCGCCTCATCACATCTGTATCACATCAATAAATGTGATGGCTGGAGAACAAGGGTTGTGAGAGGCAGCTGAGGGACCTAGGGGTTTTTAGTCTGAAGAAAAGGGGGCTGAGAGGAGACCTCATCATGGCCTACAACTGCCTGAAAGGAGGTTGTGGAGGTGGGTACTGGGCTCTTCTCCCAAGTGCCAGTCAATAGGATGAGAGGAAATGGCCTCAAGTTCCACCAGGGGAGGTTTAGATTGGACATCAGGAAAAATTGCTTCATGGAAAGGGTTCTCAGTCCCTGGCAGAGGCTGGTCACGGAGGTGGTAGAGTCCCTATCCCTGCAGGGTTTAAAATATGGGGAAATGAGGTGCTGAGGGATCTGGTTTAGTAGTGGACATGGACAGTTGGACTGGATGATCTCAAAGGTCTTTTCCAACCAAACGATTCTACGATTCTATGATCTAATGCAGCTGGAGAGCCACAGGCTGTGGCCATTCTGGCTTTTGGGGCTCACTCTAGGAATGAGCTCTGCTCATGTGCTGCTGTTGCAAACTCAACCATCAGAAGTCAGAAAGGATAAGCCTGGCTGCTCCTAGTTTTACTTCCCTATGTATATTCAGATCTCTGTAGAAGGGATTCGTTTCTCTTCAGTGCTCCCACAGAGCAGAGATACAGGAAGGGAGAAATAAAAGATTCCTTTACAGGACACTGGGTGGCTTTGGTTTGTTCTCTAGTGGCAACAGAGAACCATGTGTGCATGAAGGGAAAGGACGAGAAGGAAAATGCTTTCTCATTCCTGGGCCTGGTTCAGAGGCCTGTAGGTGCTAACAACAGCATCAAAGCTTCAATATCAGTTTATAAAGCAGCACCGCTTGGGCAGAGGCCTGCTGATTCATAGAATCATAGAATGGTTTCACTTGGAAAAGACCTTTAAGATCATCGAGTCCGGCCATCGATCCAGGCATGCCAAGTCTGCCACCAGACCATGTCCCCAAGTATGACATCTTTATATCTGAAACCCCTCCAGGGACAGGGACTCAACCACCACCCCAAGCAGCCTCTGCCAGGGCCTGAGAACACTTTCAGTAAAGAAATTCCTCGTAGTATTCAACCTAAATCTCCCCTGCCCATTTCCTCTTGTCCTGTCATTGGCTACCAGGGAGAAGAGACCAATCCCAACCTCACTTCAACTTCCTTTTAGGTACTTATAGAGAGCGATGAAGTCTTGCCTCATCCTCCTCTTCTCCAAGGGAATTCCAGGTGGAACAGGCTCACTCAAACAACACTTTCAGGGAAACATGAGCCACATCAATCCTTGTGGAAAATGCTCCAGGGAGAGGTACTTTAACCTTCACTCACTCAACAGCAGCTGCCATAGTCAAGCTATTTTAGATAAAATCAAAGCCTTATGCTGCTCCCAAAATAAACTACAAGACCAGCTCACTGCCTCAGAGCTGACTCATGATAATGAGAAAACATGGTTATCTGCTAGCTTCTTAAAGTAATTAAAGCAAAGTTTCACACCATAAACACATTGCCCTTTCCATATCACTTTGCTGTGTACCTTTTATGGATGCTAGGATATTCACAAATAATATCAGCAAGAGCCTTCAGGGAACCTAAAGCAGGAGAAAAAAATCCATGATGTAAACACTTGGTAACACCACAAACATGTAATAAATGTATCACCTCTGTACTTCAGTACACAAAAATGCATCGCTTCAAAAATAAGGGCTTCTTTTCTGCTCTCTTTATTTGCTTTACTGCCATTCTTTTAATTTAATTACAGAATCACGGAATAGTTTGGGGTGGAAGGGACCTCAAAGCCCACCCAGTTCCATGCCCTGCCAGAGGCAGGGACACCTCCTACTGGATCAGGTTGCTCCAAGCCCCATCCAGCCTGGCCTTGAACACCTCCAGGGATGGAGCAGCCACCACTGCTCTGGGCAACCTGTTCAGTGCCTCACAGCCCTCAGCATGAAGAATTTCTTCTTAATGTCTCATCTAAATCCTCCTCCTTCCAGTTTGAAGCCATTCCCTCTTGTCCTATCACACCAGACCTTTTTAGAAAACCCCTCACAGCTTTCCTGCAGCCCCTTTCAGTCCTGGAAAGCTGCTCTAAGGTCTCCTTGGAGACTTTTCTTCTCCAGGCTGAACAACCCCCTCATGTCCGACCGCATACAAAGACTTCCCTACCTTTCAGTGACTGGATTTGATTTTTTCCATATGGTGCAGATGAAAAGTTTCCACAAAAGAAAAAGCAGGTTGGAGGTGCAGCGGAATAACCTGGGAAAAGAGAGTACCTGTGAGTATAGCATCCATTCACATCAGTATCCATCATCCTTCAATCTGTTCCTTGGAAAACAGAGTCTGAAACAGCTCTTCGAGCTCTGGTGCTGTTGGTACACGAGAACTATTTTCTTCATACCGGCTTTTGTTAGCTTAAAAGTGGAGACGGCAGTGTAGAAATGTCAAGGGAGCCCTCTGCTACTTACAGGCCCAGTTCCCACAACACTGTCCACGTGTATCCAACTGCTGACTCAGTCATGTAATTACATAAAGTACAATTATAATAAACAATACAATTCAACATGTACTCTGTCCTTAAAAAAGAAACATGGGGAGTAGGAAGAAAGGGGTTATTATTAACATCCGTGCATCATTGCAATGCAAGGCTTCTACCAACATTTAACTCCCTCTTTGGCATCAAAAAGCAAGAGCAACTGGAATTGCCCGAGCATTGTAAAACTGATGAATCCTCACAATACCAGTGATCACCAAAAAATATAGAAAACGGTTAAAAAAGAAACCTGCTTCTCATCTCTAAGGGAGAAATCATACAATCATAGAATGGTTTGAATTGGAAGGGACCTTAAAGGTCATCATATTCCACTCTCCTGCCACAGGCACGGACACCTCCCACTGGATCAGGGGCTTCAAGCCCCATCCAACCTGGCCTTGAACATCCCCAGGGATGGGGCAGCTACCACCTGTCTGGGCAACTTGTTCCAGGGCTTCACCACCCTTATTGTAAAGAAATTCCTTCTTATGTCTAGTCTAAATCTGCCCCTCTGCAGTCTATACCCATTGCCCCTCGTCCTGTCACTACCTGCCTTTGTAAAAATAAAAGCATTTACTCCAGCACTCATCTCCCGCTCCCAGTTACTCCCCATTTTCCCAACATGCAGTACCAGGCTTAGATTTACTTTGCTATTTTTCCATCCAGCTGGTGAACAGGACAGAATTATTTATACTAGAGAAAGGGCTCAGCAATATTTTTTTCCTTATTATTCTACTCAGCTATGATTGTTCTTAATTTATAATCACGAAGCTCATTACTTGCCTCATAAAAAGTGTCTCAAATCAGGGAATGCAGCTTATACATCTTTGCCAGCAAGTTCAGTATTTTAACCGCACAGTCCCTTTTAACCACAGTCCCTTTATCACTTCAGCATTTCCAATCTTCAGTTTGCTTCAAGGATCTAGAGGAGCCTACAGGAAAGCTGAGGAGGGACCTTTTCCAAGGGCTTGGAGTGATAGGATGATGGGGAATGGCTTTAAATTGGAAGGGGAACAATTTAGACTAGACATTAGGATGAAATACCCTAAAGCAAGGCTCAGAGGCAAAGGAGGTCTCACTTACCTGAAAACATCGTGTGCAGCTTTTCCAGTACCTCTGCTTGGTCCAACCAAACATCAGACAGGAACACAAACATGGCATCTTCATTTTCATCCTCCAGCTGCTTTAGTTTCGCAGAAGCCTTTACTGAAGCAGACGAAGGGCCTCCAAAGAAGTTCACATTCCCATAGAAGGCTCTGCATCATCACGATATTCAGTTAGACCTGATTTCTTCCCAAACAGGTTTGATTATGACTCACTACATCCATTTTGATGATGATGATGATATGTGGCCAGACAGTATCAACCATCATCCAGTACTTAATGGATGATCAATATGATTTCAAGATGATGCAAGGGCTGGAGCACCTCCCATATGAGGACAAGCTGAGAGAGTTGGGGTTGTTCAGCCTGGAGAAGAGAAGGCTCTGAGGAGACTTTATTGCAGTTTCCAGTGCTGAAAGGGGCTCCAGGAAAGCTGGGGAGGGCTGTTTACAAGGGCCTGGAGTGATAGGACAACAGGGAATGGCTCTAAATTGGAAGGGGGAAGATTTAGATGAGACATCAGGAAGAAATTTTTCACACTGAGGGTGAGAAGGCCCTGGCCCAGGTTGCCCAGAGCAGTGATGGCTGCCCTATCCCTGGAGGGGTTCAAGGCCAGGTTGGATGGGGCTTGGAGCCCCTGCTCCCGTGGGAGGCGTCACTGCCCACGGCAGGGGTGGAACTGGATGGGCTTTGAGGTCCCTTACAACCCAAACCATTCCATAATTCTATGTGGAAATTCATAGTGAAATGGCAGTCACCCAGGCACAAAACAGGGCTGTTGCCCTGCCTTAATTTAACAGATTATCTCAGGGTAATATTTATCCTGAGTTCTTTCCCACATCCATTCTTCAAGCACCAAGGAATTTCTTATTCCCATGTTACAGTTGCAATGGAGAAGGGCTGGGATATCAATGGTGAATAATATGCAGAAACCAGCAGCCTTTGGAAAGGTTTTACACTGATCCAAAGAAACTAGCAAGTCTCAGAAATGCTTCCTTAAAATCCTATTTACTTTGAAGCACTTGGAGAGGGGGAAGAACCACACACTTTGATGTCACAAACATTATAAAATAACCACGTGCTTGCTTAGAAGCCCATAACAAAACACAAGGTGAGGCTGCCAAGAGCTGGCTTCATACCTTGTGGTAGCAGAAGGCTCAGTAGGTGGAAATCCAAACGCGTTCACATGAAAAACTTCATCTTCATACCAACCTAAGAGTTTTTTAACAACAAAATAACCTTTAGTTTCTCTAACAACACCATGTTCCAGACATTACTCAGTACTGGCAGCTGTGCTGCATAGCTGTTCCCAGCCTCCACCAACCCATCACATGCGATACCCCCAGTCCCTGCGCTGCTCCGTGGGGAACCAGATGAGGGAATTGTCTGGCCCAAGAACAGGCTGAGCAAAGAACCAGCTATTTTTTAACCCCTGTCACTTCTTTGCTGCTCAGCCATGTAAAGAATCTTCTCAATCCAAGTGAGTAAGGTTGTAGGGGAACAGCAATCATTTTTGCTGGCCCTGGCCCAGAGAATGATAGAGTTATAGAATGGTTTGGGTTGGAAGGGACCTTAAAGCCCATCTAGTTCCAAACCCCTGTGATGGGCAGGTACACCTCCCACTGGATCAGGCTGCCCAAGCTCCATCCAACCTGGCCTTGAACACCTCCAGGGATCGGGCAGCCACCACTGCTCTGGGCAACCTGGGACAGGGCCTCCCCACCCTCATGGTGAAGAAATTCCTCCTTATGTCTGGCCTAAATCTGCCCCTCTCCAGTTTATACCCATTGCCCTTCTTCCTATCTCTACAAGCCTTTGTGAACAGTCCCTCCCCAGCTTTCCTGTAGCCCCTTCAGGTACTGGAAGGTTGCTATAATGTCTCCTCAGAGCCTTCTCTTCTCCAGGCTGAACAACCCCAACTCTCTCAGCCTGTCCTGGAGCACCTCGGATCATCTTCGTAGCCTCCTCTGGACCCATTCCAACAGCTCCATCTCCTTCTTATGTAGAGGATTCCAGATTCCACAGGACTCCAGACCAGGCCTCACAAGAGGGGCAGAGGGGCAGAATAAGAAGAGGGGCCCAGAGAAGTCTTCATCAAACTCAGTACTGATACAGGCTGAGGGACAACATGATTGAGAGCTGCCCTGAGGAGAAGGACCTGGGATTCTAGAGGGTGAGAAGCTCCACATGATCCAGCAACATGCGCTCACAGCCTAGAAACCAACTGTGACCTGGGCTGCAACCTAAGCAGCGTGGCCAGCAGGGCAAAGGAAGGGATTCTGCCCCTCTGCTCTGCTCTTGTGAGACCTCACCTGGAGTCCTGCATTCAGCTTTGGAGCCCTCAGCACAGGAATGACATGGAACTGTTGGAGTGAGACCAGAGTAGGCCACAAAAATGTTCAAATGCCTGGAGCACCTCCCATATGAGGACAGGTTGAGAGACTTGGGGTTGTTCAGCTTGGAGAAGAGAAGGCTCCGAGGAGACCTTATGGCAGCTTTTCAACACTGAAAGTGTGCCAATAAGAAAGATGTTTTAGCAGGGCCTGTAGCAAGAGGACAAGGGTTAATGGTTTTAAACTGAAAGAAAACAGGTTTAGAATAGGCATTAGGAAGAATTTTTTTGCACTGAGGGTTGTGAGGCCCTGGCCCAGGTTGCCCAGAGGGTGGATGCCTTGCCCCTAGAAACATTCAAGGCCAGGTTGGATGGGGCTTGGAGCAACCTGATCCAGTGGGAGGTGTTCCTTCCCCTTGGCAGCTGGTTGGAACTGGATGGGCTTTGAGGTCCTTTCCAACCCAATGCATTCCATCATGATCACTGAAACCCTCAGTGCTCTGTCCTCTGCCTCCAGAGCCCACGATGTAACAGGAGAGGCTCCTGGCCAAAAGGTTTACTTGCAAACCTCAGTGATGCGAGATGTGGCTGTTCAGCCACACCTGGCAGACACGGAACTGTGGCAACAGCCATTAACAGAACAACTTATCACAAGCAAAGAAAACCAGTCTGCTTTACCTTCTGCCAACACAAAGCATGATTCGGTGTACAAACCACTGTGGAACTGGTGCATAAAGGTTAAGAAATATATTTTCTTAAATCAGGAGTCTTAAAGTAGTTCTTTTGCTGGGTTTGCTTTCCAGCTGGTGACAGATGTGGGCAGCACTGGAAGTTCACAGGCTGTCTTCAGAGCCAGGCAATCACCCGGCAGCAGAGCTGGTGAGCTCCAACAGCCTGCAAACAGAAACATGCTCGGCTTCCACCAGGAGAAATAAACCCTGTCCTAACAGACTCTCTGAAAGAGTGCTGAGCTGCAGCAACCAAGTAACTTGAAAAGAAGGGAAAAGAACTGCAATTCTCAGTACATCCTTTGTAGTAGACAGAATCTATTTGTTATTCAGTCTACAGCTCTCCAGGTCTATAGGAAGTCTCTTACATCACAGAAAAAGGATATTGCTTTGCTAAGGTCGAGTTGGACGACTCCAGTAGGGTCTTCTAGGAAAAATTTTCCCTAAAAAACAGGATGAATTAATAAAGCAAAATATACCTAAACACACAAATACTTCAAACAGGAGCACCTATTTACCAGCATTCAGAAATAATTTAGCCAGTTTTAACACTGTGAGCTTAGAAGATGTGGGCAGAACTCAAAACAATGCAGTTACAGAATCACAGAATTGCTAGCTTGGAAAAGACTTTTGAGATCACCAAGTCCAACTCTACCTGTCCAGTACTAAATCATATCCCTCAGCACCTTGTCTGCCTGCCTTATAAACCGCCAGGGATGGAGACTCCACCACCTTCCTGGGCAGCCTCTGCCAGGGCCTCAAAAACCTTTGGGTGAAGAAATTTGTCCTCATGTCCAATCTGAACCTGCCCTGGTGCAGCTTGAGGCCATTTGCTTTCATCCTATCGTCTGTCACTTGGGGGAAGAGCCCAGCACCCATTTCCCCACAACCTCCTTTCCAGGAGCTGTAGACACTGAGGTCTCCCCTCAGCCTTTTCTCCAGGCTGAAAACCCCCAGGTCCCTCAGCCACTCCTCACAAGACTTGCAGGTAGTAGTTACTTGTAGGACGTTATGGTAGGTGTATCACCACCTTCCCTTTGAGCTATGGCACTCTGGGTTGCTGGGGCTCCCCTACAATCACAGTTCAGCGTAACAGCAAGTCCAAACACAGGCAGGGGAAGAGCTGGCATTCCAAGGGGCATCCCTAGAAAATGGAACTGAATCTGGCTGCTGACATCCACCGCCTGTGGAAAAATCTCCTCTTAGGGAAGGGCTCTTGCACCACTGACACCGACGGGGGCTCTCCCACTGACATACGACAGGATAAAGCAGTGAGATATTTAAGCCTCCTCACATTCTAATACACCACAGGATGAATGGTGGCTGAGAAACTCTGCAATAAAAAGCAACTTACCTCCTTGAGCTGAGTTATCATCCCCAGCACAATCACTTCGCCCACTTTAGCTGTATTGCCCAACAGAGTTTCTACTGTTTTAAGCTGCAACCAAATGTAAAAAAAAACCAAAAGCAAATAAAAATTAAATCAAACTCTATCTATTCTTAAGCAATAAGTCAAAACACCACACAGCACGTGTGTTTACATAAACAGACAGATGAGCTGTGAGGGAATTCAGGCCCATTACAAAACTCAGGGACACTTTTCTGAATGGCAAATGTAGCACAGTTTATGGAAAGATATCCAGTAGTGGATGCGAAAAACTGTGAGCAAGTAAATATTTATTGTGATTATTTTGCTTACATGTGGATGAAAATAGGATCAAGCAAGTGGCAATTCCTGCTCTTGCCTAAGAATGACAGTTGTAGTAAGAGGATCCTCAACATGATCCAATTGGAACCAGAGGACCAGAAGAGTAGTGACTTTAATGGAAGAACTGTAACTTGAGGACAGAGAACCCTCCAGAAAGGCGCAGGTGACACCACCCAGCATCCTGCAGCTTCTGGACAAGCTCACTCTGGTTTGCCAAGCTGCAGCTAAAAGGGATAATGCTCCTCCAGCATCAGCGTAAGAAACTTGCCACTGCTTTCGGGGTCAATAGGATGCAGCCAAGGTGTCTGCAAAGCCTGGCTGGAGATGCAGCCCAAACCCAGCTCAGGTCAGCTGCTTTTTTGTCCTCGAACAGGGAGAAACAGGAAAGCTGAGCAAAGGAAGCGCTGTTACCTGGTACCTGTGACACGCACACACACTTTCATCTCTCTTTAGAAGAATATAGTAACTGCATAACATAGCAAGATTATTTAATGTGAGAAAGCTGAGGTGGGAAGAACAGAACGGACTAAAGTTCTGACCTACTTCAATTGTAGGTTTCTGAATTTAGTGCTTACGAAAGAAAAAAGCCAGGAAAGCAAAGTGTAACAGGGTGAATGGTTAATGTTCCTCGCCCTCTGGAAGCCACGTTTCTCTTGTGTTTCACAGCTGCCTTTGAGCAGCTTGGTCAGCAGCTGGTCTAAGCCAAATAACGGCATTTTTGACACACAGGCTAAAAATGATTGATAATAACTCATTTCCATTGATTACCCATATTGGATGTAAAACTGAAATGCCATTAGAGAGCTAATACTGCTTTGAAGTGTGACACAAGTGCAGCTCCCTCTGCAAGAAAAAATACCTCAGCTTTTTTACCTGGAACTTGCTCCCGCTGTCATCAGGATGAGCAACAATTACTGAAGGAGTGAACAACTCGTGTCTGTGAGTCCTCTGCAGAAACCAAAATTGAATTAATCCAGTTTAAAAATAAACAGATCACAGAATCACTGGGTTGGAAGAGACCCATCGGATCATCGAGTCCAACCATCCCTACCAAACACTAAACCATGTCCCTTAGCACCTCGTCTACCCGTGCCTTAAACACCTCCAGGGAAGGTGAATCAACCACCTCCCTGGGCAGCCTTTGACACTGCCCAATGACCCTTTCCGTAAAAAGCCTCCTCCTAATCTCTAGCCTAAATTTCCCCCGGCGGAGCTTGAGGCCATTCCCTCTTGTCCTGTCCCCTGTCACTTGGGAGAAGAGGCCAGCTCCCTCCTCTCTACAACCTCCCCTCAGGTAGTTGTAGAGAGCAATGAGGTCTCCTCTCAGCCTCCTCTTCTCCAGGCTAAACAACCCCAGCTCTCTCAGCCACTCCTCATAAGGCCTGTTCTCCAGCCCCTTCACCAGTCTAGTCGCTCTTCTCTGGACACGCTCCAGAGCCTCAACATCCTTCTTACGGTGTCATCAAAAAGCCACTTAATCACCACCACTACGCAAAAGAGTTCTTAAAGTTCTCTATTCCAGCCAGCAATGTTCAATTTGTTGAGCAGAATCAGTTCTTTTGACAAGACTTTGCTTCTGAGAAAGTGATGATCAATAATAGTGGTTAAAAACAAGCCCAAAAGTAACAGCAAAGCTGTAATGCTTTTAAAAGAAGATATTCCCGACTACCTGGAAGGAAGGGGTAAGACAGCAAGGGAAGTAAACTGTGTTAAATGCTGACTGTAAAGAAAAGAGCAGGCACTCTCTTCAAGGTAGCACCTACTAAAAATAAGCAATTTAGGTTCCTATTAACAGAGAGCCTGAAGAAAATACATTGCAAAAGTTTTCACTCCCATTCTCATTTTATTTAATTCCCATTTTATTTGAACCACACCTCATGAAAGCACCTCAACACAGAGCGCTGCTGTGCATGTGAGAATATAAAATCCATCATTTTATTTGCGGATGTTGTTAAACAAAGCAAAGCTTTTCCTGACCTGCTGTAAGATGAAGTAGCGTTCCCGAAACAGCTCTGCTTTATCTCTGGCAGTCCCAAATAAATTTGGTGCAGGGAGGTTGGTCATCGACAGCCTGCAAGAAGTTTAATACAGGCAAGATTAAATAAAAAGGTACCTTCCACACACAAAAATGATTTATTGATCTAAGAGTTGTAGGAGGCTGTAAAGCTGTAACACGACTGCATAATTTATTTGCTCAGTAAGGAAGATTTCTGTGAGGGATCCCGTGTTTCTGCGTCTTCAAGGCTACATCCATTTAATTTCCCTCTCACTCACAGGTCCTGAGATTTATCTTCCTGCCTGAATGGGGCTCTGCAGAAATCAGTCTTTAAAAAAGCAATTATGTCTTTTAAGTGGCTGTGACCAAGAGAATCATGAACTCCTAGCCATGAACTCTTCTTCATGGTTAGCAGGTTGTCTTCATGGCATTCTCTGCTTCTGATAGCCTGGAAGTGGCACTGGAATTAAACTTCTCCTGCTTGATTTTGCTGGACTGGTAGAATCAAGGAGCAAGGGTAGAAAATGAGCTGCACATAACATGAAAGTTGCAACAACCCCTCACAGTGAACACCACTGTCCCTTCCTCTGATAACACCACTCAAAGCTTTCCAAAACCAGGGACAATCTGTGGCGCAGCAGCCTGGGCCCCTTGCTGTCACAGGGGAAATCTGCAGCTAGCAAACATCTACAACTGATTCCTCCAACTGCTTCTTCCCTTCTCCAGCCTGGGGATCCTAATTGTTCTTTTGTAGCTCTCCTTAGGGCTGCAAGGAGCAGCGAGCTACAGCGTAAGAAATAAATCCATGCAATGGATACAGCAAATTTATTAAGAAACAAAAATTAAACAGCCAAGTGTGAGAAAATAAACAAAAACGTTTATCATAGAATCCCACCTTGGTTAGAATGATAGAATAGTTTGGGTTGGAAGGGACCTTAGAGATCATCCAGTTCCACTATGGGTATAAACTGGAGAGGAGCAGATTTAGGCTGGTCATAAGGAGAAATTTCTTCATGATGAAGCTGGGGAGGCCCTGGCCCAGGTTGCCCAGAGCAGGGGTGGCTGCCCCATCCCTGGAGGGGTTCAAGGTCAGGTTGGATGGGGCATGGAACCCCTGATGCAGTGGGAGGTGTCCCTGCCCATGGCAGGGGGTGGAACTAGGTGGGCTTTGAGGTCCCTTCCAACCCAACTCATTCCACGATGCCGTGATTCTATAAGCAGACGCAAGAGGGAAAGATCAGAAAACAGCTTTTTAACTGTATAGAAATTGAGGATTTTTTTCTTAAAAAAAGAAGTAGTTGAAACTTAAAATATGCAAGACTTACGGTAGAAACTTCTTTCCTTCTGAATTATAAATATAACGTGGAATGTCGAAGGCTCCAATAATGTTGAAAACATTTTCTCTGAAATAAGAATACATTTACATCTTTATCTGGAGCAGAGGAAACAAACAGTAACAAAACATGCTCAATAAAGTTATCTTCCTTTGTTCACTGTCACCCTGCGTTAACATCCTTTCTCCCACATAAATACAGCTACTGGATGCTACTGCACCTTCTAATTCAAGAAAAGAAACCCTTCACAAGTTCACTGAGAAATGTGAGAGGGGTACATCTCTTTCCCTTATCATGCCCTGCTGTCTTTTCTAACAACAGAAGAGCCTTGGCATGGTTAACGTGAACAGGATTAAACAATGGGCACATAAAACTCTTCATTGTTAATCAAGTTGTTATGTCCCATCATTCAGCACAAGAAGGACATGGACCTGTTGGAGCAAGTCCAGATGAGGCCACGAAGATGATGTGACAGCTGAAGCACCTCGTGTATGAGGACAGGCTGAAAGAGTTGGAGTTCATCATCTTCATGGCCTCCTCTGGATCCATGTCAACAGTTTTTTATCCTTCTTTAAGTAGAGAATTCCGGAACTGAACACACAACTCCAGATGAGGTCTCACAAGAGCGGAGCAGAGGGGGAGAATCCCTTCCCTCTCCTACTGGCCACGTAGCCTTTGATGCATCCCAGGACACGGTTCGTTTCTGGGCTGCAAGTGCACATTGCCAGCTCACATTGAGCTCCTCATCAGTGAGCAGCCCCAGGTCCGTCCCTCGGGGCTGCTCTCAATCATGTCTTCTCCCAGGCTGTATTTTAATTCCACAACATCAGCTTTATATTTAGAATCTCAGGCCTATCCCTGAGAACAACTTTTTTTAGGAAAGAACAAAACAAGCCTTCAAAGACAGTACCGGGGAGACAAAAGCACAAAGTAATTACAGAACCTGTACCACTGCCATTTATTTCCCAAGAGGAAATAAGGGAACACAAACCAACTCCCATAAACATCAAACAGAAAAATAACATCACCGTACATAGTTTCATCTGACGCCTGGCTGCATTCCTGGATGGCTGCTTCCACCATGGACTGTTCAACCATATTAGATGACACTGAAAAGGAAATTGCAAAGGATTAGAGCTGCAACCTATGGAAAGTGGTAAGGAAGAACGTCAGCGGTATTCAAATGCTTTACAGAAAGGTTCAGAGTGGTATATTACACAAATAATCCCCAATATAAGAAGAAGGATCTGTTGGAACAGCTCCAGAGGAGACCACAGAGATGATGCAAGAGCTGGAGCATCTCTGCTATGACGACAGGCTGAGAGTTGGGGCTGCTCAGCCTGGAAAGAAGGCGGCTTCAGGGAGACCTTAAAGCAGCTTCCAGCACTGAAAGGGGCTGCAGGTAAGCTGGGGAGGGGCTCCTGATCAGGGTGTGCAGGGACAGAACAATGGGGAATGGCTTTAAATTGGAAGGGAGAAGATTCAGATGAGACATTAGGAAGAAATTCTTCATGCTGAGGGTGGGGAGGCCCTGTCCCAGGCTGTCCAGAGCAGTGGTGGCTGCCTCATCCCTGGAGGTGTTCAAGGCCAGGTTGGATGGCCTTGAGCCAACAATTCTACTACTCTATGAAATAATAACATTTTCAGTAAGCTCTTTATAAATAGATCACTTAATATTCTCACCAGAAGGATCCATTTCTAGAGAAAAAATATCCCTCGCACACTGCCCCCACCATTAATTCACTAAACACAGAGAACCAGATAATTATAGTTCGTGCAAAGCTGCCAAACATGCTGCAAATGTGTCAGATTGGAGTTTTTGCATTCTGGAGGTTATTTTTGTTCCAGAACATTATGACAGAATCATAGAATTGTTTTGTTGGGAAAAACTTTTGAGATCATTGAGTCCAACTGCACCTGTCCACGACTAAAACAGATTCNGACATAACTTGAAGCCATTTCCTCTCATTCTATTGTGTGTTGCTTGGGAGAAGACACCAGCATCCACCTCACCACAACCTCCTTTCAGGGAGCTGCAGAGAGCAATGAGGTCTCCCCTCAGCCTCCTTTCCTCCAGGCTAAACAACCATAGGTCCCTCCGCTGCTTCATAACCCTTGTTCTCCAGCCCCTTCACTGTCCCCATTGCCCTTATTGCAGAGATTTGTGTCATAAATAAGTATTCACAGACTTGGAGATAGGCACATGGTTGTCTTTATGGATTAAAACTAATAATTGAAATTAAATACTGCTAAACACTTATGTCTGGCTGAATTTCAAGAGAAAAGCATTCAGAGCAGATTCACAAAAGGACTCCATCAGCCTAAATAGGTTCCTGGAACAGAAAGCAGTCTATGAAAACCTTCCCTGGAGCTCCTTGCTCAGGGTATGGGACTTGTAATCACTGCTCCTGTACGACAGTGATGAACAGCAGAGCAGAAAGTGCACAAAGGCAGCCAGCAGGAATCACAGGAGAGAGTGGAATGTCTTAATTGCATTTCCACCACCAACCTCAAACAACTCAAGGACCCTAAGTGAACCATATGCGAATTTACAGCACAGAATTCCACCTCAGACAATGATTAGCGCTGGCGAGGGCACTGACTGTGCACACCACATTGACTCTGGGGCTTCTCAATCTGCTTTTATTCCCTGTTTGATCAGCTATGACCTGTTATCTCACAGCTAAAGTAAGGATACAAAGCCATAACTTCTGCAGTCTGTGCTCCAGTAAAACTGTGAAGCAAGCATTTACCCACCCTTGATTTTAAATTTGCTGAGTAGGTTTCCTGAACTCACTTAAGGCCTAGATCATGTTTATATGGATTTGAATCTCCTCAGCCAAAATCTGGAAGTGATCTCAAGTTTCCTAGTCAGTGAACATCTGCCTTGCTGCTTCCAAGACCATCCAGGGACAGTTAAGCTCTGTCCTCTGCCAGTTTATGTTAATGCCTTGGACCATTATATCAGAGTGCTTCATCTCCCTCCCCTGCAAGGGCAGGGATCTCTGAAGGAAGGAATGCAACTGTTTCCTTCTTACAGAGACAGGGAGGCTGCTAAGATCACAAACCTAATCCTTTTCTGGACCTGGACTGCTGAAAAACAAGGGAATTAACTTATCACCACTTCTTTGGTTCATTTTAATATTTAAAATGACAGGTTTGGACTCAAAGGCATCTGTAGAAACTCACCCAAGTGCTCTGAGTAACTGGCACTAGAAAAAATTGCTGCTTTTGGAAAAGATACCCATCTGCCAACTACTTAAGTGGCACAGATACCTCTTGCTGATGTTACAAACTTCAGTATTTAACAAAATGTCAAGAAATGTATTTATTTTGATCAACTCGGTCAAATAGAATGACACCTTGGAGTACAACACACTGCCAGGAACTCTGTCTTATAAACTAACTTTATACACACAGGATCAACACAGTAAGCTTAAGAAAAAGAAACTGTTTACTTACAAGGCTGTTTTTCAATGGCATCGATGACATTTTCAATCACATCATCAAGTTCTACTTCACTGACAGACTGCAGAGCTTCGGTAAGATATTTCAGAGCATCCCTAATTCCAATGAGGAAAGTCAGCTCAAACAGCAATCAATATTCATTGCAGTTTATACAAACTGTGCTAGTTTTAGCAGATGGGCCCCATTCCTGGAGGTGTTCAAGGCCAGGCTGGATGGGGCTTGGAGCAACCTGATCCAGTGGGAGGTGTCCCTGCCCATGGCAGGAGGTTGGAACTGGATGGAATTTGAGGTCCCTTCCAACCCAAACTACTCTATAATTCTATGATCACTAAATGGCTAGTGATTAAAAAAGGAGAAATAATTACTACTGTGCAATACTGCAATATTTTAAGTCAAAGAAAGAAAACCATCAGAGTTGCAAACATTGAAAATAAGAGGGAGGTGCAGAGAGCCTCATCTTCACAGAGACTCTGGTCAGAAGGGACCTCTAGGGTCTCCTGGTACGTCTTTCTGCTCCAACAGTGCAGGCCAGTCACTGCTCACAGCGCTGTTTGCTTTGAACACCCCTCGCCCTGTCCTGGTGCTTCACTACTCTCCCTGGGAACAACTTTTTCATAGGATTACAGAAAAGTCCACGTCAGAAGAGGCATCTGGAGACCACCTGGCCCAGCCTTCCCCTGAAAGCAGGGACTTGGGATTACACCATCCAGGTACCAGAGCAGGCACCGGAGTGGGGGCCAATGCAGGAACTGGAGCCAGTATAGGAACAGGCACCAACGTGGCACTAGAGGAGGTAGTGATGTGGGTACCAGAGCGGGCACTGGAGCAGGTGGAAAAGCAGGTACCAGAGCCATGACTGGAATGGGCACTATAATGGACACTGGAGTGGGTATTGATGCAGGCACCAGAGCAACACCTGGAGTGTCAGTCAGAGTGGGCACTGGAGTGGGCCCCAGAGTGGTTACCAGAATGGGCATCGGAGGAGGCACTGGAGGAGGCAGTGATGTGGGTACCAGAATGGCACCAGAGCAGTACCAGAATGGGGAGCAGATTGGGCACCAGAGGGGGCACCAGAGGGGGCACCGGAGTGGGCACCGGAGCAAGCATTGGAGAAGGCAGTGATGTGGGTACCAGAATGGGCACTGGAGCAGCAACCGGAGTGGGCACCAAAGTGGGGAGCAAAGTGGGCACCGGAGTGGGTACTGGAGGAGGTAGTGATGCAGGTACCAGAACGGGCACCAGAGCAGGCACAGCAGCGAGCACCGGAACAGGTACCAGGGCGGGTACTGGAATGGGCACTGGAGCAGCACCAGAGCGGGTACTGCAGTGGGCAGGGGGGCGGGCCCCAGAGCAAGCAGGGCAGCGGAGCAGGAAGCAGGTTGGCGCCGTCCCGGTCCCCCCCGGTACTCACGCCCGCAGCAGGAACCCGCGTAGCCGGAACGCGCGGGCCGCGCGCCGCCGCGCCAGATCCGCGTCCATGGGGCCGCTTCCCGCCACGCGCCGAGGCACGCCCCCTACCGCTCTGACCACGCCCCCTACCGCTCTGACCACGCCCCCCGGCCCTGTGGTTCCATTATTTGACATTTTAATGATTCTATTATTCCAGGATTCTCTATTTCTATGACTCTATGATTCCATTATTCTACATTTCTATGATTCAATCATTGTACAGTTCTATGATTTCATTATCCCAGAACTCTATGATTCCAAGATTCCCTATTTCTCTGATTATATGATTCCAGTATTCTAGGATTCTGTGATTCCGCTATTTGACATTTCTACGATACCATTACTCCAGTATTCTATTATTCCAGGATCCTATGATTCCAGGATTCCACATTTCTATGACTCTATGATCCTGTGATTCTATGATTCCATTATTCTGTGGTCCCATTACTTTACATTTTGATGATTCCATGATTGTACAGTTCTATGATTTTATTATCCCAGGATTCTAGGATTCTATATTTCTGATTCCACGATCCTCTGTTCCCATGATTCTCTATGATTCCACGATTCCCTATTCTGATTCCCTATTCCCGTGATTCCCTATTTCCGCAATTACACAATTCTGTTCCCACAATTCACTATGTCTATGATTCAATGACTCCATTATTCTACATTCCTATGATTCTACTATTCCAGTATTCTATGATTCCAGGATCCCGTATTTCTATGACTCTATGATCCAATGATTCTGTGATTCCATTATTCTGTGGTCCCATTACTCTACACTTTGATGATTCCACGATTGTACAGTTCTGTGATTTCATTATCCCAGGATTCTAGGATTCCATATTTCTGATTCCACAATCCTCTATTCCCACAATTCCCTATGATTCCACAATTCCCTATTTCCACAATTCTGTTCCCATGATTCCCTATTCCAATAATTCCCCATATCCACAATTCTGTTCCCACAATTCCATATTCCCACAATTCCCTATGCCTATGATTTCATGTTTCCCAATTCCCACAATTCCCTATTCCCACAGTTCCATGATTCCCTATGTCTATGATTTCATGATTCCCTATTCCCCCAATTCCCTGCTTCCACAATTCACTATTCCCATGATTCCCTATTTCCACAATTCTGTTCCCACAATTCCATATTCCCACAATTCCCTATGTCTATGATTTCATGTTTCCCTATTCCTGCAATTCTCTATTCCCACAATTCCCTAATTCCACAATTCCATATTCCCACAGTTCCATGATTCCCTATGATTTCACGATTCCCTCTTCCCCCAATTCCCTCTTCCCACGATCCCCTATTTCCACAATTCGCTATTCCCACGATTCCCTATTCCCATGATTTCCTATGTCTATGATTTCACGATTCCCTGTGTCTGTGATTTCTTGTTTCCACATTTCGCTATTCCCATGATTCCCCGATTCCCTGTTCCCACGACTCCCCATGTATCCCTGCCCACGGTCTCCCCGCCGGGGCTGCGAGCGCGGACGGAGCCGCCGCAGCCTTTCGACCCTCCTCGCTTCCCGTCCGGGCCCGGCGGCCGAGCCGCAGCCTCTCGCGGCGGAGGCGGTTGCGGCCGGGCCGCTCCCCCCGCCCCCCCCAAGATGGCGACGGGCCCCGTGGAGCCCTTCCGTGTGGCCGAGGAGCGCAGCGGACACTGCGCCGTGGTGGACGGGAACTGCCTCTACGTGTGGGGGGGATACGTGGTAAGGCGCCGGGGCGGGGGGCGCCGGGGCGGGGGAGGAGCCGGGGCGGGAGCAGCCGCACCGGGGGAGCGGGGCGGGGATGGGGGGTTAGACGGACGGAACGGGGCTCCCCGCGCGCGCCCCCCTCAGCCTGGCCAGGAGCGCGGGCTCTGACTGACTGTGGCCGCGCGCCCCTGGGCCGGAGCACGGGCTCTGATTGGCTGTGGCTGCGCGTCCCTGGGCCGGAGCGCGGGCTCTGATTGGCTGTAGCTGCGCGTCCCTGGGCCGGAGCGTGGGCTCTGATTGGCTGTGGCCTCCTCGCGGATGTTGGAATGGCGGCGGTGGCGCCTGTGACTGCGCTGAGAAGGGCGCTGAGGGTTCCCCAATGAGCTGCCCTCTCTCCAGCTTGTGCTTCCCTCGCACCCATGTGCTTCTGCCCTCTCTCAATGTGTGCTGCCCTCTCCCCCTTCCCTGTCTCCCCTGCGTCCCTTCCCTCTCCGCCTTCCATCCCACTCGTCCCGCACCAGCAACACTCCTCTCACCACTGTGCTCCTTTGCTCTCGTTCCTGTAGAATCATAGAATCACTAGGTTGGAAAGGACCCATGGAGTCCAACCTGCCCTCTTGCCCCTGCACCACTTCCCTTTCATCCCTGTGCTGCTGCCCTCTTCCCTGCATGCCTACACTCCTGCCCCTTTGCCCCTTCCCTCTCGCCCTTTTGCCCCTGCACACTCATCCCTGCAGTTCTGTCTTGCCTCTGAACTCTCTGACCAGTACCCCTGGCGGCCTGTGGCTCGTGCAGCTGCCTCCACCACTGAGCATGAGTAGGGCAGGGCTGTTGGAGTCAGTTTGCGCCCATGTCCTGCAGCCACATGTTCCCTGCTGCTCACTGAGTGTCAGTCTGACTCCCTGCCTCTCTCTGGTGGCAGCTGTAATTTGGTGCTCTTATTTTTCCAGTGCGTGACCTGTGTTCTTGTTCCTGTGTCCATGCATTTTTTTACTTATTAGTAGCGTGTGTTACCTTCACCTGGAGCCCTG
Source organism: Piaya cayana (assembly GCA_013389865.1). Classification (NCBI taxonomy): domain Eukaryota; kingdom Metazoa; phylum Chordata; class Aves; order Cuculiformes; family Coccyzidae; genus Piaya; species Piaya cayana. The sequence continues at coordinate 28,440 of WAAB01022163.1, read as the reverse complement.
CGTTCAGTCAGTTCTGGAATCCTCAGCACAGGAAGACATCAGTTTGTTGGAGTGAGTCTAGAGGAGGCCGTGGAGATGCTCCAGGGGTTGGAGCACTTCCTTTATGAGGACAGGCTGGGACAGTTGGGATTGTTCAGCCTGGAGAAGAGAAGGCTCTGGGGAGACCTTAGAGCAGCTCCTAGCACTTGAAAGGGGCTCCAGGAAAGCTGGGGAGGGGCTCTTGATCAAAGAAAGCAGGGAGAAGAGGAAAGGGAAAGATTTTAATCTGCAAGAGGGGAGAGTGAGAGGAGATCTAAGGAAGAAATGTTTTGCTGTGAGAGTGGGGAGGCCCTGGCCCAGGTTGCCCTGAGCAGTGGTGGCTGCCCCGTCCCTGGAGGTGTTCAAGGCCAGGCTGGATGGAACTTGGAGCAACCAGATCCAGTGGGAGGTGTCCCTGTCCCATGGCAGGGGGTGGAACTGGGGGGACTTTGAGGTGTCTTCCAACCTAAGCCATTCTGTGAAGTAATCAGTATTAGTAATTCAGTGGTTAATAATTAAATTTCAGGTTTGTATTTAACTCTGTTTACTGAATCTGGCTGCTTATTCCCTCACAGTCTTCCATTCCTGTCTAGTGCTGAGACAATAACAAATGGTGTAATTGTTGAGTTACCTGCAGCAACTGAAGGAAGGAAGACCTTTGAGATCGAGTCCACACTGAGCTCCTCATCTCCCTGTCTTCTAAACCTCCCCAGGGATGGGGACTCCACCACTTCCCTGAGCAGCCTCTGCCAGTGCCTGAGATCCCTTTCTGTGGAGGAATTTTTCCTGATGTCCAATCTGAACCTGCCCTGGCACAACTTGAGGCCATTTCCTCTCATCCTATCGCCTGGCACTTGGGAGAAGAGCCCAGCACCCACCTCACCGCAACGTCCTTTTAGGGAGCTGTAGACAAAGTGCTGTTAGCAATTAGCAAAGCTCAGCAACATCAGGGAATGCCTAACACCGCATCTGAATAGCTTCAAAAAATGAAAACCATCTTCTTTGAACTTCTAGTCTAAACATAGTGTTATTGAGCTGCCTGTCTACAACTGTCACTATCCAAGCAGAAATGCTGGGGTATGACTCTGGTAGATTATTTCCCTAAGGTTTTTCTGTGTTGCTAAGGAATGTAGTTTGGTATTTTGTTTTTAAAATGTGTGATGTGTAACAAAGAATTGAATTGATCACAGAATGGTTTGGGGCAGATTGATCTAATGTTTGCCAATTTATTTTCGGTTGCAGTCAATTGAAGAAAATGAGGTTTATCTGCCTAATGATGAGCTCTGGATCTATGACATGGATAGTGGGTTATGGTAAGTAGCATAATTTCTATTTAATTAGTAGATAAAGTTGATCTTTGCATAGATTACAGTTGACTGCGGTGGAAATTTTGCCTTCCTTCAGTTATGTGAATTATCAGATGGGTTCCCTGGAGTTTAGATAGCAGACTTTTAATGTAAAGACTGAAGAACAGATGTTTACTTGTAAATTGTTCCAGGAAACACTTAAGTTCCTTAAGTCTCATTGTTTTTCTCAAGAGGATGCTTGAAACGGCCAGCTTAAGGCTCTGGGGTTCAAACAGGTGCATTTTATCTGTGCTTTTATTTTGGCTTAATTCTCTATCCATTAAATTTTATGTTAAAAAAACCCCAAACATGTAAACACTGGATATTTGAGTTCTTGATCTATTTACAGTTTTGTTATTACTGAATTGCGTTATGAGCATATTTGCATAAATAACTTATAACTGACCAGATTGAGCATCCCTTGCACTTTAATCTCTGTTCTTTATACTAATTGTGTTTTCATATCGTGTGTGGAATGAGGTAATAATGCCTCTTTTAAAAGTTTTCCAGTGGTTTCTATTACAATAATTGTAATTAGTCTGGGGAAGTAGCATCCATTTGTGTGTACATGTGTTTTTTCTCTCCCCCTGTTTATGTGTTTCTTGTACACCCATATTTTAGAGATTCATTGTACCCATACTTAAAGCAGCGATCTGAAACAGAGGGAAAAGGGGAGGAGGGATAGACTGGAAAGGTGGTTCTCTGCTCCACTCTCATGAGACCCCACCCAGATTCCTGTGTCCGGGTCTGGAATTCCCAGCATAAGAAGTATGTGGAGCTGTTGGAACGGTCCAGAGGAGGCCACAGAGATGATCCAAGGGCTGTAGCACCTCTCCTCTGAGGACAGGCTGAGGGAGTTGGGGTTGTTCAGACTGGAGAAGAGAAGGCTCCGAGTAGACCTTAGAGGAGCTTCCAGTAATGAAAGGGGCTCCAGGCAAGCTGGGGAGGGACTTTTAACAAGGGCCTGGAGTGATAGGACAAGGGGGAATGGCTTTAAATTGGAAGGAGGAAGATTTAGATTAAACATTAGGAAGAAATTCTTCACGTTTAGGGTGTAGAGACCCTCTCCAGGTTACCTGGAGTAGTGGTGGCTGCCCCATCCTTGGAGGTGTTCAAGACCAGGCTGGATGGGGCTTGGAGCAACCAGATCCAGTGGGAGGTGTCCCTGCCCATGGCAGGGGGTAGAACTGGATGGGCTTTGAGGTCCCTTCTAACACAAACCACTCTAAGATTCCCCTCTTTCCCCTTTCTTTATCCCTCCATCCTTCCCCCTTTCCCCTGTTGGTTGCCACCTGTTTCTTTTGGTAAAAGAGGTGGCTCAAGCCACCTCATCCTCTCTCCTGGTTTTCACCCTGTTTTTCACCGTGGTGTCCCTGTATGAGTTGCGCTGGTTCAGCTGCTTTTATGGTCACATGGGAAATCAGTTTAGGAAGGTGATTCAGGTTAAGTATAACCTTTCATGTTCTAGGGTTATTTTTAACCTGAATCCATTCTTGCTCTCGTTCCATTTGCAGCATGAATGGTTGCATACATACATCCAAGTGCATTGCACGGCACAAGATCAGGCAGGAATGAGAGAGCAAGAACAGAGGTGGGGAAGGTGGGCTGGCTGCGGCAGGGCTGGTGCCAGAAGAGAAGCAGTCCCCTGAGCGGCTGTTAGTGAGCTTTCAGCAGGGACAGGTTCCATGTGCGTTGTTCACAGCTTCTGATTTAGCTTTTCCTTTTCATGGCTGCCTCCGGTTCTTTGAGGTTGGGTTACAGTCAGATGTCAGAACTCAGAGAACTATTTTTTCCTGTATAGCCAGCAGTGACAGACAATCATAGAATCATGGAATGGGTTGGGTTGGAAGGGACCTTAAAGCCCATCCAGTTCCACCCCCTTCCAGGGGTAGGGACACCTCCCACTGGATCTGGTTGCTCCAAGCCCCATCCAGCCTGGCCTTGAACACCTCCAGGGATGAGGCAGCCACCACTGCTCTGGGCAGCCTGGGCCAGGGCCTCCCCACCCTCGTGGTGAAGCATTTTTTCCTAATGCCCAACTAAATCTTCCCCCTTCCAATTTTAATCAATTCCTCCTTGTCCTGTCACTCCAGGCCTTGTAAAAAGTCCCTACCCAGCTTTCCTGGAGCCCCTTTCAGTACTGGAATCTGCTCTAACGTCTCCCTGGAGCCTTCTCTTCTCCAGGCTGAACAACCCAACTCTTTCAGCCTGTCCTCAGAGCAGAGAACATGCACAATATTACCATGAATGTTGTCTTCCACCTCAGGACCCTGACTTCATCCTTCAGCTGTCATTTCTAGTGCTGGTTATGGTCAAAGCATCACTAAAACTGTCTTTTCATGTTTAAATATAACAATTATTAATACGTCTGGGTTGATGTTGTTAATTTTAGCAGGTTTCAAAACAGCTTTATAAGACTTAACATATGTGCTAACTGCAGGACAATGCACTTAATGGAAGGAGAGTTGCCCACCTCCATGTCGGGAAGCTGCGGGGCGAGCATTAATGGGAAGCTGTACATTTTTGGTGGATTTGATGATAAAGGATACAGTAACCGGGTATCGTATGCTCTTCTTTCCTGCATACTGTGTTTGAATGAATGAACGGTAATGCTGAGTTACTGTCTGGTTTGGTGCACTCTGTGTTTTAATGAATGGGGAATTTAAATAAAAGCTTTTTTTTTTGTTCAGTTCCATCTATTTCTGTGATTTTCATCAAATCACAGAATGATTTGGGTTGGAAGGGACTTTAAAGCCCATCCAGCTCCAAACCCCCTTGCCATGGGCAGGGACACCTCCCACTGGATCAGGGGCTCCAAGCCCCATCCAACTTGGCCCTGAACCCCTCCAGGGACGGGACAGCCACCACTGCTCTGGGCAACCTGGGCCAGGGCCTCCCCACCTTCATTGTGAAGAATTTTCTCCTAATGTCTCATCTATATCTTCCCCCTTCCAACTGCGTTTTTCACAGAATTGTAGCTTCAGAGTGAGACCCTTTATAGGAACCTTTCTGAGTATTTTTCTGAGAACTGCCAGAGTGTTTTCCAATTACATTCTTTTTTTTTTTTTTAAATGTACTGGTAGCCATATTTTAAGTTGATCTCAGAATATCACTTTTAATTTTGCTTTTTGAGAGTGCTTACCTTTCTTGTATAATCGGGTAACACTTAAAGTTGAAATGTAGCTACCAGTGTTCCTTGTGACTGAAGGCTGGGGTAGCAAAGGAGATGAAACGAGGTTTCTTATCGAGTGTAAAAGAAGTTGGAATTCAATCCTGACTAGGAAATAACTGAGATGAGGCTGTAACCAGATCACAGTTTAGAGCTCGGCTTACAAGTCTGGTTGGTTTTCCTGTAGTCACATGGTTAGTTGAGAGCTGTTTGTTTTGCAGGAGTGTTCTGCAGGGCTACAGCTGGCTCTGAAAGGAGCAGGATGTGGCTGCAATGCAAGGAAAGTGCTGCTAATTCTCAAAGGTTTTGTGTTCTTGTTTTGTATTGGATCCTTCCTGTACTTGGCTACTGATTGCAAACGTCACTGTCAGCTCTTTTGTTTAAAATGGCAGTAGTGTGTTCTGGGTGAGGGTGGGTTATTCTCTTTGCTGAATTCTTTGATGTCATTTATACTGAAAATATTGTAATTTTCTTTTAAGCTGTATTACGTTAATTTACGAACAAAACCTGGAACCTATAGGTGGAAAAAAGTTACAGATTTTAAGGGTCAACCTCCTACACCACGTGACAAGCTTTCCTGCTGGGTGTATAAGGACAGGTAACGCATTAAGTATATTTAATATGTGTTAATTGCAGAGAAGTAGTTTTGTAAAGTGAAGACCATGCAGGTTTGGGAGTCAGGAAACTCTAATTCTTAGCGTGACTCGCTCTGTGATTTTGTGTAAGTCTCTTAACAACTCATTGCTAGAGTTTTGTCACCTGTGAGCTGAGTGATGGTGAGTATAAATAAACCCACATTAGGAGAGGGCTGGCAAAGTTAGTGGGAGTTTCTGGAATGTTTTGAGGGTTTAGATGAAAATAATTATGCATCTGCTACTTAATTTTAACATGCTGAAAATCAGTACAAAAATTACATTGATTTTTTGGTGTCGCAATATGCAAGCATTAAATTATTACCTGTGATAAAAACTATGTAATATATTTTCAAGGATTTACGTGGCGTACAAATACAGTTGCAAAGGTGTTTCAGTGAGCGTCTTTAAGTCAGTCTAGAAATTTGTGTTGTAAAGATGTATCCAGAAAAAGTACTTTGCTAAAAGTGAATATTTTACTTCATATTTTTTTGTTTTTTATGGGGAAAGTCTGGATATTGTGGCACATGTGGCCACAAGAAAGTGATGTGTCAGTGACTTGTAAAAGTTGCTATATATGCAGTGAACACTAAAATGTAAGGGATTTGTCTATTTTGACTCCACATTGAAAGGGTTTTGCATAAATCGTACAATGCCTCTCCGCACTGGTTTTGTAGTTCTGATTTTAATGCAAGAGATACAAAATTATATGTATTTGAACAACTTCTCCATAGCTGTTAATACCAGATTGTTCAAAACTGAATTATCCTGTAGTCCATGTGTGGAGAAAATACTCTCTTTGAAGTGGCGCAGTGTGACCTGTTCATTGAATACATGTTCTTGGGGACAAGCTGGGCACCTATTTATGAGTATCCCTGAAGGTTTCTCAAGGTTGGAATGTGCGGAGGAGGATGTCTTGGTGTGTTGCACAATGCTCTCAGTAACTCTGTTTCCCTAGGAATGTCAGGCTGGAATGACCTTCACCATACTGCCACTTCCTAAATTGCCTTCTCCCGAGATCACTAACAACCAAATGTCCTCAAATCTTGAACTTAAACAAAGTGTTAGGAAGCGTTGCTTGTGGATGGCCATTTTGTGGGTGGAATATTAGGCTGGGAGGTGTGTAACAGTACTTGGAATGCGATATTCAGTAGTGCTAGCGGAAAGAATCAATTTGTAAGCTAGAAAAAGACTTCGTGGGTCACAGGCAGGATGTGGGATGAAGCTCCGAGACGTTTGTTGTCCAGAGATGCTAACAAACATAGCAGGAGCACAGGGATTTTCAGCGGAAAAGGGCAAGAATTCTAGTGGAAGCGCAGGCATTTCTGTGCCTTGTGTGTTACAGGTTGTCCCAAGACTCCTGTCTGAAAATCTAACTGGGATAAACTCATGAATGGAAGAACAGAGAACAGAGATGTTGAGGTATCCTGAGCCTCCTTCCTTGCTTATATGAATTTCTGTCAGGCTTGTTGAGGACCGTAACTGTTACCTTCATCCCAGTAAGATTTTCTGTCTAATTAGGCACAATATGGAACATTTTAATTTGTTTATATCGTTAGTAATACAGTAGGCAAACCAGAATTCAAAATTAATTAGTACAGCTTATTAATTTGAATGTGATTTACAAAACAGCTAACTGAGCTTATTTTTTTGCTGTTCTTTTAGGCTAATCTATTTTGGTGGCTATGGCTGTAGGAAGCACAATGAACTGAGTGATTGCTTTGATGTCCATGATGCATTCTGGGTAAGGAGTTTGTCACAATTCAGAGGGATTTGTCCTTTCTGATTGTCAAATGTGATCTTTTCATAGAATCATAGAATCACCAGGTTGGAATGTGGATCCTTTCATCAAATACTAAATACTGACTTACAGAACTGGACCCAACAATGAATTCCTGAACCCCGTTGGCCTTCAGGGAGACCCAAGCATCATTATTAAAAACATTAACATGTATTGATTTTGATAGCATTCCATATTTTAGTTTATTTCTGAGTCCAATGGTTCACTTCTGGATTTGTATCCCTTAATAAGCACAAAGGTTTTAGAGCGAAATAAACTTATTTTCTATTTTTGTACTTCTTTTTTAGGAAGGACAGATATTCTGGGGGTGGCACAATGACGTTCACGTGTTTGATGCGACCACACAAACTTGGTCTCAACCAGCAATTAGAGTGAGTGTTTTCAGTCCTGCCTTTTGACACAGTTGTGATTTTACAGCTTTTTAAACATCTCTAGAAATGTATTTTGGGAAAAGTAGTTGGAATATACTGAGTATTGTTCAGGCTTGTAAAATTAAACAGGAGGACACTCGTTGCATCTGAAATGTGGAAAGCTCTGAACTGATGTGATGTTATTAGACCAGTGTTCTCTCTATAATGCAGTTCTGATGCAAAAAGCATGGTAGTCTTCAGAGAGATATTAGAACTGGGTACATTAGGGGATGATACAACATTCTGTATCTAGGGGAGAGTTTTGAGGTAAAGCTTTGTGTTCAAGGTTGAAGATAACTGTAAGGAATATAAAAATTACTGTCAGCGCTCCATTGCTGGAAAGACGAGGTGATGGAATATTGCAGAAATGCATTTAGCAGGAATACTGGGATGGTACTGAGGAGCAGGGTGTGGAGGTGAGTTAGTGGCTCCTCACAGAGCAGCCTGGGCCCTGCAGAAATGGATTGAGGTGATTACACCCACTCTAGGTGTCCTTGCAGGCCTTGCCTGGGCTCTGAGGCTGGAAGAGTTTTGAAGCACAGCCCTTAAGCCAGGCTGGCTCTGCATTCACCCTGTCCAACACTGAACGCAACCTTCCGGAACAAAGAGAAGGCCCTTGGGTGTGTGTGGTAGAAATACGTGGAAGACTTTAATGGTGCCAAGCTGAGGTTGCAAGCCTCCTTTATCTGAACTGCTTGATATGAAGCTGCTTGTTTGACTGTAACTGCGTGTAATTAATCTGCAATGTGGATAACCTAACCCCCTTGATTCACTGCTCAGCTTCCACAGACTTCAAGAAGGCGGGGGTAGAGAGGCTAAACTCACTGTATTGCTTGCTTAGATCTGCTTTGTGAAGTAAAGGTATTTTAGCATCATAGAATCACAGAATGGTTTGACTGTGGCTGCCCCATGCCTGGAGGTGTTCAAGGCCAGGCTGGCTGGGGCTTGGAGCCCCTGATCCAGTGGGAGGTGTCCCTGCCCGTGGCAGGGGGTGAACTGGATGGGCTTTGAGGACCCTTCCAACTCAAACCTTTCTGTTATTCTGTGATTCATGAAATCCTGGTGAGTTAACGTCAGTGCTCAGTAGGACTAGTACATCCTAATCAGTGTCTTGATGCTATTTCATGGTCTTTATAGGATGTTCTAAAATCCCTATGAAACTGAATGCAAAAACTGACATTAACAGTGAAATGTAAAAGCTGGTTTTGCAGTCTTTATTTCTGATCTGCACAGGGAATACATTTAGGCACGTGGCTGTGGGTTGTAACACCAGATTTTATGATCTGATTTCCAGAGGTTTTTGTACCAGTTCCTGATGGTTTGTGTCTTGGAAAAACAGAGCTGCCCAGGACACGTTGCCAGTAGCAGCTGTGTTACTGTGATTTTATACTTAGGAATTAATGCTAAATTAATTCCATTTCACTTAAATGAAGCAATGATAATTCATACCAAGAGGGAGTATATTAAACATCAGCTACTGAAAGAACTCACTGTCTTTGGCAAATCCATGTATCTTCTAATGTCTGTGGGGTCTTGGACATGACTACAAACAATTCCCTTCTGAAGGCTCAGTTCTGTCAGCAGATTGATGTACGTTGGCTTTACTTTTGCAGTCTCCGATGCTGACTCGCCTGGCTGGCACATGCTAAAGTTCTGAAGGGTATTATCTTGATTCTTTCAGGGTGGAGATCCGCCTCAGCCTCGAGCAGCTCATACCTGTGCTGTGCTGGGAAATAAAGGCTACATCTTTGGAGGACGAGTGCTGGTTAGTGCTTAAACTAGAACATTTTATTGGCAGTAATGTTATTTTCTTGTCAGTTATGTTTTTTATAGCAAATTATTTTTGTGGTAGAAAGAAATCCAGAATGTCTGTGGCCTGACGTGTGTGTTAGGGATGTGGAGTCTGGGATGCTGCTTTTCATCTCCCTGTGCCTTACAGAAAGAAGAGCTTATCTTTCCGTCTGTACTATTCATGATAAAGCATTCATTGTCCCAGAAAGGGAAAGACCGGAGGACCATGTAGTTATAAATCAAGAGGAATGGTTGATGCATACGTAAGCTCTGTAGGGGATGTTTTTTTGTGATTGGAGCAAAAGCCAGGTGGTAGACCAGGGTTAAATAAATGATGAGATGCTGGCATTCTGCACTTGCTACAGCTTGGCAGATTTATACGTCAAACTGCTGGCTTCTTTCCCCTACTCCACTTAATGAAATTCCAGCAGGTAGTAAATAGTATTATAGAATGGCTTTCAGATCATTGAGTCCAACTGTCGATTCAGACCATGTCCCCAAGTATGACATCTGCTCATCTTCAAAGCGTCTCCAGGGATGGGGACCCAACCACCTTCCTGGGCAGGCTCTGCTAGTGCCCGAGAACCCTTTCAGTGAAGAAATTCCTCCTAATATCCAACCTAAATCTCCCCTTGGAGAGGTGGCCATTTCCCTTTGTCCTGTCATTGGCTACCAGGGAGAGGAGACCAACCCCCACCTCAATGCAACCTCCTTTTAGGTAGTTTCTAAAACTACCTAAAGCGATGAGTGATGAGGTCTCACCTCAGTCTCCTTTTCTCCAGACTAAACAACCCCAGGCCAGGGGGTCCCTCAGGTCCCTTAGCTGCTCCTCATAAGGCTTGTGCTCTAAACCCTTCCCCAGCTCCGTTCCTTTCTTTGGACGTGCTCCAGCCCCTCAATGTCCTTATAGTTAAGGGCCCAAAACCCAGGATTCAAGGTACAGTCTCACCAGCATTGAGTCCAGGGACATAATCCCTTCCCTGCTCCTGCTGGCCATGCTGTGTCTGACACAGGCCAGGATTTTTGCTTTTGCTTCCCCCATTCCCTCTAAAGAAAGTAGGAATGTGTAAGGATAGACAGTTACTCACATACATGTGTCTCATGCCCTGGTATTTTCCTCTGGGAAAGTGAAGTTCAGGATAGCTGTTGGGATACAGCATTTTATATTTACAGTTGCCACATGAGATTCTGAACGTTAGGAAAGAACAGAACTCAGTCAGCTTTGTAATTGTCATGTTTTGCACGTACGTGACTGAAATACAGACATTTGGAAGAGCAGCAAGTGGCAATAATGTCTGGATACAACGATATCAGCCTCCGTAAGTTTGAGCTGGTATGAGATGCTGCAGCGTGTTATCTGATAGCACAGCCTACTGCAGGCACAGGCCATTCCAGTCCTGTTAAGCCTCTCCGAATGTCAGTTTTTCAGTCGTTACCTTCAGCATGCTCTGTGACCTCGATACAGAATGTGTGAAGCACCACCATAGAGGTTGCTGTTAACAGCTTCATTCTGTGCAGCCAACAGCTCTTCACCACAAGAGTGAGGCTTGTATTTGCTTTCCTGATAGCTGATCCAAGACTATCCATTTTTACACACTTGTGAGAAGATCTTGGATCTGTTTTCCCTTAGGTAACAGCCAGAGGCAGAAGAGCTGCCTGTGCAGGATGCAATCAATGCGTATTTATGTCAAGGCTAGGTTCTTGCTGGGTAATTTTAATTCTTCCCTGCTATTTTTAACTTAATAAAACAAGTCCTAGTCATGCCCTGGTTGTGTGTTCCTAACAAACCCCTGGAGATAGTAAAACCTCTTAGCAGCACACTTAATTTTTCCACTCCTACTCAGAGTAGATTTTACCTTCTTCTCTATTGAAGCATTAATGTAAGAATTCAAGCCTGAGGCAGCAATCCAGTACAAAGAACATATTTCTGTTTCATGTCTGGAGATAGGGATGGTAGCAGGTGTTCTTCACTAGTACAGGTTCCCCTATCCTCTGTGATTTTTTTTCAAGAACAGTTTTATTTTTGGGCTGGCTCTTTTAGAGCTGTTGCAAAAGGACAGGAAAGAGAATATTTTTAAAGGTCTTCATATGAGCTGGAGTTTTTCAGGAATGTGAGAAACAGTTTCTGTAAGGCAATTAAAAAACCTCCTAATTTAAATTACCCTTTCCTCTTGCATAGTTTTTAAATTCAAGGTTTTAGCTCTTTTTGCCTACAGCTAATTTAATCATAGAGTTATAGAATGGTTTGGGTTGGAAGGGACGTCAAAGTCCTTTGGAAATGCCCTGCAATGAACTTGTGCCAGCTTCAGCTTGGAAAGCTGCCACAATCCAAACCCTGTACTCCACGTGTTTGCAAATAAAACTCTGTAAAATGGCACTTTGTTCCCTTTCCTCTAGTTTTCATGCTGCAAACGCTGTCCTCGATGTAAGGCAGTGTTCTTCTTGGAGGATGTCTACAGTTCTGTTATAAAATTACGTACTCCCACTTGCTCAGACAGAAACCAGGTGTACAGACCAAGGTCAGCTCCAAACAGCCACGCAGCACCTGAGCTGTTTTTCTGCTAGAATTACCTTCTATGGCTATAGGAAAAGTTTTTACCAAAACCCTGTCTCAGAGCAATCAGAAAAGAGCCACCACAAACGATCCTGTTGGTTCTTACCATTCTGCACTGTGTGTTATGTGACCTTTATGCGGGTGCACGGCCTCTGCAACTGCTGCTAAAGCCCCTCCTTGACTGAGAGAGAATGCACGCAACAGCAGGCTTGGACAAACTTGAATTGCAAATAAGTGAGGAAGTAGTGGGGAATTTGAAGAGACAAACATTTTTTAGTCCTGCTTGAGTCTTGTATGTCAGGGTTTGCCGTGGCTGGCAAAGTGATCTCGGTGCCACGGCTGTGGACTTGCTCTTTCATGTCTCCTGTGTAACTGAACTCTTAATCCCCACAGCGGAACTGAATCCTGCTCCTCACGTAGCAAGCCTGCATGCATGACAGGGAAGGAAGCCTAGGTATGGGGAATTAGATGTGCAGCTCGGGACTGTCTGACCTGTATTTCTGGCCTTCTGTGTATTTCTCAGCCTTGAAAGCCTTGCTCCCTCTGGTGTTTTGCTGGCAAGGGCTGTCTGTGCTGCAGAGGCCTTCGCCTCAGGAGCAGAACAGCACGTGCTGTGTCGAAGTGAGTTAGGGGTGCTGCACTCCGCCTGCTGTGACTGAACTGCTTTGTACTCCAGCTAGGTTCCTCCTGCAGCCTCTGCAAGTGAAATTATTGGTAAACCAGATCTCAGCTCTCAGTTCTCCGCTGTGCTATTGCATGATTAGATATGCCCTAAGAGGACGTGCCCTCTGGCTTCTGTTTAACCCTGTTTGAGTGCTGGATTCAGGAATACAGGAAGACTCTGATCTGAAAAGGTTTTTTCTTCCTCAGGTAGCAGCTTCTTTAATAACTATTTGAATAACCAAGTGAAACTACTTGGAAATGATGTCAAAGAGGAAAATTTTGGAAAGCAACATTTAATTTTGGAGGAGAGCGGCAAGGGTAATATTCTTCTCAGTGATACTTCATTATCAATTCACTTTCTGTCTTGGATATAAGTGGAAAAAGACTTAGAAAGGTTAGGGAACATTCACAGAATCACAGAATCATCGGGTTGGAAGAGACCCATCGGATCATCGAGTCCAACCATTCCCATCAAACACTAAACCATGTCCCTCAGCACCCCGT
>WAAB01022162.1:58229-154383 GCA_013389865.1 Piaya cayana | reverse complement strand
CTCCTCTCCTACCCTTCCTGCCCCACCTGAAGAGTTTGTACCCCACCATACCTGTACTCCAATTATATGAGTCATCCCACCACGTTTCCGTGATGGCAATGACATCATAGCCTCCTTGCTCTACGACAGCTTCCAGCTCTTCCTTCTTATTCCCCATGCTGCGTGCATTGGTGTAAATGCACTTCAGCTGAGCTGCCGAGCCTTCAGCCCTCTTAGAGGGAACAGGGTTTGTTCCAAATTGCCTGGTAACTGGAATAGCTAGCACCAGAGTGCCTGTATCTCCCTTATTACCCCCAGGTGTGTTCTCCCGCACTTTCTGTGTGGTGATGTACTGGTGGTCCTCTCCAGCACACCCTCTCTGAATCACTGGTGCCCCACATCCAGGCTCGCTTCTGCCTAGCCTGGTCTCAATCCCCTCCCCCTTCACATCTAATTTAAAGCTCGGTTTATGATTGGGGCCTGTATTAAAAAGATTGTGTGCCTCTGTGACTTGACAGAGCTTTTTGGGGCAATCTTCTGACTGTCCCCACTGTCCTTAGGGAAAGTGCCTCAGTTGGAGTAGTAGGGAAAAAGCTTGTGTCACTTTGACTTGTACGATTTTCCCCACACACACTGATACACACTACCACCACATGCAGTCTGGATGAACCACACTAGCTAAAGCACCTCTGTAAACCACCAGAATGCCTTGCTTGGAGGGTTATGAATCACTTCAGCTACTCTGAAGATACGTGAAGATTTTTCCTTTGTACTACTAGAAAGTTGTCAGTACTCCCATTTATGGGAATTTATGAGGCCTATTGGCCAGCTACGTCTGTCCTAGCATGCCAGCAAGGAAAAATCCTATGGCAAAAGGGGATTCACAACCTTGCTTGTCCAAAGGAAGGGCACAGCTTTGAGGAGGAGAAAGGAAGCAAGCAGATCAACACAGCCACAGATGCTGCACCCGTGATTGCCATCATAGACAGCACAGACATGCTTGGGAACCCTCCTCTAATACTGTGCACCTAGCAGAAAGCTGAGATTGTTAGAAATTTCTAGACACTCCTGACATCTATTCGAACACATCTCCCATGCCCCATCATCTCTTAAACAGCAGAGACCAGCCACAACCCCTGCCAGCACAGAGGAGACTGAGACAGAGGAAAGTCAGAGCTACCCTACAGGCCCCACCAGAGGTATGCTGGGGGAGCAGTGGAAAAGGTCAAACACTCAGAGATCTCAGTTCCCTTTTGCTCTGGGGTACAGAAGGAGAATCACTTAAGTTAGACAGCACATCTTGGGTAGAGAAGGAGGATCACTTAAGTTAGACAGCACACCTTGGGTAGACTTTCTGGTGGTTTACAAGAAAAGCTTGGTAAAAGAGAATCATAGACAGTGCAAGAGGGCTTGAACTACACTGTGACAGGGTTTGGATGCCTTGCCTGAAGACAGCTCTTGTGTAGCACACTGAGGACATCTTCCAGAGAGAAACTGAAAGACCAGTGGCACATATGGGAATTTCAAGACAAGTGGGTAGTCGTCAGGGCTGCAAAAGCATTAATAAACAAAATTAGTCCTCCCTAGCACAGCCCTACCCAAAAACCTTCTTCCATGTGATCATTCAGACAGCCGAGCCAAGTCTCCTGTGGTGGTGCCTACTGAGGCTAGTCTCTCCTACTGAAGAGGGTAACGGCTTCTCGTTCAACCTCATCCCTCGTGGTGGCAATCTAACAGCAGGAAGGAGGCAAGTTCCAGGGGAAAGTAGCTCTTCTAGGAAGATTCGAACCCAGTGAATCTATTCCCCTTATACAGCATTTATATATCTATTTTCTGTGCATGAGATGTGTCTAAGTTGAGTTTAACAAAACTGAAAAACCAAATCCTGTGAAACTAGACCACAAATCTTAGCAGAACATGTTGGAAGAAACTGTGGAAAACCATAAATTAGAAGTTCTTGTGTTTTCTGTTTCAGGTTGCCTGAAATATAAGGCAGGACATACACATCCCTGAGCAGTGGATGTGAATTATCCCACTGGAACCAGTAGCCAGCAGTCCAAACTCCTTTGGACTTTTGGAGCCACTTCCTTTCACCCCAAAGCCCTTGACAGGTTATCCATATTCTCTAAAATACAGGACATGATCTCAGGTTGTTTGTTTGTTTGGTTTGGTTGTTTGTTTTTTCCCTCTCAGACCTCCCCAAGAAGATAAAGGGGGGGAAAAACAACCCCCAAAAGGAATTTCTGTTGCTAGTGCTAATTACATTCAAAGTAAAGAATTATTAGAAGTTGTTGCAAGGTTGGACTCTGTCCATTGGCAATGTGCTCCCTAGGAGCACTGATGGGCATTTTTTTGCACCTACTGCTGCTTCTTTTTTCCCCTGCAAACACAACACTCCCTGCAGAGCAGCCACACAACGGAATAGTGGCCTCATTGAGAACAAGCTAAAATACATTTGAGGAGACTTCTGGAAAGGCTTTTTAAAGGAGCTGGAGAAAGCAGTACAATCAGTGCTACAAGTGCACTGAGCACAACAGAATTCACTAGGAGGATATCTTGATCTGGCTCTACTGATTCTGAGATTTGAGAATGCTTGAAGTTGCTCATTTACATTTTGTTACCCAGCACACACTTCTGACTCATCTATTTCCCACAGGCACCAACATCAAAGCCATGGAAGCAAGCTATCTTTGCATGAAGGTTCTTCTTTTTAATTAAACATTGTATACTAAAGTTAGAAATTCCTTCTTCTTTCACAGCCAGAGAAAGCATAACGGGAGAAATGCGGGTAGAGAAACGGAATCCATCAGTCATTGTATGAAGAGAGATTGCTTGGCCATGGATGCTTACAATTGCCTTCTAACTACTTGGCTCATTCGTGTAACGTAAGCATGGAAAACCCACCTATAGCCCAAAGGTCACTAAGCCACCTGCAGACCTCAGACAACATGCAGCCTTGCGCAAATACACATGGAAGTAATTAGGGAGGCAAGGGAGCTGGGATTTGAAGCAGAACCCCCTCAAATCTGCCATATTAATCCTTCCAGCTGAGCTGGAGAAGTCTGAATTCTCAGGGATCTGATTGCTACAGTTTGTAGCTTGAGGTGGAAAAGAAATGATTTACTGTTTCCTTACTACTAACATGCCATTGCACTAGTGGTGTTTGGGTTGAGAGAAGAGCATAAGGGACTTACTTTATTGCCTGCACAGCCCCACCTTGGTAGGCTGCTTTTTCTTGTCAATGTTGTTCTTCCATGTGCATTCAGTTTAGAAACTGCATTTGTGTTGTGCTTTTTATGAATTTGCAGTTAAAGGTGACCAGGTCTTTGGAATCAATGTGGTAAATCCCAGTGGGTGGATAAGGGGATGCAGAGTGACAGGGAGCCTGGATTCATCTCTTCCTTATAATGTTGTGGCCTCTAGATCTTAAGCTGTGGACTGCAACTCTCTTCCCTGCATTACACTGATCAGAACAACTCCCTCTTACACCAAAGATCTTAGAGCTGAAGCATCAGACAAGAGATGTTCCTCAGTGCTCAGTGTTGGATCTAGTTTTGTTCAGTATCTTTATCAATAATCTGTATGAAGGGATTGGATATATTCATCTCTTCTTGGGATATAAATATTGGACATGAAATTCCTGGTACAATTGTCTCTGTTCTTGTGGAATTGTCTGGGTAAATTCCCTGACATCATACAGAGCTGTCTCTGCTTCTTGAAAAAAACAGGTAAACTCATGGGAGGCAGTTCTGTGTGAATAACAGGAATGCTTCCATGCTACCTTTCTTCTGTTGTTTGGCCAAAGATTTCCAGACACTTTGCATCATGCACTCACTCATCCGTGGGATCAAGATTATTTCCTTTCCATGGTGGTTATCAGGGACTGGTGTTCCTGCTGAATTTCACAACTCTGCGTTTTCTACACAACTCACAGTGGAGGTAAACAAACCAAAATAGTCGTCTCCATTTAACAAGATATTCTTTCTCCTGGTGAAAGAAAAGAGAGCACATGTGCTGGGACAACATCAAAGTCAGAACTATGGGAGCTGCTAGGTGTTTCTCCCATCACATGGAGAAAAATCAGGGTACAAGGATACAAACTACTCAGCTAATCCCCTTGCTGAATATGCAGTGAGAAGGTCATCCTAAATTCTAATCTTGAAGTACCATCTTCAGCTGGTTTTTGCCACTTTCATTTGAAAATGAAGAGCAAGCCCTAAAACTGCTCTAGAACAGCTTTTATGCTGCAACTAGTTGGCAGTGTCACATGCTGTATGAAGTAAAAAAATAATTGTGTGAAGTCAATGGACCTAAACCTTTCTCATGCTGATTCAATCATCAGAGCACAGGCTTGCTCAATTCTATAACCCAGACTAAGCCTTTTGTTGAATGTCCCCAGACTGCCATTTCAGGGAATGTTTGCAGGAAGTTAATGCCATGTCAGCAGCCCTGAGCGGGAAATGGCAAATATCTAGGCACTGAAAATGCAGAAATGGATGCATTCAGGGGCTGGCTTAAGAGACTTTCACTCTGAATACAGTGTTTTTCAAAAATGAACATAGCTCATCAGTGCAAAGCTAGATAACTACAATTCATTTAAGTGCATTTAAGTGCTGCTTTCTTTCCTGTATGAAATAAACAGATATATCTTAGTTCTTTCTTAACAAAGGCCTGAAATTTCAGGCACCAGTTTTCTTCATAAATGGATTTTCCATCTTACCTGTAAAGATGCCATCTTCCTGGTGAAAAGCAAGGTTCTGGTTGAGGGTCAAAAAGCACACGCTCTTTGTAAGAGAATGTTTTAAACATGAGATAATTGTGGAGTGGCAGAATGGATGCACAGCTCTCAAGGAAAGATACCTCATATTTGAGTCTTTGATTGCCCTGTGTAAAAGAGATGCATCTGACTGTCTAGCTGAGGGATTTAAAGCACCTTACCAGGATGATTCAAAGCCAATTCCTCTCTCATTCTTAATTTAAAATATTTCAGAGGCAGTTCAATTTTTGTAGAGCCTTCAGGAAATAAAGTAAGGTAATGTCTGTTTTCTCCACATATTTTCTCTACTTCGCTCAGAGGAGAGCAACACAGTAACGAATAACTTCCTATCAGTGTGAGGAAAGAGCTTTAAGTGGTTAATAATACCCAGTCAGGCTGGTGCCTCAGTGACAGCAGAATGGCTAAGGTGGGGGTCTGAACAAGACACTCCACATGCTCTTCAGTCACTTCTTAGCCCTTGTACCTTACAAGTAGTATCGAAGTAGCTAGACTCATTGCTACAGTGCTGGTTTGTACTTCAGACTTTGGACATACGCCTGGCTCTTGCTCACTCTGAGGTACTATGGAGCAGATAAGCTGGCTGGTCTTTACCAAGGTGCCTGATCCCACTGCTTGTTAAACAAATACTGTGCAGACGTTTATTGTTAAAAATGTCATCTTACTGACAGATTCCTTACAAGAAATACAGTGTCAGCTTGGGCACAGAGAAAACACTAATGATTACGTCTGGTGGAAGTCTCCATGAGAATGACATAGCTACAGGAACATTGTCCAGTGATCCATCACCAAGGATAGCACATAACATAGCAAGAAAAATTTGGAAAGTATATTTTGGCCCTATGACCAAATTTCTGATGAACTCAATTCATACTTGGGCTGAGAAAAAGCTGAAATGGCTAGCAGGATAAAAATGTACTTTTTAACCATCCAGGTTTTAGGCAAGATTGTTTCTCCTGCTTCTGATAAATCTGTGTCTTAGCCCTTCTTTCTATGCCAGGGAATGGAAGGTATGGCATTAACACAGTTCGAAAGGCTCTGATTTAGGGCTTTGAGAAACAACTTCAAGTAAATTAGTTACTACGGCTTAATGAGTATATATCAGCAGAACCGAGGTAATTGTGTCCACTCCACTTAAAGTGAGTGCCTTTCATTTAATATACAGGTACGGCAGCTGACTTGCTGAGTCTTTCTATTGCTGTCCCTGCACGTAGAAATAAGGACCTGCCTTTAAGCTCCTTTTTTCTGGTTGTCTTTGCCATGTTTTCCCCCTTCAAATAAATCTGTTTCAAAACTGAATATTCATGAAGAGGGACTCAGTCAAGCTAAAGAGCAACCTGAGGCTCTGGAAACATCTAACTCTTGAACAAGCCTCAACAGTCACTGTTACCATCTGCTGTCCCAGAGAGTCAAGGTTCACAGCCATATTCTTTTCTGGGCAGAAAGCTGTTCCAAGTTTTAATCAACATTTGGAAGTAAACACCTGTCTGGCAGAATAAATGAGAAAATCTGCATTAGTGCACATTGTAGGTGCATTTGGTTAGCTTCCACATCTGCATGTCTCTGTGCAGCATTGTGAACTATCACATTCTCTAGAAGCAATGAATACCGGACATGTGCCACCAACAGGTTACAAGGAAGGGCTGGTGGTGAGATTCTGGACTATATAGGCCAAGAATCCATCTGGATTTTGCTATTGCTTGAAAATCTACAGTATTCACAAAGAACGAGCTTGATAGACTCAGTATTGTAAAGTATTATTAGCAGGAATAAAAGGTACAAAGTTTAGGAGAGGGTAAGGGCAGGAGGTAGCACTGGATTCAGACTCACTTCTGCCTAGACTTTACACTCTCAAGGAGCTTAAAACTTGAGTAGGATAATTATTTGAAAATATTATAGCAAAGGATGACTCACTCATTAACTTCATTAAGGTTTAATGACTGTTTTGATTGCTCTGACTGAGAGGACTGATATGATTCCACTGCATTTACTAGACCACTTTAAAACAATAATTTCAGCATTAGACCTGCTGATTTTCTCCTTGTTCAACACTTGGCCAGCAATCCAGACTCTCTGTGTCAGCACACTGGTTTATGGAAAATGGGATGGAAAAATGCCACAGCCTAGTGATCATCACCCAGATAAGAATGACTGATTCAAGAAATGAAAGTCAGCACTTCTAGTTACTACACCAGAAGCTGGAGGAGATGGGAGACCTTTACAGTTCTCTCCTATGTAAAATAGTTTAGAAACACTGTGGAGTTCTGTGCACACACATTTCCTCTGCAAAAACTAGCAAAACACGCTAAATCTAATTTTGACAGAAGGCTTTAGATATTCTGTTACTAGACCAGTAGAGGCAATTTCCTCACATTAACTGATAGGATGAGAGGAGATGTTTATCTCTGAGTCACTCTACAGATATGCTTGCCCCAATTCTCTGTTGTGAACATTTGAGGTTGCCCATGCTGTATGTCACACTCATTTTGCTCTGGCAGCACTGGAATCTCTTGTCATTGAGTATTGTATTACGTGAGATCAGACCTCATGGGCCACTTCTAGTGGTTACTGACTCTTTTTTGTTCAATTTCAAACCTTAAGTTACTGAGGTCAAATACAGTGACCCTAGCCTTCATTTGGCATCAAAGGGAGGGATACAGCCTTTATACACTGTGGGAGCTTCAGCTTCAAAAGACATAGTGTCAATACATACAGGAAAGTGCTTCCAGCACTTACTCATTGCTAGCTGGGGGAAAGCAGAATTTTCCTATAGGTTCCCAGTGGGCCCAGGCACAGAGAATGCTAGCAGAACTGTTGTTCTGACTGAGGACAGCAGAGGCTGTACTTAATAGCGTCTTTTGTAAATCTTTTAGCTAGCTAATTCCTTTAGGATGTGGGGAATTCCTAGGAGGCAAATGGGAGGACACACCCTGACACTTCTGATACCCCAGATCTCTTCAAGTGCACTCTAAAATAATCTGGAATATCACCATGGAAGAATTCCTGAGATATCTGCCACTCACCTGCTACACTGAGTCAAGGGCAGCTTTCAGACACGTTTGTCTTTCTTTGAAAGTCTTTTTTATTGTCTGTAGTTGGAGGCAGCTGACAAAAAACTTGCTACACCAGATGATTTTAACTTTGTAAGTCTCAATTCAGTTCACATCACATGGGCTTCACCTTTCACACTACACCTAACCACAGACAAAAAGCCTGGTCATCAGACCATACAAATGTACTTTATATAGCATGTTTGTCCTTATGAGCATGTTCCCACCTCAGTTCTCAGATAGCTGTATGAGTCTTAGGATTTCTGAATTTTTCAAAACAGAAGGGAGGCTACTGCTAGTAGACCTAAAAGTGACACAGATTTACATGGTTGCTGGATGTTGGGGTATTACGAGCAGATTGTAGGGCTTGCGGGATTTCCTTCTGGTAGAATATGAAGAAAAGGTAATATTTTAAAGACTTTTCTTGATATGCTTTCCTTCCCTTACCTTCCCTCACATACAGTAGTTCATTGGTTTGTGCCATTTCTGTTCTTTTTAAGTTATACACTACATCTCTTTATAAGTTGCTGAGATGGTCTAGCCTTAAACATAGATATGTTAATACAGAAATGACTGTTACTGTAGGACTGCTGCTGGAAGCTGAGTGCTTGAATTAATGTTGTTGCCAGTTTAATTTAATGTGGAAAGTATCTCAATAAAATATAAAACAAATATTTAAAAAACCCCAAATCTTGCAGAAAAGCTCTCCCATCCTAACAGCACCAAGGTAAATGTCTTTTCCATCTGCTCCAGCGGTGCTCAAAGTTCTTCAGCAACAGCTTGAACATTGCAGTCCTATTACCAAACTCAGATGCTCAGTTTCAAGAGCTGAGTGCACCTTTACATCCCTTCAGGCTCTCACTAGGAAAGGCTTACAGAATCACAGAATCACCAGGTTGGAAGAGACCCACTGGATCATCGAGTCCAACCACTCCCACAAAACACTAAACCATGTCCCTCAGGACCTCATCCACCCGTAACTTAAACACCTCCAGGGAAGGCGACTCAACCACCTCTCTGGGCAACATATTCCAGTGCCTAATGACCCTTTCCATAAAAATCTTCCTCCTAATCTCTAATCTAAACCTCCCCTGGCGGAGCTTGAGGCCATTCCCCCTTGTCCTGTCCCCTGACACCTGGGAGAAGAGGCCAGCTCCCTCCTCTCTACAACCTCCCTTCAGGTATTTGTAGAGAGCAATGAGGTCTCCCCTCAGCCTCCTCTTCTCCAGGCTAAACAACCCCAGCTCTCTCAGCCGCTCCTCATAAGGCCTGTTCTCCAGCCCCTTCACCAGTTTTGTTGCTCTTCTCTGGACACTCTCCAGAGCGTCAACATCCTTCTTGTGGTGAGGGGTCCAGAACTGCGCACAGTATTCAAGGAGCGGTCTCACCAGTGCCGAGTACAGAGGGAGAATAACCTCCCTGGACCTGCTGGTCACACCGTTTCTGATATTAAACCCTTAAACCCCTTTTGTTTTGGTGTGGAAGCATTGGTGTGATAGCAGCAGATATAAAGGATGTTCCCAGGCTCCTCAGGAACTGTAACATGGAGACACCCTGTTACTTGCTTAGAGTATCCCCTTGTGTATTACTCAAAGGTCTGGGTTGTTTGGTTTTTTTGCATATAGAGTTAGCATCACCAGAAAATAACCAAGGCTAGTACTGTTCTGGGAAAGGGGAAGAGCAGAAAATGGGAAATAAAGGGACAGCAGTTTATCACAAGTGCCTTGTTTTGAGAGGGATAAAGAGGACCCTAATTCATTACTTTTCAATATATATCAGTAAACAATATGCATCACTGCCTAGAAGCATACTTTCCAACTCTACTGTACTGCCAAAGATTGCTGTTGAAAGTTCTTATTTTAATTCTCCTAGCCTTTGTCCAATGCTGCTTCAAACAATGTAAGTTCATGAGGATGTGGAACAATCAACTATGATTCCTTTCTGAATGTTTGCTATGGTGGGAACAAATAGGGAGAGCTCAAAAGAAACACTAACTGAGAAGAGCACAGGTGAGAGGAGAACTGGCACGGAAAGGCTTTTGCAATTACAAGGCAACATTCTTTGTGGCGGAAAGAAGGGAATCGTCTCCTCTGCTGGGACTGTGACTAAAAAGGAAGACTCTTTGAAGTCTATGTATGAGGCAAGGTGAGGATTTTCGTGCCTCTTTAGATGGCACTAAAGATTAGAGGATATAAAGGCAGTCTTCTCCAAAAAGAAGTGTTCTTTAAAAATACTCTGTTTAGAGTAAAATAAAAAATTGAGGTGAGTAAATCCCAAGTAACAACAGAAGAAACTTACAGTCTGCAGAAAGTCCTCTAACAATGCCTTTGGATCACATAAACAAGGTTATTATTAGAAGCCTGCCTCTCAAGCAGCCCTCAAAGGCCGCTTCCTCCCATTCTTCTATCTGCACCTACTCAAGGCAGAGAAACCCTGTCCTGCGAAAACCTCATTTGCTCCCTTCTTGTTTTTATCTTTCCCTCCATTGTATTTCCTGTCACGACTGCAGGTCAGAAAAGCCGGAAATCTCTTTGTACCTCTGTGACTGCCAAATTCTGACCAAGAGATGTACATCAGATGGAGCCCAACAGCCCCTGCACTGTGGGGTGGGATTGTGTGGAGAGTATGCCCTAAGTGTGGCTGGGCATGTATGACTCCTTTTCAGCAGGAGTTTAGACTAACACAAGTAAAGGCGGTGGGTGAGGTACAGACTGCTTTTCCAATGGCTTCAAACAAGCCAGCATTCCTGCTTCATAGCCACAGGACATATGCAGGATTTGACCTTGCTTTGCCTGAGCCCTTCAATCAATGTTCCAGCAAACAACCCCAAAAGTCTGGGGTTTTTTCTGTTTTAACTCAACAAATCACAGGCATATCTTTAGTGATTTTGCTAGGAAAAGGCAGAATTTTATGTGCCCCTCGGTTTGTTGTTTGTTTTGTTTGGTTGTGGTTTTTTTGAGGAACTGACAACCTCTGAGAAAAAGAAGTATTTTTATACTTTCCAACATTTTTTTCTGTTGTTACTGAGACTGCAGCTCAGCTTCTAGAGTTACAAGAGAGGTGGGGGAGTAGAGTGAAAAAAATTACACAAACTAGGATTATCATGCAGCACCAGCGAGTGCACCTACCACATAGAACACACAGGCAGCCCAACTCAGATTTGCACACACAGCCAAGAAAAATCCATTATTAATATTGTAGAAATGCAAAAAGTGAGGACAAATTTCTCTGCATTGATCTGCAGTTTGAGTCTAGCTTTCTTCTGGACACCCTGACAAATCCCAAGCAAAGGCAAGGAAAAACAGAGAACTCCTTTCTCAGTCTAAATTTGGCTCCTTTTGTTCCTTTTGAAAAGCCATTTGCATTATTTGATGACAATATCGTACACAAGAATGTTTGTTGAGCAGGGGCCTGCTCTGACTGCATGTGAGGTTATACAGTTGTACTCTCTACAGAATAAAATACTGATATTACTTTTCTTGTTAAAGAATATCCAGCTAGAGGAGCTGATGCTGTGTTTAGCCATCTACCATGGCCACAGAGCTGCCACCAGCAGGATGTAAATGCACTGTGGGTGCTGTGATCCCAAGACAACACATTGCATGATGGTTTTGGAACTGAAAGTGCTAAAGTGCATCATGCTCAAGCATCAAAGCCAGCAATTAGTTTGGGTTCAGGGGGAGCATAGACACATTACTCAGTGCTATTGGTAAGCAAATAAACAGGAAAATCATCATGGTACTGTGCTGTGTTACATAGACTTATAGGTTCAGAACTCAGGGCTATCCCTTCCTCTCTTTCTCCACAGATGTTGTGGACATGCCTCAACAGCTTTGCTGAAAATAGAGCATCACGTAAGCACAGAAGGAGATTTAACAACTGGAGAACAGGAAGCTAAGAGCAGTACATTTATGACCAGAGAATATTTTGACCATCATATTACTAACTGTTGCGACTTATTTCTGCAGTTATCACATAAGTTAACAGATTAAAACTCAAAAGCTTATAAGGTGCTTGCATGGATAATAGGACATGCAAAGTTGCTGTAAACAGAGTAAATGCATTAAGAAGGTATAATCCCATAAATCAATCTCCAATTGCATACAGGAAGATCTGCTTGCCCTGTCCTACTCACCAGTGGTTACCCTACATTGTCTGCACTCTCTGAAGTTCCACTATTTGGTACTCTCTGAGCAGATTTATTTTCATGTATATGTATACCATATTTTCATATATTGCTCTAGCTAGTTCTTCCATGGTCTACTGTAATCACTAGATTCTCTCTGCATGGGACAGCAAAAGGGCAGGCAGATTTAATTATAGGGAAGGCAGTGAGGAGACTCTGCAGGGGACTGAAATTTTTAGGAGAAAAATCCCTGGATTGTTTTTTCCTTTTTTTTGGGGGGGGGGGGGAAGGGGGTGGCAGGTGTTTTGTTTTTTGTTTGGTTGTTACTTTCTTTTCCTTTGTGATGATTTGTTCTGACAACAGAAGCTAAAAGAAAACGGTAAGCAAGTATGTCAGAATAGGAAGTAGTCTGCATATCCAGTCACGATGCTGATCTGCAGTTGGGCTTATTCCTGTCCAACTGCAAACATGGTACATAGCTAAACAAACAGGCCAGAACTCCTTTTGTGTTGAATATTCAAAACTCAAAGGACTACTCTCTAGACACCACTAGTGATAAAATCATGAAAGAGCTCAGGACGTGCAAGAGCAGAGCACAGATTTCTAGTGACTGTTCTCTAAAAACAGTGTCACTTAATGCAACCAATACCAAGAACAATCATGTTAATGGCACTCTTCCAGCAAAATGTTATCAGCACTCTACTTCTGTACACAGCTAATTATACCATACCCAAATGCCACAGGGACATGGCTGCTCTATCAGGAAATGCACAGAAACATATGCTGCCATATGGAGGAGACAGTCTTCACTGGGACCACTTCTCTGTGTCTAGAAATCCTCCCAGACTTATTCTGTTGTTTATAATGCAAGCTCCCTAGGAGGTAAGCAGGAAAATCGTAAAGCAGAAAAAAAAATGGCTAAACATCTCTGTCCAACTTTTGGTAAAAGAACACCAGCCAGTAGGATGTAAAGTTATCCCTTCTCTGTAGATGGGATAACAAAGCTTTACAAACATGTTGCAGAACTGTGTTCCTGAAACAGGAACTTTTCTTTATTGCTAAAACGTATTGAAGGAATTTAAGCTACCTTAAGGCCTGTATGTCACTTAAAGCCCACATGAAAATGCAACATGGCTCAATTAAAATGCAATTGTACCAAACAAAAACTCTTGATTTTTAGCAGTGGGTTGGTAACCAGCCAATAAAACTTAATTAGAAATTATAAGCCTCACACTAACTTCCAACCTGGTTATTCTATGATTCTATGCTTCTATTCTATGAAACCCATTTTCATTTTTGTCCTCAAAAGGCAACTAACCTGCAATGGGGCTGACTTTTTCTCAGCTCAAGGATCTTTTTGCTTATTGCTCTCTACTCCAGACAGGAGAAAATGAAGGGAATCCTTTGTTTCTTGTCTGCGCGCTCTTATTAACCTCATACTTGGATAGCTGGTGGAACTATCAGTTGCCAGCAGTCATTTACATCAGTTGCAAAGTGACTGTAAGATGATACTAAATAAGAATGGTAGCAGTTTGCATCAATGTAAAAATCACAAGGTCTTGAATAATGAATCTATCCCACTCCTTACCTCTGCTTGCAATCCCAGTTAAGTATTTGCCTTTTACCTTTGAAAATGCTGAATTATATCTTTGACATTGTTGGATGCTGGTGATTTTAAGATTAAAGTCTCTTGGTTTTCTGCACTAGTGAGGAATTTGTATGCCACCGTTAACTAGTGTGGCACTAAGTAGCAGCTTCATTACATAACATCCAATTTAGTTTGAGGGCCTTTTAGAAATACCTCCTTCCATGGCTTGCATCCATTTCAGTTGCAAGGCTCCATGGATCAGGGTGAAATGGGATAATAGGTTAAGAAATCTCTCAAAGTTACAATCTGGAAGATACTATTTACCATCAAGAAGCACTTAAAGAATCCAGTGACAGGAGAAATGCTGGGTAGGATGCTAGAATGGGCTATGTGCTCAGCTTTTCCCATTTCCTATTCAAATTCTGGTCCTGGACCATCACAAGAGGATGCGTGACCCAGTTCCACTGGAGGGTGTAAAGCCAGCAAACAATGACAGAGGCTGCTGAGAGAATCAGACTGGAGAGTCAGTACAGAAATGTGATTCAGATGGGAAGTGTGTGACAATTTCAGCTCTCAGTAAAGGGGATGAGGCAAGACTCTTTCTGAATACCAGCTGTCAAAAACCTTCATTTTAGTGCCATAAGAAATAGTCCTGAATAATCTTCAAAGAAGAGGAGCTTTTGTTCTAGAGACGTTTGTTATTAATAAAAGCTCCTGTGATTTTCAGAGTTTGCATGTCCACTTTTTCATGCCAGCACTGTCAGCTTGCTGAAGGTTTCCTCACAGGCACAAGAAATAAAGAAGTTTGGCTATCTATGGTGACTTGGAGTTGATTTGCTTTCACATCTAAGATCCAAAACATAGTTGAAACTTGTCCTGTGGTAGAGTTTTAATTAAGTCTTTTTATTTCTCTGTATCTCTCCCTTCATATGGATTTTTCATATGGAGGGAATGACCTCAAGCTCTGCCAAGGTAGGTTCACGCTTGACATCAAGAAAAGAATTTTCATGGGAAGGGTCATTGGGTACTGGAACTGGCTGCCCAGGGAGGTGGTTGAGGCTCCTTCCCTGGAGGTGTTTAAGGCACAGGTGGACAAGGTGCTAAGGGGCATGGTTTAGTGATTGATAGGAATGGTTGGACTTGATGATCCAGTGGGTCCTTTCCAACCTAGTGATTCAATGATTCTATGATTTTCTCATGTATGATAGAAGGTCAACTAATATTGCCATTCCCCTTGAATAGATATTCACTTCTTCCTAACCATCCTGCTTCCAAACAGATCTGCAGTAGCTTAACAAAACAATCTCTGGTACTGCTGCTTCTGAAAGGTTTCACTGAAATTGGTTCAAATGGTATCAAAACAAGTGATTATATAAACTTTTTTGCCATAGGAAAGCAGGCTGCAAGTGGAAAGCAATGGTTAAATGGTTAACATGTGTTACTGTCTGTTCAGCATAGACTTGCATGGGCTTCTACCCAACACGTACAGTGCTGAGAACCTTGCAGGCTACTTCCTAGTAGTTTTTGTTAGTTGGACTGCAAACTGCACACGGCTCAAGCCAATGATGTCAATACAGTTTTGTACAGCTGTGTGCTAGCCTGTGCTCTTCTGATGATGCTATTTTGAGGTTAAAATTAGGCATGAATTTGTTCTAAAAGCATTGTAATTGAACCAGATCTGAATCCTACAACACCTCGTACAATATTGATCCATTTGGCTTTTCCATGAGTTTCTATAAGCCGACATAGTTGATGCAGAAACCTCTGTCATTATTGAAAGGTCTTGCAGAGTTTCCACTTATTCCCTGTGCTATCTCAGGCCCTACCTAACAGGAGTCTTGTAAAATTTAATATCTGCAGAAAACATTGGAAGAATTAAAATGTAACCAGACGCCAAAGTGTAATGTGCTCTGCTCTTGATGGAAGGGATTTAGGCATTTCAATTGCTGATCTAAAGGGCCTACCTTTTGTTCATGGATGGATACACTAATGAGCAGAGCTGGCTGTAAGCCTTCTGATAGAACAGTTTTCCATCTGAAAAAATGACAATTTAACAGAAACAAACTATTTCACGGGAATGTACTTGCTTAATTTAATGTTCTGGCAGAAATCTGCCCATTTCTTCAGAAGTTCTCCTTTGTACCTGATCAGTGAAAAGGACTGAGAGCCTGGCAAACATAGATCCATCTGGGATATTAAATATTTTCCTGGCAGGAAGCCTGGAAGCCAAGGAGCCCTATTTGAGACAAGGCAACCAGGATTACTAGGACCCAGTTGTGTGGCAGCAAACCTGAAAGGTTGACAGCAACTTTGAGCCATTTGGACAAGTCTGCTTCATTAAAAAAACCTCTAAGAAAGGCATTTGGATTATGTTTTTCAAATTGAAATACTAGAATTTATAGTTTTTGGTCTTATAGAAGGCAAACAGTGGCTCTTAGACTTTTTCCCAGGATAAGGTTTTGGGCTGCAGGCAGACTCACAGTCAAGCCTGCTATCTTGATTTCCTTGTTGGTTCATTTTCACACCTGGAGATGAGGGAGAAGACAAGAAGAGTTCAGCCCCTGAAGACCTTTGTGCTGATAGCAGCCCATCTGGGTTTTTTTCAAGGACAGGTAGTAAGGGATGGCCCTATTAGACCTTATTAGAGGTTTTTGGTTGCTCAGTCCACTCCTGTTGATAAATTATGTTAAGAATCAAAGCAGAAGTTTGAAAGCCACAAATTACTTTAAAAATTCCAAAGTGATAAGCAGCAAACTGGAAAGCTAATTAGCGTACAACATTAGACAGCCAATATAATAGAGCCACACTCCTGAGTGAACTCTCTAGGGACTCTGGAAGCCAGCAGATGGGTTTCTGCAAGTGCAGCTATATGTCTGAGTAGACCTAATAGGCAGTTCCTATATCCCGACCTTGATTCTTTCTTTTCTTCCTTCACTTTTGGTAGAGCCTACACCACACTCTCAGCTGCTAGACCCATCAAATGCACATGTCCATTTCTCCCTGCACATCTCCACGGCTGCTAATACAGCTGTTCCCACAAGTATTCAAGCTGTCTGAAGGACAGATGAGGAAAAGACAGTGGGAGGAGAGGAAGGAGTTTGAAAAGACCAACCATCAAGCTTTAGGAATGAAAAATGCAACCCAATAAATAAATGAAAAGGCCACGCTTCCTGTTGTGTGTCTGATCTCAATTCTCAAGCTCTGAAGCCTGCACTTTCCTTCTATTTTTAAAAAATAAGAATTTTTAAAAACCAAAACTTTTTCTGAGTTTCTTCTTTCAGAGGGCAAACTTTCTACTGACAATTCCAATATGTGACCACTTAGAAATGCACATCTCCCTGCCAAACAACCCAAAGATCTGTGTAGACTTGGAAGATTCAGTGCCAAAAGAACCTCCCATTTTTTCCTCTCAAACACACAGTTAAAAATAAAATATTACTAAAAACATTTGCGGCAGCTCTGACTACATATGTGTAGTGAAATGGAGTGGAAGAGTGAAGAAAAAGAAGGTTGCACTGATTCTCCACCTCTTGTTGTAGTAATAATTGTGAATAACTGGCTAGTAGATCTAATTACAAAGACAGAATTTTGCAAAAAAAAAAAAAATTCTCTCTCTGGAAGATTGAAATATTCTTCCTGTATATTGAGAAGAGGATAAATAACCTGGAGCATCCTCACAAAATCATGCAAAAGCTTTCCAGAAAGTTTTCAGTTTTCATTGATTTTGCTTTAGTTTCCGAATTGAAGCAGCTCTGATTGCTACTGTACCGTTATATAAGTCAGTAAAATATGAGGTAGAGCTGAGAGCAAAAGAATAAGGCACCCTGCTAGTGTTCTGTTGTGGGAGGACAGGGTACTAGCATGAATAATAACAGAAAATACAGTGGAACTGGTACACTTGCAGAATTCTGGAGGGAGAGGAAGCAAGGCTCAGAGAGGGCAAATCTGCCTCTAGATTTTCCTTGCATAAGTCTTCCTCTAATGCTCTTTCCCAACACAGACTCTTCTGTAAGTGATGCCCATGTCAATATTTTCTAACTTCCCCTAAAGGCAGAAGCCAAGGCTTTGTTTCAGAGATGCAAGCTGCCACGGAGGGCAGTGCTGCCCAGGCAGGTATGGCAGCAGGCTCTGAGGAGGGAGGACAACAGCAAGAGGAACAAGGAATTGAAAATTCAGAAGTAGATGGTACTGTCTTTCTTCCACTTCTTCTTTTTCCCCTCGTCCCATTTGGGCACTTCTACAGTGTGGGACAATAATTTAACCTGGATATGCATTCCTAAGATGAGTACTCATTCACTACCTTACCATCACGCCAGAAAACCATTCTTCCCTCAACTTTCTTCCTGTCAGAACAGTGGTAGCCTATGCTTAAGACAGCAAAAGATTGTTGAAAACTAGGACTAGGAAATACTCACAAAAATGTAGAAATGAGGAGAGAAATCCAGGTCTGCAATACCAGAAAACTTGCCTCAGAGAAGCTTGACTTGCGGCTTTACAGCAGGCCTACCTCAAAGCAGCTGTTGGTTCTTTTCACTGTCATTCTATTCACAACATTTACAATGCAAAGCAAAAAAAATCCAAAGAGAACCTATAAAACTCCTGGAATACCAGATCAGAACAGAGATGAGAACTCCATCTTTCAAGGAGAGTTCAAAAGTTGGCACAGGCTTAGAGGCAGTGTCTGAGGCATAGCTCAGTCAAACTGGCAGCCTCAAATCTCACCTTTGATAGAGCTTAGCTCATCCCAGACCCACACTTTTTGCTGAGCAAAAAGCATAATGTCTTGTTAATAATGAATAGCCCTGTGTCTCCTGTACTTAACACTGGAACTTTGAGCAGATCCATGGCACTTTATAAATTATCTGTTGCAGCTGATTCAGAGCCCTCTGGGAATGTTATTGTAGCAAGCATCTTGCTTGCCTGTAACAGAATCACACCATTAATGCAATTTAAATTAGACATACACTATAACGCACAGGTGTCTAAGCAAACTGTGAAAGCAAGCCTACCCCGGGGACACATATCCTGCAGAAAAGGTGTGTAAGTGGTAGACATTTGATGGGATCCTACACTTGTACCAAAGTGCTGCCAAAAAATTAAGCAAACCACCATGCTAGAGTTAAAGGAGGAGTGTATCTATAAGGAAAACAAAAAAAAGTGGCCTTCACTTGCTGGTAGCTAGTTCCAAACTTCCACCTTTTCTGGTAATGAGATGATGAACTGTTCCATGCTTCATCCACTAATCACTTCAAGAGCAAAAACCCCAGAATGTTCATAATCAGCCTCTGAAACTGTACTCATGATTCCTGATAGGAAATCCTTTTCACCTTTGGGAACTGCCTGCCTGACTTCCATGGAACAAATACTCAGTTGTGTCTCAGTCTCCCTGAAGCTCTGAGCCAGCTGGGTTCCTGGGGAAGAAACAGGTTCTCACCACCTACATAGTTACTTTTGGAATAACAGTCCAGATGCCCAGAGAGTCGGCACAAGCATTAGGTGGCTGTGTTAGGATATCTTGCCAGCCCTCTAGCCAAACAAAATCTTTGGTGTGTTACATGCAATGCCTGATCTAGTGAGAGGTGTCCCTGCCCATGGCAGGGGGGTTGGAACTATATGATCTTTAAGGTCCTTTCCAACCCAAACCATTCTATGATTCCATGATCCTAGTCTCAATGGAACACAGGGTATCAAAATCTCATTTAGTCTACAGCAGGATAATTTTTTCCAGTCTACTTCTCAGGCCACCATTACACACCCAACCTGACCTGCAAGAACTCTTTCTCTGAACATGTTGATAACTCAAGGGAAAAATGAGAGCACAGTCTCTATCAGTTGCAAGACTACCAATGAGGCATCTACTTAATGTCAGTTATGGTTGATGTTTTTCTGAAGGAGAATTGAATGAAAGATTTACTAATTTTTTTCTTGCAGGGCATACCAAGAAATATCTGGCACTAATAGCCATTGGTCAATGCTGAGCTAAACTGGACTTGAAACAGCAAACTACAGATAAAAACTTCCCATCTCTTCTACTGTTCTGCTTCCTGCTGATCAACCTCATTAACAAATTCTTGTATTAGTGACAAAAACATGTATCAGAATGAACTCATGTAATGATAATACTGGCCTGAAAGAAGTAATGCGATCAATTAAGGCAGTTTTTTCTCAATGATTCATCAAAGCCCCCTCTGCTCTTGGTATTTGCAGGCCTGGATTCACCAGCCAGGGTCTTTCTTCTCCCATTTCTGTGGAAGCCAACACTTGGGTACTTCCAGTGGCAACCAAAGAGCTTGATGCTTCAACTCAAAGTTAGTTCCCAGTCATAGTGCCATTAACTCAAGGCCGTAGGTCCATGCTCTCAGTTAACTATATCAGAGTCCTTTAGGGAGAATTCAACAGGTGTGTTGCAGTTCCACATGATCACAGTTGGCACCACTCTTAAATACTGCACTATTCTTCTGTATAAACACATACAGTTATCCAAGATTCTCAAAAATGGAGGAAGAAAGATGACATGGCAAACAAACAGACCTGTTCTCTGCTTAATGTTTCTTGAGGAACATTTCAGAAAAGATATTTTAGTTTGCAGCCTTCTATCTAATTTCCCTACATAGGAAATATAAGCCAAAGAGTTTGCTTTCTTAGTTACCTTTCTTTGACCTCTTAAAAGTAAAAATCCAATGACGTGTGAACCACAAGAAAACTACTGTCTAGTCATTCACTACCCTTATGAAGGATAGTTGATGCTGCCACTTTTTTTTTGACAAGCAAGTGAACAGAGTAGACCTCTTTCACATATATCCACAGTCATGGAGGAAAAAAGCAGGCAACTTTCATCTTGGTTGAAGTTGTTCTAGCAGGATTCTTGCTAATTGTATTCATATGGATGCTGTCTCCCCAAAGCAGAACAGACTCAACAGAGTTGCTACTGCTGGAGGCATCAAGGACAACAAAATGCTGCTGCAGAATCTGACACCTGACAGCAACTGTAGTGATTATGGCCTTAAAAGAGGGCATAGCATTAGATTGTATGCAACTTCCAGACTTTACAGAATCATAGAATCACCAGGTTGGAGAAGACCCACCGGATGATCGAGTCCAACCATTCCTATCAATCACTAAACCATGCCCCTCAGCACCTCATCCACCTGTCCCTTAAACACCTCCAGGGAAGGTGACTCAACCACTTCCCTCGACAGCCTGTTCCAGTGCCCAGTGACCCTTTCTGTGAAATTTTTTCTCCTAATGTTCAGCCTAAACCTCCCCTGGCGGAGCTTGAGGCCATACATCACTCCAGAAATGACAAGGTACGTTGAAGAGCTGTAGGACATCACCTGACAGATAATGCCATCACTTACACCTCTGGAAGATCAAATGCATCTGTGACAGCCATCAGAAACTACTAAACACACAGTAAATCACCTTCTTCTCTTTTTGGTGATATCTTACATGTATAAAAGGTGTCTTCTAAAATTAGTTATTTCACCCTTATCATGGTTTTCTTTGAATCTTGCTACTCACTGCCTCTTAGTGTACAAGAGTCAAAGCAGAAGGCTCAGTGTTTTAATATGGGCTGTTGACTTCTCTTCTAAATGTAGATCAAATGCAAGTTGACCTTTTCCATGACTGTGAGTTCTACTTAACAGTTTGGAATTATACAGGAAAGAAAAATCTTTTAAGCTGCATAGCCTCCACAGCAAAAAGCCCTGCAAGTTCTTTTCTCAGCACCAGCACTCTGAGAGAAGTCCAAAGTCCACTTGAGTCAAATCATCTCTCAGTAAAACCCCACCCCCAAATGTGCTCCTCCTCTGACAGTGCATCCTGGCAGCCCTTACGGGATAATTCATGTGCAAGGCTCTAGATTTAATTAGAAGGCTTCCTATTTTAACACTACCAAAGGATTAAAATAATTGGAAAGATGTAGACAAGCTGTACACCCTTGAGGCTTGACAAACAGCAAAGGGTGAAAGGGATACAACCCAGGGAAGATGGAAAATTCCATTGATTTTTAGCCCTTCTGCCATTAACCTCAAATATTTTGCAGACTGTTAATTTAATCTGCAACACTCCCTCAGCTAACCTCAAGGCTCAAGAAGGACTAAGGTTATCACCTCATTTCCGAAACTGCTCATGGAGGGAAACAGATGGAGTTCTCCAGCTGTTCCCCCAAATAAAGGAAACAAATGAAAAGGAAGTCCTGTGAGCACACGAGGAGGGGAGACTTTGCAAGTGCAACTGCAGAGGAGAATGTTCCTCTGAAGGAAGTGCCTTTAGAAGAATAGTTATTCTAGTGGAAAATGCAGTGAAACAGGTTGGGAGCAACGAGATTGTGGTGTCTACAGTAGAGTTGCTGGAGAGTGCATGGAGGGAGCAGCAGGGAACTGAACCAAGGAAAGATGGCAGTGGCTACACATGCTGTGCTCATAGATGAAAGTCTGTAAGCCTTGCAGGTGACTGCCCATGAAGCCCTTGGGTGGCCAAGACATCAGATCAGCATCCAAACAGCAAAATGGTTTTGCTTGTTGGGCCAGAATGCTGTAAACTGTGTACAGATTTGAGCCAGCATCTGCTCATCCATCCAGGAACTGGGGCACCCTGGACTCTGATTTAAAGCCTTGCATTATTGCAAATGAGTTAAAGGGAATGATGACACCAGTGTGGTGCCCAGCTGAGTTGAGACTAATCACACCTGGCTTTGTTCTGCAGCTCAGCTTAGGTACTTCAGGTCCTTAAAAATTTCACTACTCTATTTCAGAGCCCCACACTCCCTTATGCCCAGTCCCTCAGTTTAGCTGATGCACACAGACTGACCCAGCTTCTCCCATTATTCCAGTGCTGTCTTGTCTTGTTTGAGATTCAGTCCTGAACTTTCTTTTTTCTGTTCCGGTCCAAAACCTCAATGGAATAAAAGCTACTGACTGTAGCAAAGTAGTGTGAATTAGTCTGTGGAGGAGTCTGCCCCAGCAGGACATTTTGAGAGGATCACATAAACAAACTCTCTTGACATGACCTAGACAAAACCTAGTCTCAAGGCTCCAGAGGTGAAATGCTATTTCACACTTCTGCTGCCTCCCTGGCTGCTGAATGTTTCACACCATCTTGGGTTTGGCAACAGGAGGCTTAAAACTGTGGGTTTTGGTGGTTGCTGAATACACAACCTATATGCAGCTGTAACAAGAGAGGCAAGAGCAACAACATGCGTCCCTCTGAAGCACAGAGAAAGGCAAAATCTCCCTTGCTTTGAACAACTCAGAAGGCAGCTTGTTGCACCAAACTATTGTATTTTTCCAGGACTGGCAGATTAAAGTGGCATTTGATTTACTTGAAATGCTTTCAGGGAAGCTATTATAGATTCACAGAATTTTTTTTCTACATCCAAACTTTTTTGTATTCTTCCTGGATATAGATGCTTAAGTCATATTTGCTTTAACCCACAACATTTCATTTTGGAGCAAGCTTATACAGGATTCTTGCACAACAAAAAATCTCAAATTATTAACTCAGAAACATTGCATATAGTCTGAATTCCAGTAAAAGTGCACTGCTCCAAATGGAAAGAAAAGAATAGCCAGCTTTTCCTGAGGATAAGGTGAGTCTGAGTCTTACTGGTTAAAAAAGACAGGGAGGGGTCCCTTTAACAAATGATGTGGATAGATTTGCTACGCCTATAAAACAGAATGAACATCTTTAAAAACTATCACTGAAACTAACTGACACACTGACTTTGAGTGACCTAGAAAAGTTGCTCCAACTTTCAACATCCAGAAAGAGCCACTCAAAATCCTGTGTAGCATGTAGTGGTGAAGGCTAGGATGTGACCTTGTGTCTACCTGGGCAAAATACAATATACAGATCTATTTCTTATAATGATGATCTCTAAATTAATCAAAAAGTTCCCTATACTTGAAATTTCCGGCATTTATAAAAGGGAAAAGATTTGTTGAGGAACAACTGGAATGTTTCTCTCAGAAATCAATGGCCTATCGCTACAACCAAAACCTTCTCATCTAACTATAAAGCTTTTTCATTCTTCTTAAGTAGGAGTGTATTGTAGGATCTCTTCAAGCATGCCTAGTGTCTAGAAATGGTAATCATATCTGCATGTAATTGATTTATAGAATCATAGAATCACCAGGTTGGAAGAGACCCACCGGATCATCGAGTCCAACCATTCCTACCAATCTCTAAACCATGTCCCTTAGCACCTTGTCCACCCCTACCTTAAACACCTCCAGGGAAGGCAAGTCAACCACCTCCCTGGGCAGCCCATTCCAGTGCCCAATGACCCTTTCTGTGAAGAATTTTTTCCTTATGTCTAGCCTGAACCTCCCCTGGCGGAACTTGAGGCCATTCCCTCATTCACAGCAAGATCTTTCATTCCTATTACATCTCCTAAGCAGCCTGCAGTCTGCCTGTGTGCTGCTGCTTGAAGGTACTGGGTAGAGTCTGAGACATGCTCTCCATAACAGCGACCTCTGAGCCGGAGCCCCTATTGGGAGAATCGCTATTTATTCAGGGAGCCTGGTCTTGGGATAATAATAGACTTTCCCTTGAAATTCATTAGATCTGCTTCCATTTGCAAGAAGAAGACACACAAAAATCTTTGGTGAGTGGCAAAATGAGACCATCTATGTATCAAGTGGTTACTGGAAAAGGACTGGGATAACATTAGCGTTAGCTCACTCAGCCTGCAGCAGACTAGTGATGTGCAGAGTTCTCTCCTAGGAAAGCTTGGACCTGCAACCAAACATCTCCTCTCTGAAATTCTCCTTTACCAAACAAATTTCAATCAGGAGATGTGGGAGGAAAATGCATCATATGTGAGACAGATGTAAGACTTTGCTGCTGGAATTTCGGGTTGCTGCAGAATCTCATGCTTAAAGGCACAGGTCCAGTCCATGACAATCCACCCCCATGTCCTCCCTGCAAAATGTGATTGGTTAGTTTCATTCCTAACCTTCCTGGAAATATCAGAACTGCCAGTCCACTTTTATGACTTGCTAGCTAATTACAGGTGTTTTTCTATGTATCCAGGAAGATTAAAATCCATAAAATTGCCCCCTTCATCCCCTCCCACTTCCAACCCAGCACACCAATACAGACTCAGAAATTTTCCCAGAAAATCCTGATATCAACAATTGTCTTTTTATCCTACTGTTGGTGACCCTGATAAATAGAAATCTGAGACAATATAATCTACATAGTGGTATAGGCTACAGACCATTCTTTAAGCTTCACAAAGCCTTATTTCTCTACAGTAAGGAAGAAACTTTTGATGGCATGCCAAGTAGTGACTGGAGCTGGCTGGAATTTTTCATTCAAAGTTGTTTTTAGCCTGGTTTGCTAAGAAAACAAGGCATAAGAAACCCATTTCTCCTTTGTTTCTTTACCATTCCAGCAAAACTTTGATTTGCTGGCCAGTTTGAACCAACTTGAAGAGGGGATTTTGGCCTCAAACTGTGCAGCTTGTATAAGCTCAGAAAAAATCAGTATCTTGGTATAGTAGAGAAGTCATTCTAAGTGCACCCATTCTGTGCTGAAGTAAAGCTGCAGTGTGAGCTTGTGACTTAGCTGATACCAGAGAGTCCATGGAAGAGAACGTTGTTATAAATGCTCCCACTATGAGAGAACCTTTGAGAGCTACTTACATTTTATCACACATCAGAGAACCTTGCCAATCTTGAGAGAATCCTAGAATGCCAGGCATCACAAGTCAAATTTGGCTATTAGTCTGTTTCATTTGATTGTTTTTCAGAACTGAAATGTTAACTCAAACCAGCTTTTCATGGAACTATGTATTTTTATCAAATTTTTTTTGTGTTGTATGACTGACATTCTTAGATTATTAAGGAGGAGTGTAGGCATCTTTATTTTTAAAAAAACTCAAGAAATTTCACACAATCCGATTTGAGACTGGGACCCAGGCATTCTGGCTTCTGTCCTTCCAGTATTCTGCACTTTCACTTCTGGCTGTTGGAGACCCACCTGCTCTTCTTTACAATGAAAGCTCTTTACAGCAAGTCACTTTTTACATACATGTTCATTTTCACCAAGTATAACATGGCATGTAGGTGTTATTGCATTGAAAGTCATAGTTCTGCTGAAAAAGTTAAAAATATTAAATTAGTCCAATTGGAAAGTAACACCATCAAGAGGTTGAAAATTCTGATACTTAGTTTCAGCTGCCAGCTGGTTTTGATGCCTACAGGTACAATCTAACCCAACTGATGCACGTAATTTTGACCCCAACTGTACTCCCACCCTGGCACACAATCATTGCACAACATACAGGCACTGATGTGCTCAGCCCCAGATGCACTCCAGACCCGTAGCACCAACTTGGTCTGAGCTTGCTGCCTTTTATAGCTTCTAGGT
Organism: Piaya cayana; assembly: GCA_013389865.1. Lineage (NCBI taxonomy): Eukaryota > Metazoa > Chordata > Aves > Cuculiformes > Coccyzidae > Piaya > Piaya cayana. Next base: position 128,491 of record WAAB01022162.1, on the reverse strand, counting down.
TGATATTTGTACAAAGCGCACTGCATTGCTGTAGCTTTAGGATATGAAGTCTTGCATAACAATTTAGCGTGTAAAGGAAATGTCAGGATATTCTTGCCATTACAATGTGTAGTTCATAATACAAAATAGTCAATATGTGGGAGCTGTGCCTGCCTCATAGAATCATAGAATCATAGATGATTAATTTATAGTCCATGTAGATTATAGAAGTTGAATCTTTCTCTCATCCTCTCCTTGATTTTCTATTTCTCTTTTCCTTGGCCTATGCAGATACAGGCCAGTTTACTAACTTTCCCATTGTAAGTCATCCAAGGAAGCTGGAGTGAGACGGAGAGTCTCCTCTTTAGGAACAACCTCTGTTTTTCAGAGGTTTGTAATATACAGAAAGATTATTTAGGATCAATTCTCCAGGTGTCTCTGTCAAAGGGGAGAGCTTTCACTTGATCTGCTTTTTCCTTCTTGTTTTCATTTTTACTCTGGGAAGCTTTTGCTTTCATGCAAGTTGTTGAACCCTCAACAGAAACCTGTCCATGTAACACAAAGAAAATTACTCCATACATGTAATGTTGCCCTTTCATTCATCAAAATACAGATTACATGTGAGGAAGGCAGGGAGTTTGACAAGGGAAACTCAGCCAAGAGCTCAGGTTGTAAGCATCCCAGAACAGCTTGGTATAGATAGATACTAAGAACACAAAATATCTATCTGTACCAAGCTATTCTGTGTGTCTGACCTATATCCAGTACCCTTTCTAAATCTGGAATCTACTTAGCAGAAGATTATTCAAAATACCAGGAGAAGTGCACATTTTGGAGCCACACAGAGGGCTGAGGATTTATGAGTAAGAGTCCAGGGGAAGGCCTACAACAGGTATCATGGTGGGAATCTGTTACAGGTCATCCAAACAGGATGAAGAGGCAGATGAATTATTCTATAAGCAGCTGGGAGAAACCTCACAATCACTTGCCCTTGTCCTCATGGGGGACCTCAATCTACCAGATGTCTGCTGGAAATACAGTAGTGTGAAGAGGAAGCAGTTGAGGAGGTTTCTGTAGTGCATGGAAGATAACCTCCTGACACAGCTGATGAGTGAACCAACTAAAGAAGTTGCCTCACTAGATTTGTTGTTTACAAACAGAGAGGACTTGTAGGTGATGGCTGGAGGCTGCCTTGGGCATAGCAATCATGAAATGATAGAAGTTTTGATTCTTGGAGAAGTGAGGAGTGGGGTCTGCTTCCAGAGGGCAGACTTTGGCCTGTTCAGGAGACTGATTAATGGAGTCCTCTGGGAGGCAGCCCTGAAGGGCAAAGGAATCCAGGAAGGCTGGACATTCTTCAAGGAGGAAGTCTTAAGGGCACAAGAGCAGACTGTTGTCATGTGTTGGAAGACAAGCTATGGGGGAAGAAGACCAGCCTGGCTGAACAGATTGCTCTGTCTGGAACTCAGGAAAAAAAAGGAGGGTTTATGGCCTCTGGAATAAAGGGCACGCCACTCACAAGGACTATAATGATTTTGTGTGGGCATGCAGGTTGAAAATTAAAATGGCCAAAGCCCAACTAGAACTTTGTCTAGCTACTGAGATGAAAGACAATTTAAAAAAGTTTTTATAAAGATATCATCACTAAAAAGGAGGGCTAAGGAGAATCTCTATCCTTTATTGGATGTTGGGGGAAATGTAGTGACAAAGGATGAGGAAAGGCTGAGGTACTTAATGCTTTTGTGCTCCAGTTTTTAACAGTAAGACCAACTGCTCTCTGGGTACCCAGCCCCCTGAGCTGGAAGACAGGGATGAGACGCCAAATGGAGCCCCCATAATCCAAGGGGAAGTGGTTAACAACCTGCTGCTCCACCTAGGCACCTACAAGTCTATGAGGCTGGATGACATCCACCTAAGAGTACTGAAGGAACTGGTGGAAGTACTCACCAAGACATTTCCCATCATTTAGCAGCAGTCCTGGCTAACTACAGAGGTCCCAGTTGACTGGAAATCAGCAAACTCATTAGAGAACTATGGGCCTCTCTGCCTGACCTCTGTGCTGGGGAATGTTATGGAGCAGATCATCTTGAGTACCATCACACAACACACACAGGATAACCAGATGATCAGACTCCATCATCGTGGGTTTAGGAAAGGCAGGTACTGCCTGACCAATGTGATGCCCTTCTATGACAAGGTGACACACTTAGTAGATAAGGGAATGCCCGTAGATGATGTCTATCTGGACTTTTGTAAAGCCTTTGACATCGTTTGCCCCAGTATCTTCCTGGAAAAAAATAGCTGCCAATGGCCTGGACAGACATACTCTCTGCTGGGTAAAAAACTAGCTGAGCTCAAATAGTAGTGGTAAATGGAGTTAAATCCAGTTGGATGCCGGTCACAAGTGGTGTCTCCCATGTCTTGGTATTAGGGCAAGTTCTGTTTAACATCTTTATCAATGATCTGGACAAAGGGATTGAGTGTACTCTCAGTAAATTTGCAGATTACAGAAAATTGAGCAAGAGTGTTGATCTGCTTGAGGGTAGGAAGGCTCTGCAGAGAGGTCTGGAAAGGCTGGGTCAATGGGCTGAGGCTAGGTATATGAGATTCAACACAGCCAAGTACTGAGTCCTGCACTTGGGTCAAAATAGCCCTATGCAACACTGCAGGCTCTGGGAAGGGTCATTGGAAAGATGCCCAGTGAAAAGGACCTGGGGTGCTGGTCGACAGCCAGCTGACTATGAGCCAGCAATGTGCCCATATGGCCAGCATCATGGTTTATATCACAAATGGTGTGGAAAACAGGAAAAGGGAAGGGATTTCCCTACCTGTACTCAACACTGGTGAAGTCTCACCTTGAATACTGTGTTCAGTTTTGGGCCCCTCACTACAAGAGCCTCCATAGAGGCACTGGAGCATGTCCAGAGGAGGGCAAGAAAGCTGGTGAAGGGTCTGGAGCACAAGTCTTATGAGGAGAGGCTGAGGGAACTGGTGTTGTTCAGTCTGAAGAAATGGAGGCTTAGGGGAGACCTTCTCATTCTTTACAGCTACCTGAAAGGAGGTTGTAATGAGGAGTGTGTGGGTCCTTCTCCCAAGTAACAAGTGATAGGACAAGAAGACAAAATGGCTGCAAGTTGTGCCAGGGGAGGTTTAGGTTGGTTAGGAAATATTGAGTCACAGTGCCTGGAAGTATTTAAAAGACATATAGATGTGGCACTTATGGACATGGGTTAGTGGTGGACTTGGCAGTGTTAAGTTTATAGTTGGACTCAATGACCTTAAAGGTCTTTTCCAAACAAAACGATTTTGTGATAAGAAAAGGATCATTGGACCTCATCCTAAGAGAGGACTATCCTCCTATCTCAAGCAAGTGCAGCTTCTCCAGGGAAAGGCAGTGACCAATTAGCAAGCACATAGCACTAGACTTCAACTTGCTTTGCCAGTTACCCAAAACCACTGGTGTAAAAGGCAAGGAATAAACACCCACAGAAAAGAGAAAACAAAAGGAAGGGAAATAAAACGTATTTTAACTACTTGAAAGTAATTTTACATTTGAGGGATTGAAAGGCCTTGTTAATTTTGTGCAACTGAAGGGGTCAGATGACAACTGAGATAGTCTGAGAGGTTCACCAGTTGTTAGAGAAGTCATCTTAGAGGAAGACATCAGTGGAACACTCTGCCCCTTGGGCCAGACACAGAGGGCACAGAAAGTAAGGAGGGAGAACATTCTTTTGCCCTGCTATGGATGTGAGTTCATGCTAGTTCTACTGTCAGTCTCAATCTCTCCCACCCGGAAACTAGCCCTAGTCAGCAGATTATCGCATTGTTGTAAGTGATAATGTTCTTTTCAGCTGTATGGAGGATCCAGTTCTCATACACTTTTGAGTCAACTTTGTGTTCCTTATTGTGCAACCTGCAGTAAGAAAAACAGTCAGGGACTTGTAAAAGGGTGGGAGAGGGAGATTTCTGCCTTTCAACCAGTACAGTTAAAAATACTCAAATACTGTCTCTGTGCACTGCTTACAACTCCATGCAGCCTCTATATCACAGAGCATTCCAAGCTTTGGCATGATAAGTGAGATTAAATACTGCAATAATTCACATGCTTCCCTTCCCCCATCCTGACCTTAATGGAAACCACATGAGGAACACAGGACACAGGGGAAGATCACTGGGAAAGGCAAAGCTATGCAAACAATTAGCCTCTGAGCTGATGGCATGAAATTCTGGCAGCTCCCTCACACCTCTCTTCTGCCAGAGAGCCACCCTGCTTCCAGTTCTTCAGTAGCACAAGCTGCAACTGCTATTGCTGCTCTGAGGTACCAAAACAGTGAGGATACAGAGGATCAGAGAGAGAGGCAGAAGGGGCAACTTGACCCTCTTGCTCCCAATCCTTCCCCTACCAAGGGGTATTCTGCTACCTGAACTTGCCCAGGTACTGGTGTGGTACTGTTACTACTATTGCTAGATTTTCAAGAAGACAGTCATTTTCTCCTGACCCAAAAGACATAAACAGAAGAAAATAATTTCTTCAAACTTTCCAAAATAATTAAACTTCAAACAGAGACAAAGCCTGAAGCATTTCAGTCAGAAAGCAGATGTTTTCAAAGCTCTGAACATACACCAAAATAGGGTTTAGAAAGTCCTGAAGGAAGTAACTACCTACCTTTACAAAGCTGTGGTGCTCAAAAGGGAATTAACATCCACAGGAAGAGATGATCCACAGGGCAAAACAACGATGAATGTGATTTTCTACAGCCTATATACCAAATGAGTGAAACAATGATTGAATCTTGTAGAACTAACTGGGTTAGTGCAATTCGTTGGAGAAAGGCTCTCAGTATCTTCAATAGTCTTTAATACGCTGTCTTCTCATGTTCTTTCCCATTCATACAGCTTTCAAGAGAGGGTAATGTCAGGAATTTCAGTGACTCAGGCACAGTTGGGTATGGGAAAGCATATCTATGTGTGTGGGTGTGGGTGTGTGCATGTGTATGCATATAACCATGCATGCCATATGGCTGCTCTTCTTACTACTTCAGTGTATTATTTACCTCAAATGACATTCTTGGTTGGTTCTCTTACTCAATTACTTGAAGGAGTGCGCACACCTTCCCTAGAATCTCTACTGAATTATGAAGGAAAGATGATTTACTTTAGTGCTATGCTCTGAGTCCTGGGGCTTTGGAGCTCAGTTCACACCTTAACCACTGTTTTCCTGTGTGCCACATGGTGTGAGAAACACCTAACTGTGCTTTCTTTTAATTTCATTCTCCAAAACAGAAACAATAACATACACCTAAAAAGACTACTGTCTGCAGCTCCTGATAGCTTTGAAATTCTCAAAAAGAAGTAAAGGGGTAAAAAAAAGAAAATTTTAGTTAGTTTGAAGGACCAAATAATAAAGACAATGCCAAAATAAAAATAAAAGGCAGTTTGTAATAAATATTATAAGGTGGGAAAAAAAGAGAATTTTATTAACTGAATCTTATCTGTTCAACTAACCTTGGAATGGAAGCAACACTGGAAACAAGAAACACTATTCTGTATTGATCATGGGATTCATTATAATTTTTCAGTGTATGCATTTGAAATATGTGATGTCTACAGAAGTGTTCCGTAATGTATAAAATCCACTATCTGCCACTCTCAATTAAATGTAGTTAATAAGATCCCTCTCCACCCTGTACAGAAGAGAGTTGTGCCTCTACAGTTCATTGAAAATGAAGTTAAAACATGGTTGGGATGTTATTTGGTTATTGTGGATATCACCAGAACATGTCTCCTATGGTCTGCCTGGTGTACATGAGGTTCATAAAATCCAAAAAGAAGCATTTAAACAAAATCCAATAGAAGCCTCAGGCCCTGGACTTTCATACGAGAACATAAAGCAGACATACTTAGAAATGACAATTGACAGGGTATCCCTTGCTAATCTATATATGACAAAAGAAAAGTAGCTTTCACAGTCGCATCTCCCTCTCCTAGATGCAGCAGGGCATAGTTTTATCCCATGTCAAACATGTGCAAAAGAAACAGATTAAAGCCATCATGCTGTATCATATACTAGAAGAAGGAGGAAATATTTTCTGGAGTTGCCAAAGGGCAACTGTTTGCTTTTTCTTTTTGGGACTCATAGGAGACAAATGACCTGGGGGAGGGACAGGGCTAGTGAGGTGATTCTAGCAATTGGATGTTGAAAATGTTGGCTGTTTGTGACTATGTTGTTTCCTGCAGTTTTCTTGTCAGAGATTCTTCTGGTCTGGTTTTAAATGAACAAGTGAATTTCACCCTTCACCTCTCTGTGGAAGGGACAGAGACAGAGAAGGTGGTCTCAGGAGAATCTCCTCTTCACTGTATTTTATGCCTGGGATCCCAGTTCAGCCCCAGAACTATACTGATCTCTTTCACTGACCTCTTTCAGCAGCTTGCTTAGAGTTCCCTTCTTTTCTGGAAAGGGTGCAAGAAGCAAGCTGAACTGGGGGATCCCTGCCTGACTTTGCTTGGAAATATGTTTTTTTATGTGTCATCAGTCAAGGGGGGGGGGGAAGAACCAAAACAAAAAAGCCAGCATTGCAAACTCAGCACATTTTTTCATCTCAAATGGTCTAAAAATACTCTGGAATTATTGAGCTGAAAATCACAGTTATAATAAAGTGGAAATGATCCCATCAGGCAAGATAGGCCAGCTGTATCATTACTGTTGCTGGGATGAATCCTCAGGGAGACCATTACACCATCAGCTGAGCAATTACAAAGAGTCTGACTGCACTCCCTGAAATAACTATCCTTAAGTGGGCAATGGCCTCACAGACTGTGCAGCAGCCAGACAAAAAGCTGAGCTGAACGGCTGGGAAGGGGGCAGGGTGAAGATGAGTGCTACTGTATATTGAGTATTAGCAATGTTCCTTCACCTTTATTTTGTACTGATTTCCTACAGATCCTCATATTTGGGATTCTCCTCAAAATGCATCTTTGAACCACACACCAAAGCAACCCCCAAGCACCCTCTTTAATCTGTATAATTCTTACAAGCTTCCAAACTTTTCAGCTGCGTATAGCCCCAGAGGCTCTAAGCTTCAAGAGAGCTCTGCTAACTCAGGACAAAAAAACTGCCTGCCACGCTGGCTAGCAGCAACTTATTGGCTGGTGTGGGTAAGCAGCTAAAGCAGGAACCACACATTACAGATGTCAGCAATATCATCCTGCTGTAACTGAAAGGAACTTTCACTGTGATTAGTTCAGTTGGCTCTGCTTACAGCAAAGCTAAGTTTAGCTTTCTAACTTTTTGTATGTTTGCCACACTATTTTGTCTCCTGTTCTCCTTTACTGCTGGTATGAATATTCTTTGCAGTTTTGTTAAGAAATCAACTATCACATCAGCCTTGTATCTCGTCTGAAAGCATAGCTTTCCCTTTCTGTCTAGTTTGTGGGCTGGTGCTGTCCTGCAGTGTGATTCAGCTACACTGTGCTAGATTGCACTTTTTGGAATTACTTTGTTATACTTGGCATGGAGGGGGCTGCTGTGCAGCAAGGGAAGGGCAGGGGAAGAGAGCTGCTGATTCATTGCAGCTGTTTAAACAATGCAAACACCTCATCCTCTCCTTTCCTTCCGAAAGCCCCATTCAGCATTTCAAGGCCAGCATGGACTCCTGTTTGCTTTTGTTTTCCTGCTTCTCTAGGTTGTGGCAGGAGAAGCAACCTATTCTTGGGTTGGGGTTGTTTTTTCACGTGTCCAACCTCAGGTCCTGCAGAATCCAAACCTACAACTCAGAATAAACACACAGCACTGGCACTCCAGCTCCTCTTATCCAGAGTTTCATAGGCACTAATACAGTGCCTGAATGCAGGCTGCATATATTGCCATGTCCAGGGTGATTTTACAGAAGAAATAGAAAGAAATATGGAGGGCACATCTTAGAAAAATCTCCTCGGATTGATCACACTGTACTAGGAATACTTTTGTCTTTTCTTCAGGGAAATTTTGGCAGAATATAGTAAATTACATTTCAGAAGAGATTAAAAATGTATTGGCAGGACCAGGAAGAAAAGTCATTCTTAAGTCATTCTTCTGCAGGTCATGGAGGAAGACTCAGCCTACCAAAGAGACTCCAAACACTTTCAGAATCAGGCTTCTCCTGAGGCCATAGTACAATTGTGGTGTGTATAGCATGAAGACACATAGCACTGAAACCGAACCAAGAAGTCTGGAGAGGCAAACAAAAGGACTCAGTCATAAAGCTTGGTATGCGTAGGACCTCGGTTCTAGAAATGCCTGCAAGAGCAGGGATTAAGATTTATGTACACAAGTCCTGTGTTTCTGCAAGGAGAATTATGTGACCTCAGGTCTGGTAGCAGTTAGGAAGAGCTGTGTAACTTTGTGGCACTGAGAGAGAATAAGGAATTAAAGAAATATAAATGGCATTTTATGGCCTGGGCTAGCAATCCAGGCATATGGACAACAACCACGGTGTCTTCACAGAAATGGTAGTAAAATAGATTTAAAATGCCTGGATCCTGGCTCTGCTCCTGTTTGGAACAATATTGTTCAAGTTCACTACTGTCTGTTTTCGTCTTGCCTTTCCTTTGACTTATTTAGCTAAAAATATCTGGGTAAAGTATGCCTGGATACCACCTGATACAGTAACATCATTAAGTTCATCAGCATCTCCAGTCACTTTGGTAATAATGATAATTGAATGCGTTTCATAAAGATCACACTGATTAATACATTAGAGACAAATCGGAAAGACTTACTGGGATGCTTAGAGATAGATAGATAGAGGGATATACATCTCCAGTACTGTGTGCTAAATAAACTGGGATTATCAGGTTAATGTGGAGCATTTAGGTTTTCCCACTGGAGAACATTATCATTTTCAGATTACGTGCAGAGACTGCATGGAAACAAAGCACTATCAAGTGAGGCCAAAAGGAGACTTCCTACGTGTGACTGTGGTTTAGGACACACTTTCCCAAGTACTTGGCATCTTTCCTGTCTTATTAACATGAGAACTAATGCATGTGGAAGCTGAGCTCCGTGTGGGAAACTAGTGTGTGGCTTTGGGGCCTGGAAGAATGAATTTACGTGCTGTAACTGCTGTCATAAGTGGAAGACCTCTGGAGGGAAGGCAGAAGCCAGGGAACACTGAGAACAGCTCAGCACTGCTTCTCCCTAGGGACTGCTGTCTGGATTTTATCATGAAGTGACCATTTTTAGCAAACTGTATGCTCTGCTTGCAGATGAGAGGACAGGGGTGAATACTGCTTTACCTTGAGAGCAGAAATGTCTTTGTCACAGTTTCCCATAGGATCTTTGTAGTCAAACTGGTGAGGTTTGATTTGAATTGTTGGACTATGAAGTAAACTGAAAACAGGAGGAAGCCCCAGTCTCAGAGGGTTGTGCCTGGTGACTAGTGACACCTAGGGATCAATACTGAGGTTAATACTTTTTAATGTCCAGTGTTAGACGTCTATGTTAATAAACTGGAATTTGGGACAGAGTAAAAGATGCTTAGAGCACAGGTCTGTTAGTCAAAGGGACATTGACAGGCAGGAAAACTGGGTTAAGAGGAACTTGATGAAGTTTCAAGAAAGACTTTTTTTTCACTCAGTGGGTACCAGCTGGATAAAAAGCAACTTTGAACAAAAGGTCCCGGGGAGGCTAATGGAAGACAAATCTGGTGTGAACCAGTAACATGCATTTGCATCAAAGGCAGCCAACCAAGTATTAGTAGGAATGGAGCCAGCTAGTCAGGAGTGATTATCCTGCTCTGTTTGGCATTGATGAGACTACACTTGGCCTACAGTGGGACCCCAGCACAGGAGGGACACAGATATAACTGCAGAAAGTCCAACAGAGGCTACATTAATTGAAAGGAGAGCCAGAGCCCTTGACAACCAAGGAAATGCTGAGAGAAACAGGTTTCCTCACCATAATAGAAGGTTAGAAGGAGACATTGTTGCTGTCTTTGATTATATAACAAGAATCCGTAGAGGAAATTGAGCTAGACTTCCCTCAGAGGTACACAGTGAAAGCTGGAGAAGCGATGGACAGAAGTTGCAGTGTGAGAAATTCCAGCTAAGTAGTAGGAGGAAAGAATCATAATAGGGGAGTAAAACATTGGAGTACGTTCCCCAAGAGATGGGAGCAAATCCATTCTTAGAGATACTCAAAACTTGAGAGGATACAAAGACCAGAGTAACCTAAACAAAGTTGACGTTCCTTCAGTTGGGGAGCTGGACTGGAAAACCTCTGGAGGTCCTTTTTGACCTCAACTGTCTATGACTTTTCAAAAAAAACCCCCATGGTCTTCATCATCCTGCACTCAGGTCAGAAATATACCTGTGTTTTGAGGTTAGTCGTTCTATCTTCCTCCTGATGGTCCATCAGGAAAGATACCTCCTGAGAATATGGAAAACCTGGCATTCATCGGCCTCAGGAAGGCTAGTTATATTTTTGGTCTGCTTATGGAGTTTTTTCCATCACAAAGTGCAGAAATAAAAACCTAGCACTGCAGAGGGATGATGATGCATGTTTCAGGCAGAACACATCTTGGAGGAATCCTCAGTACCACAGACAAGTCAGACTTTGCCTGACAGGATGTAAGGCCAGTATCCTCAGATGGGACCAGGCAGTACAGAATGAGCTGGGCTTATTCCTGTCATCAGATGACCACTGAATTTGCTTTTTTTACTTTGATGTGTGGCCCAGCTGGCGATGTGAGAAACCTTCTCAAAGACTGCTTTTTTTCCTGACCGCAGCCTGTGGGTTTCTTTAATGTTTCTGTGCAAATAGTATGTCTCTCAGAACAGTAATGCAACCTGAATGGACACTACACTACAGCTGTTATCTCAGAATTGGCTACATTTATATTACACGTTAGTATAACCAACAGTTGATGTAAGACAATGTAGAACCAGGCCCTTAGATATTTATCTAAATTAACAGAGTCACATTACTATTTTGGTAGCAGATGAATCAAAATCAGTTCCATGTCTTATCATAATCCTTCCCCACTTCTCTCCCACTTTGCAAGAGGCTTGGCTATAGGAGAGGGTACATAGCCCACCCCTATTTTCTACACAATTGCTACCTTACCCATTTTGCACCAGTTGTCAGGAAAAATGTGTGGTGTTGTTAAACCTAGTAGACGCTTGACTGAGAAAGAAGTTAAATTATTTCAGTTTGGATTGGTAGGATCCCACTCGGTGTGGAAACAGACATCTTGAATATAACAATTTAGGTTTAAAATGCGTACTTGGTTCCATATGATTGACTTCCCTGGGATTGTGCTGACAGTAATGAAAACAAAACTTAACTCCTCAGATTTCAATTAAGTAGGTAAGTCACTGACTATGCCTCCCTCCTGGTTACTTAAAACATCCATTATTAACTTACAAAATTGTCAGACTTGGAATTCCACCGTTGTCAAGTTCTGTAATGTAATATACACCCAGAAAAGATATTGTCAAGCCTAAATGATGATTTGATGTGAATGAGAGGACAGAGAGTACTCCATACACCAAGAATGAGCCCTCTTGCTGTTCCCTCAGTAACCCTATTCAAGGTATTGTTTACAGTTTTATTATCTTTTGCAGTTTTATTTTGTTCTATATAAGTTCTTTATGCAGAAGTGTGTGATATAAGCTGGTAACTCCCCATAGCTGACCACAAGAAGCCAGGCTACAGTTATTTGCAAGGTATGTTGTTATTAGCGTCTCAGACTGCATATTACAGAGGCTCTCTGTAGACTCATTTGGCCTATTTACCTCATGTTGCTGTGCATATTTAAATTTAAATGGCAGCTAAAAGCCCAGGGTACTGACCTAATAATCATTCAAGTACTCTTTCCATTGCTTTTCTCTTTCTGTATCTGCTGTTATAATAAATTAACTTGCTCTGTAATGGGTGTAGGGCGTTGGTTTTTTTCCTCAACGTCCTCAATAAATGTCAGAAGCACCATAGGGCAGGAAAAGAGCATGCTACTCAGTAGAAAGGGGCTTTTGTGCTCTTCACAAATACTATAGTAAATAAAGACGCAGAATAGCACCTACACTGTCAGAAATATATTGTATTTTCAAACCTGATATTTTCAATCCTTCACAGGAGAAGAAAATATTTCAATTCCTGGGTTTTTTTAATCTGCTGTAGACTAACCACAAATTTTATAATTTATCTATGAAGTGAAAATCCTTATATTCCTCACTTTTAGAAATTGTTCATTCCATGATTCTGAAATGATGTTCTGAATGTGTTTTCACACTATTTTGGGACATGAAAGGAACTATGACAACTGCCGACATAAAGCTTAATATAATAATGGAAATACTCTAATACATTTAATCACTAAGGGCACATGCTACTTAGTACTGATTGAAACAACTTATCTTAATTTCTAGATCAAGTGTCTTCTGTTAGTGCCTTAATGAAACAGTGTGACATACAGGAAAAATTACTTTGCTTTACACATTGGCATTTAAAATGATTCAGGGGGAAAAATCAACCCAAACAAATATTTCAGTATGTTCCTTGTTTTGTAAACATCTAATTTTCCTTGAAAAACCTTTTACAACAAAAGTGTCTCTTGGGAAACTTTAGTCTATCCACAATATGAGCTCATTCCTGAAAGAAAAAGTCTCAATAAAACCCAGATGGGAAGGACACTCATTTAATCTTTGAATGTTCTATTTCAGTGCCATTCAAGTCACCTCATGTTGATTTAAGTACACTAAGTGTAGACATTCCCTACTCCAAAGTATGAATATCATCACTGCTGTGCTGCATCAAGTTAAAAATATCTGGTTTAGTTAAACAGGGTTACAAAATACGTATAGTCTAAACATTAGAAACAAAGATATGGTTTGTCAAAAGCAGGGGCATATTAGTAAGGATATTAGGAAGCATAACTTTGCAATTAGAAGTCAGATGACAGTAGCTTTTGAGGAATTAGGGGAAAGACCCAGGCACTTGCAGCAAGGAGGGAGAGAGAAAGGCAGCACATTGGTGCCAGGAGACTGCTGAGAAGTGGGAGTGCTCACTGACAGCTAATTCAGCCACCAACCTGTACTGGAAAGTCTACCTACACAGTTCTACCTTCAGCCAGGCCCCACTGAGAGCACAGTAGCTAAACAACTTTCAGAAGTAGTGTATATATTACACAGTCTTTTCCTTTCTTTCCGCCTGTGCTGTTTCTCTCTCTTCTTAGACGACAACTGCAATGGATAGCTGTTCCATTTTGCTCTCTGCTTCTTTGATTGTAGTCCCATTTCCTACTCTGGTGTTTCCTACCCCTTGAGGGCTGCCATTACCCTGCTCTTCCCAGTTCCACCCTATTTGTGCCCTTTCCTCTCAAGGCTTAATTTCCCTGACTTTGATCTTTTAATTGGCTGTTTCCCGCTTTTAGCCATTACACTGCTTCCCTGGGTGCTGGCCACCATCCCATGTTTAATCTACATTTTGAAAAAAGGATAAAGCTAGACCAGAAATGACACCCAAAGAGCATGTAACTTTATTGGTGAGGGGTAAGGATAAGCCAGAAAAGCAGGAGCATGTATCTGTTAATGAGGAGCATTTGTAGTTGCTGTTACCTGAGGCTTTCTTATGAGCAGCAGACTTCATTTTGTTTGTCCGGTAGTTTTGCAGCTTTGCAAGCTCTTGTAGCACCTAAGACTGTGCCATCTACTTCTATACTGAATTAGGAGATTTTCTGCAAGAAAGACTTTATGCATAAGGATTTTAGCCACTGGTAGCCACAAAACCAAAAACCCCACAACTCAGATACTTCAGAGCACTGCAGGATAAGGAGCTAAGATCAAAATTAAACTTGTATGAAGCAATCACAGATGGGCAGCAGCTAATAAAGAAAACATTTTCTAGTATGTGCACATCTTTGATATTTCTCATATTTTACAGAGGGAAATGTACACAACCTGGAAGAAAATTCCTGAAATGTTGCAAATCCAGTTTCAAGTTCCTTTTGTACCTTCCAGGTGACTGTCAGACAGTGCTGGGTCCTTCTCACTCTCCTGATATGAGCTGCCATTTTAATCAAACCCAGCACACTCATAAAATATCTCCCCAGAAAAATCCAATGCGTCAAAAATTCCCAGCCACTTCTAGAAAGAATTCCTAGGACTTGGAATAATTTGCTACAATTGTGATGTCTTCAATTCATTAAGGGAGAGGGGGATTAAAAGGAGAGAGAACTATAGTTTATAAGGTCGCAGAAGGGGAGTAAAAAGGGAAGCTGAGTTGAGAAGGGGAGGAAGAAGAAAGAAGCATAGGATGCAGAGCAGCATGGGTAGCTGTTTCTCTTCCTAGGACAGGCCAACAGCTAGATTTTTTCCAAAAAGGATCAGCCCACCTCACAGCTGCTCAACATGAGCTGGGGGGATGGGAGGGGAAACAGGAAAAATAGCAATTCACTGCCAAGCAGAAATTGCACTGGAAACAGGCGCCTGGGAACGTGCAAGATGGGATTTGCAGGCACAGTTATGCAAGATGGAGAAAGAAGCCATGTTCCGTAGGGTATGAAAGGTCACGAGATGTCCAGTATGATCTTCTCTCTTCAGAGTTAATCCTCACAATCTGGAGAAGAAAAAAGAAAATTGTAATAAAATTTACTGTTACTTTTTCTGTTACTTTTATAGCAACATCTAATCTGGTGGTGCCTACCTTCACAGTTTTGAGTCTCCCTGACCATCAGCTGCGTGCTGTCTTTTCACTGCATGCAGGTAGTGACACAAATCTAAACCCACAAACCTATCCAGGGCGTTTTCTCCCATTGCAACAATTCTTCTGGACAGTTTCATGGATCTGTTAACCATGTGGATTTCTAGTCAAGGGCATGTAAAAACACATCATTTAAGGCTTGCTGACTATCATGAAATCACAGTCTGGGACTGATATTTCAGCCAGAAACAGCAATAACGTAGTTTCCCTCGCAGTTTTTATATACAGGAAGAATTTAGATTATAAACACCAAATGAGGTTCTAATAGAGAACTAAGAGACATTTCTAAGTGAAAACATGGGGTTTCCAAACTTAAAGAAGAAAATAAATGTTTGGAAGATATTTAATAATTACAAGCATTTTCAAAGAACAAGTAAAATTCTTAGCTTCCTTTTTTGCCTTTCTCTGTCTAAAAAAAAAGGAAACAAGAAAAAAATTCCAAACAAATTTTCAGAAGTGAAAATTCTTATTTAAGTCTGAAACTAAATTCTGATTCAAAACTCAGAACTATCATAATATTTTAGATGAATGTATAAATGTTTTGTTCATGAAATATTTTATGAAAAAGCATTGTGAACACAACATGCAAAAAGTAAGAACTTCGTAGGCAAGGTATGAATTTTTCAGATACTGACACTATTGATTGTTTTCAATTTAAAAGTCAAGCACTGGTGGTGAAACAAGCAATATTTCCCAAAGAAACACGTAATGCTGAATTGTACAAGGTGAGAACTGTTTTAAGTCACAGAGATGGACACCAGCTTTGTGTTAGTGTTAGAAGACAACTGGTGGTGTTCCATAAAAAGGGTTTTATGTTCTGTTTATCTGAACTGACAGCGGTCAGAAATACATTTCATTCTTATCTATCAACTGTAATGCTGATGTAACTGGATAGAATACCATTTTTATGGAGAACTTCTGCCCACAGTTGTCCTTGCACAAGCAAATGCTAATGGCCTTCCAGGTATTACAGACTTTATGTTGCCTGAACAACATCTAGGCATTTGTGTTTGTGCAAACTACATGCGGAATATTTTTTGATCCGGAATGGCAGCAGTTTTTTTTTTCCTTGCACATCTTCAGAAGGAAAGGCTCCACAGGGTCAGAATTAAACACAGCATATCTGAGACAGGAAGAGTGTGATTATTATGAGTTAAACACTGTCAAGATTAACATGTCTCTAACAAAAAGTGCAAAGGAATCTCAAGCCATTAAACTGTCTAGCTCATAGTTATTATATTTTATCCATAAACAGCACCTTCAACAGCATGGTGCCCTCTAGCACTGTAATAAAGTATTAACTGCTAGTTAATACATACCTTCCAAAGTGGTACTTAGAAGCTGGTTTAAGTTATCCCATCCAAATACCTTGCAAGAAAGAAGAGTTCAATCTGAAACTGCTACAGCCCCCTTTAGAGTCAATGTTTTATGGTCCTGAAATTATTAACTCTTATTCATCCCCAGGGGAAGAAAAGCTATCACTCATATTTTACTGTTTTCTAAATTAAAGGTTTGATTATGCTTCCCCCTGAGTTTTCAATAAGAATGCAGATTCCTCCTTGATAAAGAAATGGCAGTAATTGCAAAGTGGAATCAGAGTTTAAGAAGACATATTTAGAAATGTGGCTAGCAACAAAGGAACTAGATAAGAAAAGTAGTGGAGTAATTCACATCATATCATAGAATTAATCACTGCTGGAATTAATAGGTGGATATGTAGAACATATTAGAGTACGGTTACATTTGAGTCAGGAGCTGCTGCACTACTCCTCATGTTCAAATGCAGTTTGCTGAGCATCGGCCAAGTGGAGCTAATTTATAGGAGCAAGATGAATCTGAGCTGCTTTGATCTCAGATCAGTACGGAAATAGAGCACTGGCCATTTTACTTGGTTGGCAATGTCTAAAGTTAGCTCGATGGCTTTCTCTTCTGCATATTGGCTAGATTAACCTTCTGCAGCAGTCTCTGGTACTTGTATAGGACTCCATACAGAAGTCTACTTCAGATGGTTCCACACAATGTGACAGGTCCCATCAGGGAATGTGGCATATCACTTCTCATTTCCTGGCAGTTTATTATACAGTGGGGTCTCTTCAGCACGTCACCTCCTCCGGCAATATTCTGAAACCTTTACCTTCCAGCCAGTATATGATCACTTCTAAAATTAATGGGCAACTAAGTTTTCCAGTGCAAGCCTGCTGTGTGATCAGTGTGACCCATTTACTCCACATCAGCTGTGGAGTAAATCAGCTACATCAGCTGCATGACATGTAGAAGGAATCTTCCTACTATGCTTCAGTACCAGCCAGTGCCCTCTTTTCCTGCTGACAGTGGTGTCTAGTGTTGGTAGTGTTTGGTAGACACTGACCAAAGCCCAGCAGAGTGGAGTAAGCTGTGTCTCTTTGGAATAGCCACAGCATTTTCCTTTCAAAAATTGTATCACTTCTAAGTGTCTTGCAGTTGTTTGGGAGCGATGTTCCAAACTATTGCAGGTAAGAAGTTCTCTAGATATTTGCCCATATTCTCCCACATGTCATACCACCCACAACTGCCTACTTTCAGGGCAGATCTCTGGGTGATATTCTTAAAAAAATGTTTGTAAACATAAAGAAGACCTGAAACACAATCAGTAGATATAGCAATAAGCACATGCCAGCTTGAACATCCCAGGGATGTTTAAAATTCTCTAGAGCTGTTGTAAATAGACTGAAGTAGACAGGAAAGATGAAAGAGCAGGGAAAAGTATCTCGCTGCCTTCCCCATAAATTGGGTGCAATTGTTAATAAATTCTGAGAGATAGCACCAAAGGTGTCAACATGACAGCAATGACACATACAGATGCCAGTTTAACCTCATACCCAGTGATGTGATCATATCATGAATTGATACAATGCAGTATGGCAAACTGATAGTCCTGATCCCTCTCCCAAAGGTGATAAACAGCACCAGAAGGAGTACATGGTGCATATAAGGATTTACAGAACACAACCATGAGAACAAAAAATACAACTTCTTGACCAGTGACTATTAAACCTATATGATGAACGCTTATAGCAAATTTGTTTAAATATGCTCTGGTAATATCTGTCATTATCTCAACCCTGTGAGTCTCATGTTGGGCATCAAAAAAGGACTGCCATGGCTTACCACAGTTGGCAACCAAGTACCACATAGCCACTTGCTCACTCCTTCCTTTGTGGTGGGATGGGATAAAGACAGTTTAATAGAACTGCAGAAGAACAGAAAAATAACAGCAATAATAAAAGAATATAGAAAGTGATTAATGCACATTGCCATTGCTAACCACTTGGAAAACGATGCTCAGTGTATTCCCAAGCAGTGATCCCCTCAGTCCCCAGACAACTCCCTCAGTTATACACTGAGCATGACATTACATGGTGGCAAATGTCTGGATCAGCTGCCCTGCCTATGTTCCCTCCTGGCTTCCCATGCACACTCCATCTCCTTGGCAGGCTAGTATGAGAAGCTGAAGAAATTAACTCTATCTCAGCCAAATCCAAGACACCTTCACAAAATGGTGAAATGTGGTGTCCCCAGGGCTCAGTGCTGGATCCTGTTATCTTCAATATCTTTATCAATGACCTGGGTGAGGGGATTGGATGTACCCTTAGTAATTTCATGGGTGACACTAAGTTGGGAGGAAGTGTCAATCTGCTTGAGAGTAGGGACGTTCTACAAAGTGATCTGAACAGGCTGGATCGATGGGCTGAGGCCAACAGATGAAGGTCAACAAGGCCGGGTGAAGAGTCCTGCACTTGGGACACAAAAACCCCATGCAGCATTACATACATGAGGAAAATGGGATGAAAAGTTGCCTGGTAGAGAAGGACCTGGGGTATTTGTTGACAGCTATCTGAACATGAGCCAGCAGTGTGCCCAGGTCACCAAGAAGGCCAATAGCACCTTGGCTTGTGTCAGAAACAGCGTGGTAAGCAGACCAGGGAAGTGATTCTGCCCTTGTACTCAGCACTGGTGAGGCCGCACCTCGAATACTGTGTTTAGTTTTGGGTCCCTCATTACTAGAAAGACATTGAGGTCATGCAGCGTGTCCAGAGAAGGTTAATGAATCTGGTGGAGGGACTGGAGAACAAGTCTTATGAAGAGCGGCTGAGGGAACTGGGGTTGTTCAGCCTAGAGAAGTGGAGGCTGAGGGGAGACCTTATTGCTGTCTACAACTCACTGAAAGGAGGTTATAGAGAGGTGAGTGTTGGTCTATTCCCTAAAGTGACAGTTGGTAGGACAAGAGGGAATGGCCTCAAGCTGCAGCAGGGGGGATTCAGATTGGACATTAGGAAAAAAATCCTTCACGAAAAGGGTTATCAAGCACTAGAAAAGGCTGCACAGGGAGGTGGTTGAATCACCATCCCTAGAGGTATTTAAAAGACGGGTAGATGAGGTGCTTAGGGGCATGATTTAGTAGGGGACAGGTATGGTTTGGACTTGATGATCTCAAAGGTCTTTTTAAACCTAGGGATTCCTTGATTCTAAGTAGTTATTTTAGCAAGTTTTATTAGGCTGTGCCTTTGCAATCCCATCAGGACTTTTCCCCAGTCCTATTTTGACTCTAGAGGACAATCACTCAATGACCAAAGGGGAATAGATGAGATAGTGTACAGAACCAGGAGATCTTTTGCCAAACTTATTTCAAATATCTAGGATATAAATGACATATATAGCAGATTACTTCTATGCCTAAAAACAACAGGCGTCTTAAGGGGAATTGCACTAATTAACTATACAGTCTGACTGCTGCCTCATTTAGTTCCTGCTTGTTCTGCCCTGAAAGCGGACACAAAGGTATTGTGGAGACTTCAAGAAGTATGGATGAAATTTCCCCACAATTTAGGATACATACATGTTGGGAAGTCTAGGGTCATTTTGGCTGGTATACTCTTCCTTCCTCACAGGCTTCATCTTAGAAGTCAGACCTTAAGCAAAATGTGTTCAGTCAGCGTGGTGGAAACTCTGCAATCAAGAGGTTCTCTGGGCACTGAGTCAGTCATCCCCAGCCAATTAGCTGCTCCATTTGCTGACTGGAAAAGACTCACAGATTGCCCAGTGACAACAGCATGTTAATCTGGAGAATCAAGTAGAATGTAGAATGTGGCAGGGGCTTTGGAAGCAAGAAAGGGAATCACATTCAGAAAATCCCTCCTCACATGGCCTCACTGTATCTCTTCTAGTGGCCTGTAAGAGGCTTTTATTCCAGTCTCTGTTTTCAGTCTCTATTCAGACAATAAAGGAGCAGCTAGAAAACCCTTTCCTGAAGACTATGGTAAAATAACCTCAGCCCAGTAGACACAGAAGATGACCATGGTGATTCCTACTGCTTGCTGGAAGCGCAGTAAAGGCTTCTGCCAGATGAACTGCAAGATCTCTGAAGTGTTGTCAGTGCTATTGATTAGACTGGAAATAAAAAGTACAAAGATGCTCTATTTGAACACACCCTGTGTGGTGCAGAACCCTGTGGTACATGTCCAAAACAATGTGACACTGAACCTCTTACATGGTCTGGATCTGTATAAATTCACTCTATAGTACATTATTCCATTGAGGCTGGGACTGCTTCATAAATCTACTATAGTTAAACAATTCCACAAAAGGTGCAGATGACCTCTCAAAATACATTAGCACATGGAAATATTTTGGAATAAATCATGTGCTATTACTACTAGCTAGTGGACTTCAAGGTTGTGATTTATGTATGAGAAGCCTATCTTGACTTTTAAAAGTCTCCCCCCATCTACTGTGTAGGCTTTTCCTTCCCCTTGAACAGCTAAACTAGATGATGATACTAGATGATACTAGAAGATCTTGTCTTTATAGAAAGGAGCTCATTAGTATTCTAAATCAAGCATTTAACCTCTCCTTGTAAAAGTTTTATTAGTACAAGCTAGGGAAGTCCTGCACATACCACGCACAGCTTTGCCGGATGCAGGGTGTCAGAGCAGCAGGAGAGGGTGGATCTGCAAGGGGCTGAGGGTGACAACAGGGCAGGCAGGGCAGTGCTCTCACCAGCAAGGGTGCCATCCCACAATGCACTAACAAGGAAACACAGCAGGTCTAGTGACTCTCATCAGGGTTGGTCTCAGTCTGACAGTTGCCAGACAAGTCCATAAAGGCAAGGCAGGTCTGAAATCAAGCCACAAATTCAAGCCACTGGGTCAGAGACAAGGCAACACAGCTCAGGACAAAGGGCCTGAGTTTAAAAGTGGTTCCCAAGCACTTTCCCAGGTCTCTCCAGGGAGAAGACCACTAACAAGGCTCAACATAGTTCTTCGGTTGTATGACAGTACTTGAACTCCAGGTTACATCTGTTTCTATCATAGCTTGCCATGGGCAGAAGCAGCCAAAGCCCTTGCCACGGAGAGGGGTAAATCTTGCCATGTTTGTTGGTGCAATCTGGCTCCAGTGTAGAAGAGGCACTTAAACCTAGTTCATGCATTACCCCAAATCTATTATGTATGCATTAGTATTGATACCACATTCTTCTTTCCTTCTTCAGTTCTTCCTAATCTCAAAAGGTGGTAAATCTCAAATCAACGGATGCTATACCTTCCTCAAGCAGTGCTCAGTGACTGAGGATGAGCTGTTTTATCATGATCTAGAAAAAGTTACATAAATCATCATTTACTGACTCAGCAGAAGAACTGAATGAAATGTCCAGAGCAAACAAGCAAACAGAAAAAAAATCTGTAGCACTTTATGGAGGGATTCTGCAAGAGAGACATGCAGATCCATACCCATTCATACAATTCATCACAGGTTATTACAGAATTACATTTGTTTCTGCAAAAAAAGAAAGTAAAAATGCTTGAAGTTTCCTTCCAATTGCATGTTTAGAATGTCTGATTCAATTTCCTCCCACTCTCCATGTAATTGACTCTTCTAAATAAAACTTCCTTCATTATGAACCATTTAATTAGTGTAACACTCTCTGTGACTTCAACTCAGTCATCCAAGTCACCTAATAGCTCCTTTGAAGACACCTGTAGTATACCTGAAATCAGATAAGGCTGCCTTGGAAACCTAAGGGTTTACCAACAGCATGAAATACAAGAGATAGCGGATATACAGGCATGTGCAGTAGGCCCTGAAAATTGAACCTGGGAAAAATTGTAACAGAAACATAGGTTGTATGCTGAAGACTATCTTTTTTGCTGCAGGAAGAAAATAAGACACAGTCCTTGCAGAGTGAATCCAGTCTACAAGCAAAACCATTTGATTGAATCTTGTTATTGCTCAACCAGAAGTTCAGGAACTTCAGGAATTTGCCATCAGCCTTGGTATCCAGACCCAGAATATTTGCCACTCCTATTTCATCATGCAAGAAACATTAGTCAGGTGATGGCACAGAAGATGATGAAGCTAACTGGCAATATCAATTAATACTCTGTTTTGTCACAGCCCCTTTAGAGACCCAGATTCAGATATCCAACAAACTCAAAGTCAAGTGAGGCCTGGAGATTAGCATCTGCTTGTCTGTAATCTAGAAGCTGTTGTTGATACATTTCACCTTCAAAACAATAAAAAGTAAAACATTAAGCAGTCCAGCCAGATAGCAGATTTTTCACCCTGGACTGAAAAAAACCCTAAGGGAGTCACAGAGACAACCCGTCATCAGAAAATTTAGCAGTTAAGTTAGTGGAAAAAGCCCACCTAATGTCTCTTCCAACAGTGTTTAGCACTAGCTTGCTGCTTCTGCCTTAGGAGCATTGAGATAACCCTGAAACTATGCAAAAAAACCATTTTTATAAAGTCTCCATGAAGTGGGAAGCAGAGCAGTGCTAAGAATATAATCTTTTGGTGAATAATAGCTCTATGCAACCTCTGATTCCAAGGCTACTGAAGTAACATATTATGCCAAGAGGAAAAGGGACTACAATAACAAAAGAAGGAAAACGAATAGTCCTATCTCACTCAACACCACCAAAGGCTGTAAAAGAAGGGAGGAGGGTTCTCCTGAGCTTGGTACATCCTTCTACAGAGGGAAGGTCACCAGACAGCTTTGGAAAGTTACTGACCTGGAGGCCTTCCTGCTCTCTGCGGGCCACTCTTTCCACATCATGTTATTCCAGAAAAGAGCGATCACACCTCATAGTTGACTTCAACCACCATGTCAAGGTCAAGGTAGTAGGAAAGAAGTTAACTTTACTACAAAAAATTGCCTAGTATTTTCAGCAGCTTTCTTGACTTCAGAAGGCAAATGTTAAATTAGTATAGAATCAAAGAATCATAGAATAACCACGTTGGATGAGACCCACTGGATCATCAAGTCCAACCATTCCTATCAAAAGGAATGCTCAAAAGTATGTTCACTGATGAAATAAAAAATGCATTGAACATAGTCTAAAGGATTATTTTACCCTTTATCGGTGGATTTTATTGTAATCCGAATTAAAAACACAACACCGGATTTCAAAGCACATAGGTTTTATCTCTGAGTGGGACTGTCTGTAGTAGGGACCACAGAAACTGGAAAACAAGACTTCAAATGTAAGGCTTATTCTATTCAATTAAATCAGCTTAAAGAAGTGAGTTTTTAGAGGTGATATAACTGCGGAATATTGGGATTTACATAGAAAAAAGCATTTAATGGGAGGAGGCAAGTGGGTAGGTGTTTCAGTCTTTCTTATGAAGATGTGATGTGAGCCAAGCGCTTAAAGTTCAACAAGACAAATTATGCCTTATTTAAATAAATTAAGATGTAATTTCTGGACAGCTAGAACTACAATGGCATAGCTGCAGAGGTCACCATCTTTTGGAGTCTTTGTGACAAGACTGTATGTCTTTTAAAACATGCTTGCTACCTGTCTTCAGGGAAACACTTGCAAAGAGTATGTTCAACCTGGCTACTACCCTTGTGAGGGCAAAATACCCTTGTGGTGCATTCATCCTTTGGGACAGGCAATGACGTATTAAATGGGGCTGATTGCTGAGCAGCCTCTGAGAGGACCTTTGGTGTGAGTGTCAGAGAGTGATCCAGGCATTGTGTAAGCAGCCATGTTCCAGTGTTTCCCCAACTACCCTTGCACATGTGAGAGCACAGACCAATACCTTCATGCCACAAAGGTCTAGAAGGATATTATGATCAGTTAAGAATAACTTGCCTACCTCAGGGATCATGTATCTTCTTCTGAAGTATTTGGCACTGGCTAGAATTAGCATACTAAAAGAGACAGCCCACTAGGCAGACACAGTTTGGCAGTTGCTATATCCTTGGCACAGCCTGATCAGCACACAGGGTGTCCTTGCAGGTCTCTTATGCATGCGTTGACCAGAGGTGACCCTACTTAATTTATGAGCCCTTCTGAGATCACAGCCTCATGTATTACAGATCCAGGCTCTATTAAAATGGATTTTATTAAAATAAATTCCAGTTACTTGGAAGGAGTTAGAGAAATGACAAAAAGAAGGTAATCTCCATTCCCTAATTCACTGAGAGCAGAAAAAGGAAATAGTTAAAGGAGACCAGACAGAATTCAGCTGGATCAATTGAGTGGGCATCAGAAAAAGATCTGGTCAAAGAAGAAGAGTTTTTATAAAGCAGGGTGGGAAAAAACACTGAGGCAGCACTCACAGCTAGGCACCTTACAGAGCAAACAGGCTGGAGGCAGAGGGACAAAGGGTCAGGAGGGCATTTGATAAAGCTTCTGACTGAAGGTGGGATGCATTTTAATAAATCAGATTCATTTACAAGGGGTCTTGAATGCTTGTACCTTTCCTGTTTTGTCTGTTCCCTGGCTTTTGGTCTGCTGTATTTCCTTCCCCAGGATGCCTGCAGGCTGTTAATGGAGAATATTAGGGACCAGTACCAGGATGTACCTCATTCTGCATCTTGTTGCCAGCAGCCTGCTTGTTGATTATTGTCCCTATTTTGTAGATGCTCTTTTTATCCTTGCCTTAGTCCTGGGAGATTTTGAAAAGATGAAATTTTTTATGAAGTCTGCCATTCTTGGACAGCCTCAACTTATCAGAATTATGGTCTATTCAAAATCTCAAAAGTAAAGCTCGACTTTTCTGCACTTTCATGGGCCAGCAATTAGGACAATAGGTCTAGACCCTACCAGAGCAGTAGAATTGCTGTTCTTGGTCACAGATCTCCCAGGAAAACTGAAGTTTCCAGAACTCAGATGCTCAGAAAGTTACTGTGAGGCATAGTGGGGGAGGAGCTGAACAAATGTGATTAGTTGTTGATTTAGGTCAGAACTAGCCATCTGTTTATGAAGTACTCCTGAACTAGTCAGATTTATAGGACCTACAAAAGCTGTAAAATTCATCCCTCTTTCACCATCACATGCTGACTCTGTGCTCACCTCAGTTATGCAGTGAGCAGTGGCATGGCAGAGCCACCCAATGCTATGTATTATCACTGAAATCTCTGCTTTGATTTCCACTAGTAAATCCACTAAGCTTTCAAGAGTTACGGAACCTGGATATTATTGGTGCTTATGGGACTTTGTCTCCACTTCCAGCTTTCTACTCCCCAACAATGAATTCTCGTGGCTTTCTAACAGATTTCTCCATTTTTAAACAACATGGCTAGCAACCTGCTTTCAGCAAGGAATTCTGGAGTCTCCTCACTATTGTTACTTGATCATGCTTGAAAGAGTCTTTTCTGTCTGGTATTAGGCACCACAGACAACATCATCAATATTTTAGCTGAGGTACCTAGATCCAAGCCAAGTGCAGTGCAAAATAAAACAAACACACACAAATACTAGTCTGGGGTCTGCTAGTTTCATTGAAGTGGAAAGAACACTCCTCCGGCACAGTCAGCAAAGCAAAAGCATTTGACTGATAATCTTGTAAACAGGGAAGATCTGCATATCTTCAACAGTTCGATGGCATACATTGCTACTATGGGAAGGATGTCTCACCTCAGTAAGAGTAGGTTCTACTGAATGAGATGAGAACATTCTAGTTCAGTGGTCATTTCATTCAATGTCAGTACTATAGCTGGGGTTTAATGTGAATGCTGTAGCTGAAAGCCATTCGAATTTTCCCTCATCAACCACTTTTGGCAAGGTCTGTTAAATGGAATAACTTACAGAATGAGCCAGAAATAGAACCTGTGGAACAGATTCTTCAGGTCTCAAATGTTAGACCAAGGAGATGGATTGGTAACAAGGAGGGTAGAGTGAAGAGAGAAGTTTCCATACACCATTTTTTCTCCTCCATCGCCACCATAGATGCAATATGTACCCCAAAGTATGTTTGTAATGAGTGTAACCCAAGAAGACATCCCAGATCTTACTCAAGACTTGAAACTTGAAAGAAACAGCTGAGTTTGAGATTAATCAAAAGGCAGGGTAACCATGTGTGCTGAGTTTAATAGAGTTGCCATGCTCAGATTCCACAGGCAATGGATACAGAGATGTGAATGATCCCGAGTAGTACCTCTCTAATCTGTCATGTGTCTCTCTTCCTCAGGTACAAAAGGGCTCAACTCTCAGTTTAGATTAAGTTTTCAACTGTGATTAAGCTATCAATTTAGGTACTTCTGATGTTTTCTCGAAGTTTGAGAGATGAAGCTTACTTTGGGAAACTCTTGGATTTTGACATAAGATTCATAAATGGTTCTTTTGAATTGTATAGTTTCTTCCTTTCCTGTCCCTACATCCACCTCTATCCTGGCTACCACTAGATTCAGTACCAAGGGAACCATTTTAGTTTACCGCTTTTCAAAGAAACTCTCTGAGCATAAAATAAAATGCCTTCTCATTTCAAAGCATGCCGTGATAAATGCTTGCTGAAGAGTGAACACCACATCAGGTCAGGTCAGATCAGAAGTAAGGAGGTTAAATATAGTAACAAAAAAATTTAAGTTAAATAGAGCAAGAGGCTTACTGTGGGCCACAGATTGTTCATACTTAATCTTATGCAGTTCTTCTAAAAAATGAACATATAAGTGTATGTTTAATGGAGGGATTTTGGAAAAATAATTTTGTGAATTTGATAGACTTGGTGACATAATTTCTTTAAAATTCCTGAAAAGATATTACAGAAAAGCAGAAATATCAATAGATGTACTAACACATAGCTCTGGTTGATGGGTGGCAACATACAATGACCAGCCCAAGCACTGTGGCTGGGTGGAGTTGGGAAAGCTTTAACTATGATGCTTGAGTTTATAATAGGTTGTAACAACTCTGTTGTGTTATGCTAATGAAGAAGCTAGCTCTTGGAGGTGGGAAATGCAACCTGGCAGTGTGGTTATGTGGTTGGGCTGTGACCAATGAATACTTGTTACTAGGGCAGAATCGACCAAAAAACGTTTGATGAGCTTGGTCTATAAAGGCAGCCAGTTAACCCAAAATAAACAGCTTCATCTGGCCTCGTATTGATCATTGTTATGCTGTCCAATTGCTTCCATTTCTACATCTGGTGCCCGAACAGGGACCCTCAGATTCTCCTTGAAAGCTGCCAGAGATTGGATTGAGGGGATGGAAAAACCAACCGAAGGTGAGTGCTGCCCTGGCACTCGTGAAAAAGTTTTTCGTATAGCTGCAGCTTAAAGGCTTTGATGGGAAACTCACTCTTGGCCAGGCAAGCGGTCAGAGAGGAGATGGGGCCTGTGCGTTCATCCAAAAATGAGACTCAGATAGAAGCTGCACAGAAGCTCCTCAAGAATATACTCTCTTAGAGATAAATTGTTTATGGAAAAACAGCATTGCAGTCTATGATACGATGGGCTAATCAAAGTGGCATTATTCCAACTACCACTGCTCTACTTGAAAGAAAGACCTGGGAGAAAATGGGACAAAAGTTATTTGAAGAAAATAAGAGTCTTTGGCAATATCTCCCCCACTGGCGACTAGTTAAAGAAACTTTATGTGAAGTGAAAATGGAGAGAGAGGCTTACGCCACTATGAGCGAGAATCAGGATAATACTGGCCCTCTTGAGGAGCGTGAAGAGACTATGGATAAAGAAGATGAGAGGGAATATCCCACTCCCCAAAGGAGCCCCTTGGCTGTATCGCCGGATGATTCGTTCAATGAAGATTCCGAGCACTCAACACCGCCTGAGCATTCCACGTTCAGACAAGATTTTGAAAAGATGATGGAAAAATTGGAAGAAATTCATATTCATCAGAAGAGAAGTTGCCCACCAGAATTGCCTCCACCAACTGCTCTGCTCCAAGCGCCAACAGGGTTTGATACCGTGGGAACTGTCGCGGGGGCAAGGTGCTGAGGTCCGGGAACGCACTGGCAGGGGGTAATACAGGATGCAGTTTTAGAAGGAGTCACTATGGAAGCTTATCCTGTTTTACTTAATATACAAATGGGAGGTAGTGAAGGGGATCCGCCTTATGGGGTACAATCCTTACATCTGGTAATACAAGTTAATTTAGGGAGCACCCATTAGGAGAATGAGACTCTTTATATAAATATGTTGTTCTATTTATCACGAATATTTATGTACTAGATTTAAAATACAGATATTTACTAGGACCTGGGATATAGGCTGGGTGTTTCTGTAGTGCTGTAAATGAAGAGGGAACAGAAAGACAGGAGGAATACATTTCAAATTTTGTACACCCAGTACTGAGACTTGAACCAAATACAGAGCAACAGAACAATGCTCCCTAATGGCCACAGCTCTGTCACATGAGGGACTGGTAGGTAACACCTCTGATACCATTATGGAAAGGTTAGCTGGGAAATGTTCTAGCAATTTTTGTCTTAAGTGGACTTTTTTTTTGATGGAGTAAGTGCAGCAAATAGAAATTCATGGAATGAGCTGAATGCTGCACATCCATATCTTATAAGAGTTTGTGCCTATGTTTAAACGATAAATTAGTTTTGGCAACTGAATTTAGAAATTTATAGCTTTGCACTGTGAATCTATTTATTGCTGGTTTTATTTTTCTTCAATGAAGGGAAGGCTAGCAGCCAGGAAGGAAGCCTATAAATCTTAACATTAGAGAGGGAAAAGGGTAAGGTGTTATACATAAACAGAGGGGCCAGACAAGAAAGTAGATTTTTTTTAGAGATGAAGGGCAATATGTGCCTGATTTCTTCTGAAAATCTTTTGTTAACAAAAAATAGAAAAAATCTGCAGTTCACATTCTCTTTATTTTTTTCATTCCAGATTTTATTAATTTTCACCAAAAAGTTGCAGGCCTTTCAGCAAGAAATAAAAATATTGTTTCTTTTAAACAAAAATGTGATTGCAGATTATTGTCAGAAAAAGAAGAAATTACGAAAGAAAGCAAGCCTGTTTAGCTATTTGGAAGATAATATAACCTTTGAATTTTTCAGGGATGAGAAGAGCTTGGGAATGACCCCACCTTCAGATAAGGTATTTGACCCAAACTGTTTTTTGCTACTCTCCACTATGGATCACCTGTGAGAAATGCACATTCCCCATGGGAAAACAACCAAGTAGAACAGTATGTGGCACAAGGCTGCTGAAGATGTAATGGGATCAACACTTGTAAATGATAAAAAAGCCCAACATCAGTTTAAAATAGTCTGAAAAGCTCCAACCTGTGTGGGAAAGCACAAGTGGTGGAGGTATTTGACTGTTCTCATAAAACTTTCCATTGGCTATTTGCAGTGATTCCTCCTATCCCTGGATGAAATGAACAAAATTACCTAATTAAATCCACATCTTTGAACATCCCAATTAAACCATCTTCTTATCTCCTCTTGCTGAGAGGCACTTTGCCTTCCAGCCAAATGCCGAGTCCTGCACCTGGGGCACAACAACCCTATGCAGAGCTACAGACTGGGTGAGGTCTGTCTGGAGAGCTGCCAGGAGGAGAGGGACCTCGGGGTGTTGGTCGACAGTCGGCTAAACATGAGCCAGCAGTGTGCCCAGGTGGCCAAGAAGGCCAATGGCATCCTGGCTTGTATCAGAAANTCCGCCAGGGGAGGTTTAGGTTGGAGATTAGGAAGAAGTTTTTTACGGAAAGGGTCATTAGGCACTGGAATATGCTGCCCAGGGAGGTGGTTGATTCGCCTTCCCTGGAGGTGTTTAAGTTACGAGTAGACGAGGTCCTGAGGGACACGGGCTAGTGTTTGGTGGGAGTGGTTGGACTCGATGATCCGATGGGTCTCTTCCAACCCGGTGATTCTGTGATTCTGTGATTCCCTGATTGAAGTTGTTGGCAACATGTAATGTAATATGCTAAGAGATTATGGTTAGAGTAAAGCTCTGAGAATCTCTCCCATGCCCTTGCATTTTGGATGGAGTCATAAGCAGTAGACTCTAGAAAGAACACAGATACTTTAGTTTAAAATGTGCCATTGAGGAATTCATAGACTCTCTTCTAATAGCAGACGGTGACAAGCAGCACTCAAGGGTAATAGGCGCTAGCAGTAACTTCAGAAGAGGGTTGCTTCTTACCTCAGTAAGCACAAGGAGAAACTTCCTTCTCCTCCTCCTCCTCTTTCCCTTAAACAAAAACAAACCCCCTGGATCATTTTGGAAAGCAGTATTACTGTTCTAAGACGGTGAACTGCTCCTGTCTTATCAGTCTGAGGAACTGGTTTCTCATACACAGAGATCACAGGAACTCAAATTCCTTTTATATCAAAACAACTTCCTCAAACATTTTCAAAATTAATCCTCCTTTCCAAGGCCTAATGAAGCTGGATACATGCAAGAGAAGAGAAAAAAATCCTTCCAAAGAAACCCCCTCACTGGATTTTCAGAAGATTAGAACATTTCAAGTTGCTAGTTATGCAACTAAATATGGGATAAAATGGGACATTTTACAGTACTGCCTCGACACTCCTTCAAGTCCTTAGTTCAATGAGGATTGAAGGCAGGGGGAGGTGAGAATCATAGAACAACCAAGTTGGAAGAGACCCACCAGATCATCAAGTCCAATCGTTCCTATCAAACACTAAACCATGCCCCTCAGCACCTTAAGGAAGGTGGATGAAGGGAGAGGAGGGGTAAGGAGGGTGAGGAAGGGAGAAGAGTTTCTGAAAGGAGAAAAACTGTTAGAAAACATTTTTTTAAAAAAACAGAATATCATTATATCATTGGAATGAGGCAAAATAAAAATCAACATTTCAATAGGTTATGTGACTCAGAAGAGTTTCAAGTCCTGACTATAGGAAAATAGTGACAGCAAGATCAGCAGCTGATGACTGTGCAGCACCCCATCTAAGTCGTTCTGGTGCAATTTCCACACAAAGATTAGATACCTTTGTGGCTGACATGGAACCTTAGTTCACAATAAGCTGTGCTCTGGTGAGTATTTAATGGGAATCAGGTAGAAGGAGGCAGGAGGGGTCTTTAATGTTTAAACATTAGGTGATATATATGGGATTCTAGTAGCATGTGCTAAGAGTGAAGTACTCAATTGAGATCTTCATCCTTCTGGAAATGAATACAGTGAAGTTTATTTGGAGAGAAGTTTTCAGATATTAAGACTCATGTTGACACAAAGAGTATACTGAAGGTCTCATGAGGACTCTAGATTGGCTGCCTTCTCTTCTCTCAAGGGTAGTTCTACTGATCCAAGTCTTCATTCAAACACTGCATATCCTACTGAGTTCACTGGTACATCCCATCCCTAATAACCATTGGTTTTTTATTTTGCTTTTAGACCTGATCCAGTGACGAATTCCCACATTAAGCCTCATGTGTTTGCCAGGACCTTCACCAGTCTTTCTCTGGATACTACAAGCCCTGGACAGATCACCAAAACCCCATTTAGTCCATAGCTTTCTTGAATGCTGTTTTACCGTAGTCTCACCCTGAGCTGTTCTGACTGTGACTTAAACATCCAGTGGCCCCTTCTTGGAACCAGGTCTTATTCTTGACCTGTAAGACAGCAAGTCTTAATTCCAGCCTAAATAGTGGTGTTGGATCTGATGGCAAGACACCAAGCATCTCTTGTTTAGGCTCCCATCATCTGTGCAAAACTTCAAAGCAGCCTTGTAAGTCTGTGCTCTCACTGAAAGATAGAATTAGGATAAAATTATTCAACACTAAGTTGCATTCATAGTCACATCCCAAAGGTTAGACAGCAGCAACATCCTAAGAACTTGCACAGTCCAAGAGGTCTTTTCCAGCCTGATGATTCTATGGTGATTCTATGACCATTGAGCTCTAGCAGACCACAATTTAGACTAGCATTAGGAGGTAGTAACAAGCAGCTTTTACTGCAATAACAGAAGGCTTGCAGACATAATGAGGCTGTTGTGGCAAAGAACTGATGACTCTTGCTGAGCTTGCAAGAAAGTCTATTTCTGTGCTAAGTGACCTCCAGGTTATAGACTGGATTTAAACTACTTTTCAAAAAAAAATAAGTATCAAAGAGTTTCAGTTTATCTTCTGCATATAGCTCTCCAAAAGTAATCTGCGACCATGTGCCAGAAAGCTTCTCCAAGATGTGATTACTTTCAGGGACACAGTTCCTCAGCAGCCTCAGCCAGTTAGGGTTATGGTTAGGAAGGAACTAAATGCACCTTCTGGTGATGAATGCCAGAAATTTGCACAAGCAGACAAGAACTGTTGTTGCTAGGGCTCCTGGTCTTGTGTTTTATTTGTGGCTGAGCCTGCAACATTAGACTATCTTGAACACTGGAGATATAGCTGGGGTTAGGTTTTGCCTTTGGAAAAGAGGTGTGGGCCATGACCAGTTCTTCTTATGCCCTCAAAGCTTGCAGAAGATGATCAAGAAAGCAGCATTCAAGGATGTTACTCAGAAAGCACAGAATCTCCACAGTTATGCTGCAATGTCAGGGTTCCCCAGAAAAATTAGGAAAATGTGAGTTGATTTTACCTGTTAAGACTTCCACGGATAGTTTAAAGAACTATATTCAGTAGGTTCCTGTAGCTTGCAGTTATGTAAGTCACTGATGCCATGCTGTGACAAAGCCTAGGCCTAGGAAGGAATCAGACTGAACTGTTGTCTCCCCTGACCAAGTAACAAAGTAGTGGTAGCAGGTTGACCACAGCTGCTGGTTATTCTGGGCACAGTGCTGCTGAAGTGCTGCTGTATCATGGGTGCTGAGACCACAGTCAAAGGATGTTTGCAAACCTTGTAACCAAAGGCTCTCAGAATATCTTATACTTACTGCCTGGACTTAAGGCAACCATTAGCATGACTTTCTCAAACCATTTCACCCCAAACTAAGAGTGTTTCTTCTTTTAGTGTCACAGGTTTTAAGAACTCAGCAGTAAAAGTTTTTTAATCTATCCCACCCAAAAGCTAAAATTGGATCTAGCTATATATTAAGAATTTCCAGTACCAGAAGCTTTCCTAAACTAGAACCTCCTCACACAAGTACTCATCCTTTATTCCTAACTCAAGCCTTATTTCATTACCATGAACAAGAACTTACTGAAGCCACAGAGCCCTATCAGCACCAGCTTTCATCCATTCCTGATGACTGCGCCAACTCCAGTTTTTTTTTCTTGCCTCAACTCTCACTGTACTTCTAAATAATTCAACCAAAAAAAAAAAAAAGAAAAAACATAAGTTGGCTGGTAGATTTTGCATCCATACTTTTCATACACCACTGTACACTATGTTCTTCAAACACTCCCTGCCCAAATTCTGGATAACCCTAAATCTGACACAGCATGCCAGATTGCTTCCCTCAGTGTGTTTCACAGCAGCAGTGTTATCTGCCCAAGCTCAGGCACAAAGACACAAATATAGTCCCCCTACCTCCCCTACTCTGATCATCAAGATGTTTTCTGCTTCTGTCACCAGTTAGGCCATTGTAAATAGGTGAGTTTTACAGTTTTATAAGCTTTTATTTGTCCTTGAGTAGATCCTAACCATAAACCTCTTCTGTCAAGCAAGGTAGGTTTTCCTCTACTGACAGAATCTAACAACAGCAGTCATAAGCACAACAAGCCTTACAGGATCCTGAAACATGCCATAATCTCAGACTGTTAGGGTCCGAGATGTTAAGGTATGAGACAGAGGTGCTAGCAACATAAATGTTTATTAAATTATTAAATGCGCGTCAGAAAGCTGACCGGCTAGGGTCCACCCAGTCAAAGGAGGAGGACCCTGAACCAGGGCACTGGGGGGATATTTATAATCACTCAGACACATGCAATTACCTTACAGACTTTAACAATCTAGATAATAAATCAATTAAGTTTACATAGTTGTCTTAGTTCGGTGATCTTCAAGGCCGCGGGGGGGGGGCGGGGGGGGGGCGGAGATTTGCAACACAGTTTCAAATTGCTTGGAATCCTCCTTAAACTGCCTCATCTACATCTGGCTGTAAGAATTCACACAATGGACTGTTCTTTGGTGAAATGTGATCCTAACAGGGAGGGGCTGAGGGTTTCTGCTGGGGGAACTAAGGGGTGTGGGCTCAGAGGGCTTCTGGGGGGGGCTTCTGCAGCCCCTTGATCCTGCAGCAGCTTCAGGTGCTGTTGTTAGGGTCCAAGGTGCCTAACACAAACCATCTGGTCCTGGGATCTTATCATTATGCGAAACATTTCTGCATATTATAAATCAATTTCATTCTTTAACTGCGGTCCTCTCCCTGCAAACTAGCTAGTTTTAGTGTTGCATTCTAGCATGACCACATACACAACAGAAGGACAGACAGATAGAGATTATTGCATTAAAGAGAGAATTGGGATTGTGTTTATATGGCACAGAACTGCTGGCAGCGTCACAAAGTTCTTGCAAGGTTCTGATGGCACTAACAGGACTATATGACAAAAGTTCTTTTAGTTGGGGAAAACAAAAGGTTAAGTGGGAAGCAGTTATCCTAGAGATTTCTCCATCAAGACAGGAGCTAACAGACTATTCTCTCCTACCCAGTTGATCTCACGGTAGAGATAAAGGGATCACTTCATCCTCTAGTTCTGCTTTAATCTCCTCTTTGCTTTTAGAGCTCAGGAATCTTCAGCGTGACTTGCATGAACTAGAGAGGAGGAGGTCTCATTACCACTTCGATGCCTATTAAAGAGCGGTGAGACAATCAAGCAGTAGTAAAAAATGAATAGCTATATGCAATTATGAGAATCGCCAGACATCTCATTTTATGTCAGGGAAGACTATTGCCTAATAGGAGGACAATGTAATCCTGCTGTTGCCTTGCTCAGATGAGAGATGACCTCAAGATAATTAGCTGCTGCAATAGCCAGGCATGAAATTGCAAACTTTATGATAGCCATCTGATCAGCTCTGTAGTCTCTGCATCTCATCACATAAAAGTGTAACCAGCTTCTTCACTGCTCTAACAAAGTGCAAGCTCCTCACTAGTGACCACTGGGACACTGAGGGAAATTTAGGAAAAAAACAGGAGGGGGCTCCAAAATCCCAAACACACCTCTGCTCTGAAGCCTTAATCCCTGTTAGGACATCTTCCCACTTCTGCTCACAACTCACCAATACAAAAGGATTCTTTGCAACTGAGATCCTGCAACACACAGTATACCAGAGCCAAATCTTCTCATCAAATTTTGATACTTTACTAGCCAAAGCAGGAGTTTCTGGGGACTTCAGCAAAAGCCAGCAAGTGTGAGAAAGAACATTCAACCCAGGGTGTTACAGGAGGCAGCTGTTTTCATAACATCTCTGGTGAGATTGTATAAAGCAATGACAGACTGCCAATACTTGGAAGTACTCAAAAGGCAACTCTGGCAAACTTGCAGATTGTTTTATAAACAAATGGTTTCAAACTGATCCAGAAATTCATGGGAAAGGCAATGGAGTCACTTAAGGATAAAGGTGCTGTGGTTTGTGTATTCCCTGCTGACTGCTTTCACAACAGCAGCTGTACACCAGAGTGCTAGTTTTCAGGCATGGGAGTTGCGTCTGCCCCACTTACATTGCTGATTAGAACTGACGTGGCAAACCTCGACCACTTAACTAGAGCTACCTGCCACTCTACCTCTGTCTCACAGTCCCAGTTCCCTGAGAACAGCTTTTCCAGAGAAATGTGGCTCCTATGTCACTTCCAGGGTTGATTGCAGCTTGCCCCACTGTCCTTTTTAGCCAGCTAGCAGTTTAGCATTTCCTCAGCAAACCAACCTAACTGGTCACACCAGCTGGCTCCTCACTTCAGTGTCTGATGTGTAGGTGTTGCTCTGTGGGTGTCTGATCCAGAGGCTCCTCCAGGCACACCTCCTTTGCATGCAGCACTTGCCCCTTCACCTTGTTCCCACCACATCTAGGGTACCTTGCAGAATAGGGAAACAAGGCCTTGGCACTGTCACACTCGTCCTTTGCTGCCTTGAGGAGACAAGTGGCTCCCGCGCACGCTGTCTCAGCTGCCAGATGGCTCCTACTTGGCTTACAGCAGGCAACAAGCTCTAAGATGGTGGGTGGCCTTGTCATTGCCTTACTTGCTGTCCTAGGGCATGAACTAAGCCCTTTTCTGAAGTTATTCAGATTTCCTAGGGCAAATGGCTGTGGCTGAATGCCTGGAAATGGATCCCCCACCACCCTCTACTATGCTCCTTTCTGGGGCCTGCCTTCTGCTCCAGCACCTGATTACCTCAGGTGAGATTTCACATCAGGTCAGGATTTCAATCCAGGCTGGGATTTTCCAGTGATTTCCATGGTTTTAAAATCTTAACGCTGCTTTCTTCAAACTCTGTGAACCAGCTACACAAAGTACAGTTTCAAAAATAACTTCCCTAAGCAGAAGTTGCATTGGCCTCTGTTTATTTAATAGTTCTCAATGGATTTTTATCTACCTGTGCTCTTGTGCTATCTCTCTTTGGACATACAAAACATAAGCAGCAGCATTTTGCAATGACTATGCCAACCTCTCAACACAAAGACATACTTTAGCTTTCCACCAGCCAGCAACATGAAATCAGTAACATACTTGCTGCCATGCAAGCACTGAAGGTAAAGGTCCTGTAAAACTGTACTCTGTTCCCAGGTGACTACAT
The DNA here is from genome assembly GCA_013389865.1 of Piaya cayana. Classification (NCBI taxonomy): domain Eukaryota; kingdom Metazoa; phylum Chordata; class Aves; order Cuculiformes; family Coccyzidae; genus Piaya; species Piaya cayana. Next base: position 91,910 of record WAAB01022162.1, on the reverse strand, counting down.
GGAGCATATTAGTTTTGAGGAAATTGTGCCCACCAATTTCTCCAGACAAATTCTCTTGTATATCATGTGGAGCCCTCTTTAAGCCTGGCTGAGTTCTGCAGCTCTGAAAAACTGCCCATGGGGGTCTAGAATAGCTGCTACAAAATACAAAGTGCTTAAGTATAAATCTCTTTTCCCAACTAACAAGTGACAGGAGGAAAGGAAGATACGTCAAGTTACACCAGGGAATGTTTAGACTAGATACTAGGAAAAATGCCTTCACTGAAAGGGTTGTCAAGCATTGGAACAGGCTGTCCAGGGAAGATGTTGAGTCGCCACCCCTGGAGACATTTAAAAGGCATGTAGACGTGCCTAGGGACGTGCTTAGTACTGGACTTGGCAATGTTAGGTTTATGGCTGGACTTGATCTTAAAGATTTTCTCCAACCTAAACATTTCTAAGTGGTGTGTCTAAGTAGACCTGCTTTGCACACTTGTTACACACACTTTTGACTGAAGGATAAGTAGCAGCCTTCCTTGGTCTAATCACAGAATCACAGAATCACTAGGTTGGAAAAGACCCACAGCATCATTTAATCCAATCATTCCTATCAGTCACTAAACCACACCCCTCAGCACCTCATCCATCTGTCTTTTAAACACCTCCAGGGAAGGTGAATCAACCACCTCCCTGGGTGGGGCAATGTTTCAATGCCCAATGACCCTTTCTGTNTGAGGTGTGATCTCACCACTGCCAAGTACAGGGGCAGAATTACCTCCCTGGACCTGCTGGTCATGCCATTTCTGATACAAGCCAAGATGCCATTGGCCTTCTTGGCCTCCTGGGCACACTGCTGGCTCATATTCAGACAGCTGTCCAGCAGCACCCCCAGGTCCTTCTCTTCTGGGCAGCTTTCTATCCACTCCTCCCCCAGTCTGTATCACTGCATAGGGTTGTTGTGCCCCCAGAGCAGGACCCGGTCTTTGGCCTTGTGAAACTTTATCCCATTGGTCTCAGCCCATCAGTTCAGCCTATTCACATACCTTTGCAGAGCCTCTCTACCCTCCAGCAGATTGACACTTCCACCTAGCTCAATGTCATCCACAAACTTACTTAGGGTGCATTCAGTCCCCTCATCCAGTTCATTGATAAAGACATTGATAGAGACAAATCATACCCAGACTTGGGACAAGAGTGGTGTCTTTATTCTTTTAGGGTGGCACGCCCTGTCCATCTCGTCTCCTCATATGTGTCCTCCCCCCCTCCCCATTTTTTTTCTTTCTTCAACCCCCAGATCTTAAGAAATGCAGGTTTAAGGGTAAAAAAACTAACAAAACCAAACAAAAAAACCTTCTTGCTCTTAGATGCAGCCAATACTCTTGATTGAAAAAATTCATTCTACTCTTCATTGAAAAAAACCATAACAATCTTCCCAGCCTATCCCACTTCAGATGACCAATACACCCTGTTAGGTCACATATTTAGAGCATAGTTTTATAATCCTGTTTTGTCCCATTCCAGGCCTTTCAATTAATGTTTACTATGAGGCAACCACTAAGAAAGCAGAAGAAACTCCTTCATCAGTAGCTATCCAACTATTTTTAGTCTTGTTTAAGCAGAAGAAAACACCTCATAAGCAAAGCAAACTTTGCTTTATAGGAACCTACACCTCCTAAGGAAAAACTGTTTTGTAAAAGAATTCCCAACCAGTGCTAACCAGAGTTAATTTGAATATTGCATTAAAAGGGCCATTCTTTTAAAATACTTCAGAGCATCATGAAACAATCTCTGCCAAATTTAAAGGTCTGCTTTCTGCTGGGTTATTGTTCCAGGCTGTCTGTAATGAGTTATACTATTATGACATCATTTTGCAAGTTCAGTGTCCAAAGCATATGCCTGTACAATAACATGGTCCTGACAGGACCTCACATTTCTACCCTAGTAAATCCTAAATAGTTTCCAGTAGCTATGTAGAAAATACCCAGAAAGCATGCTGGGTAAGCAATTCAGATGATCACATGCTCTGAAACTCTTCTGTCTCTGAAGAACTTCCATATGTCCAATCTGTAACTCTAAGGAGAGCAAAAAGAAGAAAAAGTTAATCTGGCACACATTCCTCTGATCTTCACCATTGTCACAGTTGTTGGATTTAGTTACCGGTTGTCAGGGCACCCAGATCCAGAAAGAACTGTGGACAAAGATCTTTCAGGGAAGTTGCTTGGACAAGAAAAGACAATGTGGTTTAAGGTTAAAAACCTGACAAGTCACACAGTGGACAAGGTCTGATACTAAGGAGACATACTGAGGATATGGGGTCCTGGAGGTGGTCTAGATCTGATACAGGTCTGGAGCAGTAGCATGATGGCTTCTAACCCCATGAACACGCAACAGAATAAAGAGCAATATCAAGATGATCCCTGAACTGCTGCAATCACTCAATACAACATTGTGGAGGAATGGGAGTTAGGTAACATCCAGAGACTGTAGGAGGGAAGGGAATTACTCTCTAGTTTCCTAGAGATGGGGCTTGTTGTAGTTGTGGAAGTAGGTTTCTGTATTTTCTGCTTGACTTTGGATTGTTGTGGACAGACTAGCCACCTCATGATGCCATTCATTAGTGACAGGCATAGGAAAGAAAGCAGAGAGAAATTTAACTGAAGTGTGTGCAGATACTATACTTGTGGGCTAAAGCACAGGCTAAAGCAGGATCTTTCCTGTCAGATTCCACACCTCTTCAAGAACATGCTTCTTGGAACCTTATTCTTCTCTTAAACTCCTATTCTAAGTGGGGGTGATAATTTTGCCTGGGGAGAATTGAGAATAACTTTTCTTTAGATACAGAGCATCCACTATTCCCCTTATCCCTCCCCACAAAACCCAAAAAGTACACACAAACCCCAACCAATTGTATTATTAGGAGGGTAGAAGGGAGAAGTCAGAAATTTTACACCTATGAGAAGTGTGAATGTATAGCTAGGGTTACACAATCTGTTTCAGAGGTAATTTCCCATGTTTGGTAGAAGAGTCTTTCCCCAAGGCAAGAAATTGCATACATTCTACTAGCACGTGCCTGCTAGAAACTGTTTATAATGACTAAAGCACACATAGCAGCTTTACTAGCAACTTTTTCCTAATAGCTTTCATTCAGTAATGGCATAGGATTGCTAGGGACCTTTTTCCAGTTTACAAGCATTTGAAGACTTCCATGTTAGTAGATTTTATACAGACAAGTTTTTAGTGTCAACCTGGCTTAAGACATCATTCAGAAATCCTGGCTGCTAACTGGAGTTTATTCTTTGTAATAAAAGGGCAAGGCTAGAGCCAAGAGTTTCAGCGGCTAATGGGTTAGAGCCAGATCATGAATAATTGAAGGATGTTCTCCATTTATGGGATTGCATTGCAGCAATTGGCTGTGAGAATCCCAAGGTCCTCAGGCTTTTCCACAATGAGCCCCTGTAGCTGCTCTTCCTCACCTTCCTCAACAGAGTCTACTTGCCACTATTTGCAGCCTACTTGTCCTTCAGCAGCCAGAAATGAGATTGTTTCTGAAATCAGAAGTCTACCAAATTCAGCCTCAATTCCTGAGCAAAGCAGGCAGGGACCAGCCACATCACCACCTATGGGATAGTTACAGAGAAAAAAAAACAGCTGCCACATGTTACAAATGAGTATGTACCATTCAGAAACCCTCACAGAAAACAAGATGCATTGCAGCCTTTAGTGTTACCCACACCCACTCCAGCTACTACAATTGTTCCCCTTCCAGAAGGGAAAAAACATCTCACAGGAAGAATTATAGAAGCTTCTTGAGTTCCTCATGATCACATAAAATGAGGAATGTCACCAATTCATTACTAGGGGCCTTACTTAAAGCCACAGGGAGGTCACAACTACACTCTTGCAATAATAATTCTTGGCCTGGGACAGCAATATAGCAACTTATTGGTTATTCACAAAATGCTTCCATCTGCTGAGCTACTGCAGATGTTGGCACTAGGGGTGTTGCTACAGAAACACTGCAGCTCCCAAGAATTCTGAGTGATAGTTTGATTTTTAGTTCCAACAGCAAACCTTTAGCTCTGGAGACAAGCTGAGAGCCTGGCCCAAGAAGCAGCAGCAGGTTCCTTGTTCACTGAAGGCCTGAGGACTTTCTTTCTTAAATCCTTTTTTTTAAGATCAGGTTTATAGACATCAAATGCCCTCTCCTCCTCCTCGGGGCTGACCACAGAAAGGAACTGAGGATAGAGTGAAACAGGAAAAAGATGGGGACAAGGAAAGAAATCTGAGGAGAAGCTCCTCGTGCTATCTTCAACTTCCAGAGGTAATTAGAGCAGAAACCCAACAAGCAAGAACAACCCATATACAGTAGTGGAAGACACGCAACATTATATCCAACTGTGTGCTACTCCAAGAAATGGAAGGGAAAATTATCCCTAAAAATGCCAAGCACGCAGCATAAATAGTTTACAGGAAGAATACAATTGTAATTACAAGTTATTTTAGCTACCCCACTGCCAGGAGTAAGTAGGACCAGAAGGAAGTGATCATTGTCATCATCTCATACCCCAGGGACCAGCCGAGGCAGCCGATACTGCAGCACCCGGGCTGATTTTTCTTGGTGAAACACCTCCCTCCAGTGGCCAAAGGCAACTGGTTTCCACGGAGCTCGGGTAGTTGTGGACCCAGGCTGGTGACAAGAAGCAGTCCTCACCTTCTCTGCTTTCTCCTTCCACCTTCATATCAGGCCGAAGGAGAGCCAGCAGTACTCTTCCACACCTAGCAGGTGTAGCCCTTTAAATCACGAGGCCCTGGGGAAGCATTGCCACTTGATCAAAGCAGGGTGCTCTGGGAAACCAGCCAGGAAAAGGGGAGGTGCCATATGATCAAGAATCACGTTTTCCTTCAGCATAGCCCAGGACAACCTAAAAGAACAACTTGTACTCAGATCAAACAGATCATTGCATGCTACTGTGGGTGCAAGAACCATTTAAGCACCTCTTGCTCTGTGCTCAGCTGGTAAGGGTAAAGCCTTGATTTTAGAACAGTTGCCACTAGTGTTTGATAGCAGCACCCCAGCACCTTCTTCTCTGCAAACTTCAGTCTGTTTCAAATGTGTCTGAGGACTTAAGTCACACCTATTACTTCCTAAAGCAACAGCTCCAGACTCCATTAGCACACTAACACAAGTCCTTTTAAGGACAGCCATTTTCATTCATAGAATCATGAAATAGTTTGGGTTGGAAAGGACCTTAAAGATCATCTAGTTCCAACCCCCCTGTGATGGGGTGGAACATGTCCCACTAAATCAGGCTGCTCAAGGCCCCATTCAGCCTGGCCTTGAACATCTCTAGGGATGGGGCAGCCACAAGTTCCCAGGGCAACCTGTTCCAGTGCCTCACACTCTCATCATGAAGAAATGAAAAATGGCCAGAAACATCATCACAGGACCTCAATGAATTTTGAGATCCATCTCATATCCACTTCTCAACTGCTTAGCCAAGAGAGGTAAGAAAATTCATACAGTTACTCTATCTACTTCTCAAAAGCTTTACAATCAAGCCCAGTGTGTGGTGGCATTACCTACAAAAATTACTACCTCAGCTTTCTTCCTCCTCAAAGTGGCAGAGCAGGGGTTGAGAAATCGTTTTAAAATAGTAGCCTGGAGGCAGGAGCCTACTAAAGGCGAGCAGGAAGAGGAAAAAAAAAGATAACGCTAAGCTAGCAAGAGCTGCACACACTGTAGGCATAGCAGCAAGCTTATGTTTTGTTACAGTTACTCCCCTGAGGCATACGACTTCCTACAGTACAGACTACAGATCTGAAGTGACATCTTCATATACAAAGATCACTTAGCTTAGGAGACAGTATGTAATTCAAAGGAACTATCACTCACTCAGATCACCCTACTTCAAAAACCAGGCAAAGTTTACTTTAGAACACACCCTAGGAAAATTGTCACCTCCCTCTGCTGGGCAGTATCTTCACAGATGACACTGATCTCGCACATGAGCCTCAGCTTTTGACAGGCTCTTTGCTACCTTGAACAAACAAGGGGTCAGTGATTTGTATGTAAGCAGAAGGGGATGGAAAAGAAGGAAGGGGAAACCACTGCAAAGCACCAGTCAGAGACAGAGATAAGTTTTTTAGCAAAGTCTTTATTACAGAAATATTCACCCTCTAGACTTATATATCTGTACATGCATTTCTTCCAGTAGGAAGCTATTGCTAAAAACAGTCAAAAAGAAATCAAAAGGAAATCCAGCATGGGCTCCTTTTTACTTGCTGCTCAGCATTGGCATCTGTAAGCAAACAGGAATCTTACAAACAACACATTAGGGAATAGATTTTGTTCTACAAAAGCTAACAAGCTTTACTGCTAAAAACAGTGCCTTCTGCTATAGCAAAGGTCGACTTGAAGGGTCTGTGCAGGAGGGGGCAAGTGTCTCAAAACAGCAAAGCCTTACTGACCTCCATAAGCAACCGTTGCCCAGGCGTATCTACTCTCCCCAATAACTGCTGTGTCCAGAGATAAGGACAAGCAGGGCCCCACAGCTGTGGTCCTAATTCCCTGCACAAACCTTTTTATCCCAGAAGGAAGACTGAGTAGGTAGCAAAGCCATCCCTTTGAACTACTATTAGGTCATTTCTACCAACCCCACCCCTGAGAATAGACAGTTCTGAGACCACCTGTGTAAGGCAAAGGCTCTCTTAGCAAGCACCTTGCTTCAGGTCTCAAGCAAGGACCATCCACTTCTCTCTCATAAAGCTTCTTCCTGTCAGGGAGATGGAACACACATGCAACTGCAGGAAATCCATTGTGCCCAAGACTGAGGATTTGCACCCAGCTCCCATATCTAAGAAGTTTGGGCAATGTTTTCCACATACATTTCCTACTGCATGATAGCAGAACCAGCTACTTATCTGCTGCAGTACTTGCACTCCAGCCAACTGTCAGGATGCAGCTGTGGCTTCTAACTGCAGCACAGTCAGAAGACCAGACAACTGAAATAAAAGCAACCAAACTTGTATCCAAACTGTGGAACCTAAACTGGGTGCTGCTAGCAGTGATAAACCCAATATACAGCATCAGCAATCCTGCCAGATCCCTCCATATTCATAATTAAAAACCACAGCTAACAAATTTAATGTTTATAAAGGGGCAGAGGAAGAATTAAGTTAATCATAACCTATACAAAAGTTGGCAACCCAAGAATGTGAGCAGCAGAGCCAGCCTGGGACTGAGTTCACACTACGCAGAAGTCTCTGAAGTGCCTCCAAGCTGACCAGAGCCAGCAAAGCAGTGCTAGGGGAAACGGAAAGGTAGAGAGGCAAGTGGGAGAAATATGTAAATGTCAAATCCAGAGCCCAAAGGACGCATACCAGAAGCAGTTGACCACCACCACAATCTGCCAGGCCACAGTAGGAATATGTATGCTTGGCTCCCTCCCCGTGGCTTCTCATCACATTCAAAGGGAAGAGCTCTGCTTAAGGCAAGGCATAACTGACTCCACAAGCTAATATGAGGGTAGTGCTTGTTATTGCAGATGCGAGCCTAGGCTGGAAAATTCACAGCAGGAGCTGAATCAGGTTCATGGCAAGGAAGGAAAAGGTCTATGAAGCATAGCAAGTTACCACAAGTCAGTGGAATACGTGAAGCTACCAAAGCACTGGAATCTCAACAGCAATCGTGACTCATGGGACAAAAAGATGGGACCTTCTTGGGATAAGGGAAAAAGATGTGTGGGAGATTAAGGGAGGAGAGGGCTTTTTGTATGTTAGGCCCAGTGGATTGTAGATTGGAAATAAGAATAGGACTGTTTAACACAGATCAGGCAGCAAAAGTATTGTCCCCGCAGGTTAATTGGTGTCTCATGTGTTAAGACAATTAAGTTCTGCTTCTTGAAGTAGAAATAATCCAGAGGCATGATGCAGGTAGCCCAAGGGCCCTATTGCCAGAATATCAGGCTGTATTTGCAGCTCTAACAGTTCTTGGCAGAGTGGTATCAGAAATGGGATGTCACAGGAATTATGGTCAATGGTTGGACAGTCTGGGTATGAGGCAGGAACATTCCATTTTCTCCTTTCTCTGTGGTGCCATAGCTCTGGAGTCAGCCAACTCAAGACTTGGGCACTTTGGTGTAGTCTTCGCTGTGGATGTTCTTGCAGAGTGAAACAGACAGTATCATCCCCAGCAGCTGGAATAAGTAATGAAGAATGGGAACAAAATCAACAACCAGACAGATAAGGTGGGAAGAAAGGGTGGTACAGGGGAGCAGAATACAGTGGTCTCCTTTTAATGACATCACAGAGATGAATACGTAAATGCAAGGTAAATGCAATCACCAGGATGACAAAAATATTTTGCTGCAAAAAGATGTGCCTTCATCTGGAATCTGTTATGGGCTTTTCAAGGCAACAAGTGGGATCTCACTAGTGGGATGTTACTTGTCTCATTCTCCTTGATTACACATGCAGTAAATGCCAAGCATCAGCTACAGCAGCAGGAGCCACAAGTAGACAGAGCTTTGTTCAGTTTTTAATACACTCAATAAAAGCAGCAGTTCAAAGCTCCAGGTAGACAACCAAGCGCTAAGACTGCATTGCCATGAAACCATGTGTCTGTTCCTTGAAAAAAAATAGCCTTATCTTTAAAACAGTCTGCATGGTAAGATGGTATAGATTCACGTCCAGGAGTGAGTTACCTCTATAACAGCAACACCAGTGCAGACCCCAAGAATGACACCAAGATTGTCCTTCAACCACTTCTCTACACCATCCATGCATCCCTGTGAAGAAAACACGGTCATAAGGGAAAGAAATACGAATTAAATATCTCAAGGCAGAAAATCCGTAACCCTGTACATGCAGAAATTATCTCTGTTACATGCTATACCAAGCTTCACAGTAGCTTTAGCAGAAAAGGGGGAAAGCCCTTCCCCTGTTTGCCCCGATTTCCACTGGTACTTCTGGCAATACTGACATTAATAAAGTATCCTAAATAATTCCCAGATGAACAAAGACAAGGTATCTCCAGCAGAAGCTTCACAGGGCACAGCCATACCCACTCACCTGCTCATGAACAGGCCAGTCGGCATACGTTGCAGTGCCGTTGACAGGGACATCCAGATTACAGAAACCGCTATCTACCTGAAGGTCCTTGGAGCTGTTGGAGCAGGAGCAGGGATACTCAGTCATGCTTTGGTTGATAAGAATCCTATTATTTTCCCAGTCCTTTGCTCCAGTCCAGCCACAGCAGGCAATCTAATAAGCAGAAAGATCATTATGATGTTACACTTTGCACTGGTAACGTACTGAACATGAAAACAGGCACTGGAGGTAGAAGCACACAGGAGGTCTCCCTGTAGCAACAGTCAGATCATACAGTTTTCATGAATAGTTACATCAGAGCATCACCCTGGTTACCAGATAACCTATGTATAAGGCCATACAGAAGACAGGGCCATTATTTCCTACTGAAGAACAGCTCTGCTAGCCACATAAAAGTTAAAGTGCTACTTCTAACAGACTTTGAGCATAATGGACTATAATATGCACAGGCCATCCAAAAAGTTCTAGCACACCAGTCATGCTAGAATATGACTCCTCAAATCTTACTGATTGAGTTCTAAATATTCAGATTTCAGCAGGCCATGAAGCTTGACATCAATTCTACAGAATGTAATTTTGATTAGTCTTTGCAGACTAATTACCAGCAAACCTCTCCTACAAGTGACCATACTTAAGAGAAGCAAAAGCGCAAAACAGATGTTGCTGGTGGGTCAGCTGGAGGAGGGCAGTTGTCATGTGATGCATTTTGAGAGGTTTTTTTCAGTCCCTCCTTTTCATCATCATGAAATTGATTTAGTGAGGGAGAAGCATGGCAGGAGAGAGATTAATGCACTGAGAAGACATCCTATGTATTCAAAGACATATCAAAAGGACAACCACCTAATCTTCCATGAGTTATGCCATTTCCATAGGCTTAAACACTAAGACTTCATTTTTATTTAAGTAACACCTTTTTTGAGCAGACATGAAACAAGAACTTTTCATTTTCTGGTTCCCAATTATAAGGCATCACTGATCGTAGCTGTGGCCCCTGGGAAGACACGAACAGCCACCACACGATGGCGTTGACAGGCTGCTGAGTCCCAGCAAGTCACGAGTTTGCATCCATCTGGCTGCTGTTGAGACTGGCCAGATGATAGGATGAGAGAAGTTTTCCATCTGAAGAAACATTTGCATTCCTATATAGCCACGTGATAAAACTGCAGTTGCTGGAGAGGAAAGCACATCGGGAAGTCCAGCAAAGACTAGGATCTTATCTCAAGCACAGCTTCCAGTGGTACAGAGCAGAAAGGCTATCAAATTTGAGCTACAAGTTTAGGGGAAATCCCCTTATGCTCGGAAAGGAAATGTAATGTTTCAGTCTACTAAATTTGAGCTAGAAGTTTAGGGGAAATCCCCCTGCAGTCAGAAAGGAAATGTAATGTTTCAGTCCAAGATGACAGGAGAGCAGATGTACAAACAGCTGAACACCCACACCAAGACGAGCACGGAGATGCAACTACACTGTTAGTAATTTTCCCTCCACAGAGAAGAAATACTGCAGGACAGCGTCTCAAAGACTGAAGAACAGACAGAAGAAAACGTTAGTACTTGTACTTACTACATATCAGTCCCATGCTGGGCATGTATTTAACCACAACAGCTAGCCAGCTCTCAAGCTTGTGGTTTGGCAGTAAACAGCTATCATGAATCCAGTATGCCTGAACACTGACTTAGTTGCTCAAGTGCTGACTCTCATGCAAAACCAGAAACCATAGGCAGTTGGATGGTTCCCAAGAAAGCTGACACTTGCAGATGAGCCATCACAATAAGCAAGAAACATCCTTCAAGTAGTAAGACAGGCAGCACTGCTGACTTGCCTGGCAAAGCTAGGGGCTTTACTTGCTACAGAAACAGTATGCACTGAGGCTTTTTCACACATGTATTCTGGAGGTCCTGCAGACAAAGAGAAGTGTTGGAGTGCCATTTCATAGGCCAAAATACAATAGGGTATGCAGCCAGTACTAGCTAGCCTTAACAGCCAGCATACAGGAATGGTTCAGGGTCTTATCTAGACATAGGAAGATACTTTTCTAGCATGCATGCACCAAACCTCACAGGCAACTTTGTAGATCTGCCAGAACAATGTGCTAGTGTTGCCTCTTGCAATACCTGTTGCCCTGTCCTCAGTCTAGTTTTAAAGGTCATTTACTGCACTGGCAAATAACACCGCCTGTCTCTTACTGCCTGCCCCCATGACTCACCTGTCTTTGCACGTAGTCCCATACATCTTGTAAGTTCCTCTGATCATCCTTCAAAGGGTCATAATCTTCAATCAGATTTTCAACTATGTGGGACACCTCTTCTTTCAGCTGGTTAAAAAAAAAAAAAAAAGGCCAGAGACTTAGATGAATTAATTCTTTGTAGCTGCTTCTTCGGGGCTTAGTGGACATAACAACCCTCCTTATCACCTGTGTTAGGCCTGCTGTGGGTCCATGGGGCCCATCTTCCCCACATTGGAGAAAAACAGGGACTTATTGTCATGAACAGGAAAATATTTTCCTTTGCTCTGGCTCCAGTAAATGGTGCTAGAGCAGAAACAAACTGTGGACAGAGATTACAAATATAAAAAAAAAAAAATTGGAATAGTCAGTAGCTTCTGCTTAGACCTTCTCCAAAGGATCAAAAGGCAACATTTAACAGATGCACAGACTATCACACTCATACAATAAAACTATTTAAGTTCCAGGAAAGAGATATGTAGAATCACAATTAAAATCATTGGAAAAGAAGCATTTAATAGGTACACAAAGCAATGCTGAAAGGTAAAAAGCAGCCAGGCAGTGACAAATCCTACAGACTAACCTTCAATACCTTACTGTACAGTTTTGTCTGTGCTTTTGTGAAAAGGCAATAAATATGATCAATAGGATGAAATACAGGATAGGTTTACCAAGATAGGGTCCAACTATGATGACCAGGTGGCATTTCTTGTTAAGAAGAGCTTTTTCTAGGCAAAAGTAAACAAAACTGTTGTAGTTTGAATTAAAGTAGTATCAGTCTATAACTTCAGCTAAGTCTTATGTAAGTAACTTCATTTTCTGAAAGCTAACTGCATGTTTTTTACACAGGGTTCTTTCTAGAAGTGATAGCAGGACACTGGCATGCAGAAAGGCCAGTGCTTGTACTTATTCCTATATTAACCAAGGCCATCCTTGAGCTGGCAAAAAAAGGCCACACCTGCAGGAGAGGTAAACAGGACAGGTGACCCTAAACTGACCAGAGTATTCCATCCTATGTATGTCATACCTGATATAAAACTGAGAGATCACAAGGGTCTCACTCCCTTCTGCAATGGCAAAATTGTAGTTCAGCTCACTGGGATCAACTGTGTCAGGCCAGACAGATGGGAGTTGGATCATCTTTCTTCTCATGATGTCTAGCTCTTCCCTTTTTAATTAGTTCACTTCCCCTTTTCTTTCCCTTCAAATCAAGGCAACCTGACCTGGTTCTCACTAATGAGATTAGCCTTGGTTGCTGCCATAAGCCTACTCAGTTAGTGAACCTCTTGAGTTTCCACCCTCACTTCTGCACATTGCTGCTTCACATGTAGAGAGGCAAGGAGGGCTGGGTTTGGAGCCCTACCCTGGACCCCTCAAAGCTCTTAGCTATTAAGGCAAGATAGATTCTTGGGTCACTTCTGCAAGAATCCCAGGCAGTGCGTCCATTCTGTGCATCCAGGACCTCCCCAGAAGCTGAGATAGGGACTGAATTAAATGTCCCCAATCACAGCTGCATAACGAAGCCATATTTCTACTCTTCCTTTACTCTTGCAGAAGAACAGGCAAGAAATCTTACAAACAAATCTTATTTCAAAAAGCAAGGCATTCCATTAAAGAAAAATTCAGGCATTCTTACGTGTTTCAGAAAGCAACTGGAGAAAGGCATGACATTAAACAACAACACAGCCCTGCAGGGCACACACAGAGGCAGCTTGTTCACAGGTTTATCTATCACTTATCTGCACTTGGTAAAGAAAAACTGAAAGAGTAACAAACTAGAAAGGCACATCAAACACTTAGGCTTACTGAAGAGGGAGCCAGTGAAAGCTCAACATCAGAGGCAAGAGCATAGGTCCTTGATTCCAGTCTCAGAATGAATCACACAGGCTTCTTCTAGTCAGGCACCATAGATAATCTATCCTGTCCCTCTGTACAAGATTAAAGCTAGATCCTTCCCCCAGCATTTATTAGCATCTATCCTGCACGCAAAAAATAGGCTCAAAATCCAGGAGGGTGCTGTCATCCCCTAGACGCTTCAGATTCTGAAACTAACGCATCATCTATAGTCCCAGGCAAGTTGCTGCACACAGGTTTGTTTGCTGCAAACAATAGCTAGCAAGTAGGACAATCCCCAAAAGACCACTGCTCTCTTTCACTCAAGATATTTGGAGCCAAGCTGCAGAAAACACTGTGAAGTAGGCCAAGAGCGACCTTGCCCAGACTCTGGTAGATTTAGTGGCTTGTTATCCACTAGCTGTAGATGAGTGGCAACATTTAACTCAAAGTAGAGTGCCATTACAACATTTGTGACATTACTATTTTGTTGTTCCTAAAAGACCTCACCCCACCACAGCTTCAGTCACCAACAGATATAGGGAAATGGATACTGCATGAACATCCTCTCAGTAATACTGGGCAGTTCCAGTCTTAAGGGGCATTCCTCTAGCAATCTCAATGGGCGAGGCAAAGCAGCAGTCTTCCTGTCAGACACAGCCTTTTGTAGTTACATTAACTCTGCTTCAGCATACTTTCATATGTTGGGGTGGGGAAGGATTTTGACACTGAAAAGGAATGGATATTCTAACAAAGACATCAAGTGTATCTGTTCAGTAACCACTAAGCAATAAAAGGGCAGGTAAAGAGGAGTACAACAATCCTGTCTACTCTCCTGCTACATTCTGGATCCGAGATCCTTTCCTCCATTCTTGTTGTTCCTGGTTTTATATCTAACCAAGTTCCTGAAGTACGAAAGAAAAACACACAAAGAACACAATAGACATCTAGGGAGCGGATCCTGACCAGTTTTCTTTTGCTTCACTGTGTTCTTAGCTGCCCTGTGTTGATGTACATCAAGTGAAGCAGAGCGACACACACAGAATCACTGAAGCGCAAACACAAACCAGTGTTTGGGAGGTTTCAGCAAAGACCTTCCCGAAACAGTTTTTCTTAGTGCTCTAAGCAGGTATTCCAGAGGATTTCTGAAATAAAAGGGCTCCAGAAGAGATTTTTCCATAAGTTTTGTTCACTGAGGACTGAACATGAGCATCTGTTCAAAGCTCAGCTTCCCCTAAAACTCTCCTGGATCCACACAAGTGATGATCTCAGCCACACCAGCTCCAATGTCTGTGCAGAATAACCCCAGCACTTTCACTCTCTCCCTGGTCTGATTGAGGTTGAAATTAAGAGCTACAGCTCAAAAGCTGGAGTTTTCTTAAGTAGAGTGACAGCTGTAAGAGAAATACCAACAGAGGTATGGAATTTCATGGTCCAAAAAGTCACATTTCCCCATCACAGGGGAATGCCCATCCCCACATGGCCTCCCCTGCATTAGTCAGGGCTGTTTGTTGAGAATCAACAGCTTGTTTAAACCTGTAACTCTATAGATTATCCAGCCAACATTTTGGTTTCTCCCTTGGTCCAGCAAGTTACATTCCCACCACATTTGGCAAGGAACCCACTGACAGCTGCTAACAGCCACTTGTGCAAAGCACGTATCAGCCACTCAGGGGGCAGGCACTTTCCCTATCACCAGACTTCACCATCAGGCCTCATCCATAACTTCCTCAATCACTTGCTTTCCGTAACATACTAGCAGGAGGTTTGGCTTAGGGCAAGCAAGAACAGCCATGCAGTGGTGTAGCTATACAGTCACTCAGCAGTACAGGGTTACCCACAACTTGCACCAGAAAACTGCATACCAGGACAAAATCCAGCAGGGACCCCACAGTTACAACATGCTCCCACTGCATGAATGTGGCTCCAGTTTAGCTTTCAAACAGTTGGCTGTCTGCCCTGGCACTGCCCTGGCCAGGGAATCCATAGCCAGGACAGGCTGTTGCACTGCACTTAAGTAGCTCAAAAGTTATTCCTTTTACACTACCAAGTCTATTTGAGCTCTAGAAGCACAGACTATGAAACTGCACTCCTAACAGAGATCCACTTCAGAATGTTAATCCACTCTGCTTTAAGTTCAAACTGTATTACAGGAACTGCCAGATGCTCAGGTTGGCTCTTGGGGAAAGCTGACACCCCTTCCAAGAATTTTATGTACAGATGCAGAAGGACCAAAAGGATGGAACAAGGTGACATGGAAAGGGAGGCCAGTCAGAAGACCAATCATTCAGGCTGGTAACCCCTCAAGGGACCACTGACAACATGGTAGTAATCACTGCTACTACATACCTGAACAGTAGTCTGCAGCAGGATCAAGAGAAGGTGTGATCAAAAGCCCTTTAGGAATTTCTTTTTACTTTTCCCACTGCTCCAAAATAAATCCTGGCTAACAAATAACTTCATAATCCTTGAGGAAGTATCACTCCTGAGGCTGGCAGATACAGAAGCAACAAACTGAATAGCAAACTTCTAAGCTGGGGTAAAGCAAAAGAGATTCTAACCATACCTGCTAACAGTGCAGCCCAGTTTGGAAGAAAATTTCCAGGTGTCTTTTGTTCCTCAAGACCAAGAGAAACACATATAGTAAGCAAAACTTACCATTTCTTTCTGGAAGTAGATGACCAACCCAGCGGAAACCTGGCTTATAAGGATTACCATCAGGCAGGTGAAGTACTGGAAACAAATGAGAATAGATGACCACTATCTGCCTTGAGAAAGGTCTATACATAATAGCACAAGTTTTAGTAAGAAGTCACAATATTGAACCAACACCTTTGCCTGAAGATATGCTCTACTATCAACAACACTTTCCCCAGTAAAAGGCTTAAGTGCAAGCACCCACATCAGACCAGTGCACTTTGGTACTTCTCCCATCAGTAAAACTTTAGGACAGAGAGGGTTTACACTCTGCATGTGTCATTTCAGCAGGGGCTTCCCAGTTCACTGTGACCTCAATCAGTTGGACTCTGCCTATCCCAAGCCTCCACAGCAAGAAAAGTCAGTGTTACAAACCTAATTAGAAATGATAAAACATAAAGTCAATCAACATTTTTTTAAAAAAGCTATTTAATTTGTTTGAGGCTCTTAAATTTATGACTCACCAGCAAACTGCCTTTAAGGGAAGTTTGACATCTGAGGTCACTTTTAAATTGTGGTAGGTACTACCATTACATTAAGAGATGTTCCCAATATCAGTACACACAATGTGGCCATACTTGGTTTCCTATACATATGTGCTCTGAATAAGCCAAGCAGCAGGCAGAGGTGTGTGAAGCTGGTGTTGTCTCAGCTGTCAGACAGAAAATTCCCTACAGATGAACTGTTTGAAGAGAGGTCCTGACATACAGAATGTTCCTAGTCAAGTCTCTCTCTGCTCCTGCAGTTTCCACAGAAGTTGAACTTTGCAGCCTAGCAGAATACTGTCCATCCCGTGTCACTGCTCTCGATGTCCTTGCACCACTGAAAGCACAATGCCAACTGGGAAGCTGAGGTTTGGGGATAAGGTACAGAGTCACCTGGGACATGTCTCCTCAGTTAGCAGTTCTCAACCCACTGTTTGCAGAATGTCAGTGTCATTTGCTCTCATTTCAGAATTATTAGCTCATCATCGGTAATGTCTGAGGAACCACTGCTGCAGCCTGTTGACTGTTAGAGTATTTAATGTGTGCAAATTAAGAACTGGACCCAAGCTGACCAAGCAGAAGCACCATACCCAGAAGACTTAAGCCCCAGCTACCATCCAACAGATATTTTGCAGGAGAGATATTAAATGGCAGATCTAAAACATAGCAAGAGTTCTCTCACCAGTCCCAAAAGGCATCGGATTTCATTGACTGCTCCAATACAGCCCAGGAACCCCATCAGCATGGTGAGAGCCCCAACACCAATGAGGACGTATGCAGCAGTCTTCAGGGAGGGAGATGACATCTCTGTAAGGGCAGGAGAGAAAACAAAATTAGCTACTGACAAAAACTACATCTGCCATTACTATTTAGAGAACTGCCTGAATATCTATTTATATTAGTCTGTTGTCTTCTACAAAGGGAACACACAGAGGCGTGTTGAACACAGGGACATAAAGCTGCTTCTGGATCTCTTCTGATAAAGGAAGAATTTCAAAGCCAGTCTGTAGATCTTCTTATCTCAGAGCATGGAAGACTCAAGGTCACTCCAAACAAGTGAACCTTGTTTAGAGAAAGTTAGCTGCTTACTGAATATTTAACTCCCTCATGAATACACTCTGAGTGAGAGAGTAGGAAAGTGTATGCTGTATTCCACAACTGCTGCCTATTTGGTTCAATCCCCTTTGATATCTTCAAAAGCTCTTATTTTCCAAGTCCAAAAAAACCTTTGTTTGGTTTCTCACTTCGATGCACTATTCCTTGTTCCAGCCATTCTGTTTCCATTTAGCCACGTGCAGTCAGAGACACACAGAAATGCTGAGGAGTGAATCATGATGCAAGAGCTACAGCTAGTGCTGAGGATAGATAATGTGACAGGTTACCTGACCAGTCAGTGTTGAATGGCTTGTGGCCAGACACTCACTGCAGGCTGTTGCAGAACCTGTGTATGACCCCAGGGTCAAAACAGATAGCATGCCCAAATTAGCTACTTGTTACATATCCTCCTGTCTATCTCCTGTTACTGTGTCTGCAATGACTGTATTCTTGAACATGCAACAGTTTTTCAACCAAGTCTAGGCAGTATTGTTTCAGACATATGGAGGCTGTCAGTGCTCTCCCCTGAACATTTAGTACTGTGAGCAACAGAAGAAACAGGCCATTACATTTAGGTCGGTCACAGGACTATTTCTAGCAGGATAAGATTGGAGGGAGAAAGTATTATGGCATAAAAGTTGAAGAGAATGTCTAAAATTAGTAATCAGAAACCTCATTTATCATTAAGAAACATTCTTAAACCTGCAAGTTGCACAGTGTAGTGGAATTCAGGATATCCAGCAATAATGAAAATAACATTCCTAGAACTCAGCATTTAGTTTCCTGGACAGAAGTCCTAGGAGGCAAGCTTCCTCCAAGCATCTCCTAAAATAGGTTGAGAGAGAGAGTAACCAAATCCAGACTAATACTTTCCTCCCTAACACATACCTCCCCCCACTTCTGACACGTGGTGCAAGTCATCAGCTTCAAAACTTTTTCCCTAGAACATGCCAAACAAAGGAAAAAGATCAGTTATCAAAAAATGCACCAGAGCTACTTGCCACACAGGCCACTTCAGACAATTCAGCCTTGATCCAATTCCAGGCAACACTCAACACTTTCTGTGGCTAGACACATGCCACAGAAACCAGGATTCTGTTCCTCCTTCTTCACTAGTCCTGGGAATCTTGCTGTGCAGGTTCTGTGCTGATACTACAAAGCATTTACTAAAGGAGCAGCCTTGCAGGAGTGACCTTCACAAAATTACCCTACTCCCTCCCTCAGAATCTGCTCAGCTATCATACAAGCATTCAAGCACCCAGGCTGCAGTACCTCCACGGTGCTAGAAAGCAATTACTTCCCTCGACTTTTTTTTAGATGAAACAAAAAGGTGTTTCCAACTCAAAAGCCCTTCAGAGAAGTGATAGTGGCAGGGTGACAGGAGCTGTGTTTGCACTTCTGCTCTGCATTAAGTCTAGCCAGAGAAGGCTCTGCTGGCAGACAACTCCTGCTCTGTTTGCTGTCACTCCATGTTTTCCCCCTGCACTGGGCAAGCAGCCAAGGAAATACAACAGGCTTCTTTGGCAGCAGCTGGAGTGCCCTGCTGTGCCGGGCTCCCTTCCTGACGCCTGGGTTACTAAAGCAGAGGGAAAGAGGAACAAGGCATGGGAAAGGAAGCAAGGGGGCAGGGAGAAAGAACTGATGCTGGAAATCTCCAGGAAGAAAGCTAAATCCTTAAATGTCCGGTTAGCAGAGTTTCTGGGTAAAATGGGAAAAAAGCAGACCCAAATCCAGGAACTTCATTATCTCCACAAGCAGCACAAACACTCGTCAGCCTAGAGGAACAGCTGCTGGCCCTCTGGTACTAAACACACCTCAGACTGTGATGGGTACTGCAAATAGCTAAGTCCTGGTAAGGTCCTTTTTGACTGTCTGTATTAAAAGCATGTTTCAGCTTATGCCCCTACTTTATTAATCAACACTCCCTTATTGTGCTTCTTACCTTTCTAGTACTGCAGCAGAAAGCATGATGCCACAGCACAACAAACAGCAAGCAGCAGTTGCTCTGTGTTTGGCATTAGTGGGGGTGTTGTCTCCACCCAGCACTTTCCAAAGCCAGACTAGTGCATTTAGCAGGACTTGGGAGATAAAGTCCTTCACAGGATCAGTGTAGTTAGGAAAAGTGCTATGAATGCCATTACTGTGCATTCCCTGGGGCTGCAAGCAGTGTGCATGCAGCATCTGAAACTGGTGCCAGAGTCAGCAATTCCAAAGGTAGCAGCAATGAGTAACCAGACCTGCCAAGCAGAAAAGTAGTTTGAACAGCCCTCCAGGAAAACGTGGAAAGGAAGCAGAGATTTTATAAAATGGAGCTGAGCTACTCATTTGCCGAGAGTCCACTTAGAGCCCTGCTAGTTCAGTTTTTTGGTTGTTGCAGAAAGCAGACCCTCTGTTAAGATTCAAGTTTATGCTCTTGACTGACTTAATGGGGAAAGAAGCTAGCTCCTCACACATGCAATACACAAAGCACATCTGATGGCCAGGCTAAGTCTCATGAAGTGTCTACAATCCAGTATGTTTTAGAAATCCGATCATTAAAGATTTATGCAGGCCCATATCTTCTGGTACCCCTAAGATCTGCATCTTCTACTGCTTAGGAACAGACTGGATATTTCCAAAGTACACAAAGCATCAATAAAACCAGGTACCTTTTTTTGGTACTTTAAAAACAGTTGAATTGAAGTAGATCATTACAAAAAGCAGTGAGAATATAAGGGGCTTGCATAACAAAACCACATCATGTGTTGTGGAAACACAGAGGATTAAGTAAAAATAGGATGAAATACTAGTCCCTAGGTTTAGAATTATGTATTTGGATTGTTGGGTAAAAAGTCAATGATCTCACACAGTCTGACTGTGGTGTTGCAATCCACAAGACTAAGAGGAATGCTGTGCCTTCAGGGTTGTTCCCTTTCACCCTGTCCTTAACAGTCTCATCTTGCTATACATCATGTTACTGCTCAGGTCACAGAGCATGGATAAAAACATTGCCAACCCCAGACTATACCATGGCCAAGCACAGCCCCTGACTTGAGTCAGTTCAGAAGGAAAAAGATGAAGAAACAAGGTCTTACGCAAAACTGCAATGAAACTGGTTTTGTCAGCCAGAATCCATATTCCAAAACCTAGGATCACAGCACCCAGGATCTGAAAGAGCAAGAATAGAACATATATAGCTGGCTTATCAATTTAGACAAACAATACAGTCATCATTTTCCATACCTCCATACCAAAAACACCTACTCTTTTGCTGTTCCCACCCATCTCCCCTCTTGGTACATCTCCCAAAGTAAACAGGATTAGCATGATTCCAGGAAGAGAGCTTCAGCCAACTGCACAGGAGCTCCACATTGTCTGGCGATCCTTCACACAGTAGTTTAGTAGTACATGATGTTGTATAGGACCATTTGAAACAGTCTCAGGAAGAGACTCCCTGCTGCTAGAATCTTGTTGTCAGAAGCAGAAGGTAAGTGCACAGCTTCCGTGAAGAACTAAGGAAGGGCAAGCACATCTAACATGTGATTTCGAAGATGTTTTTAATAGAGAAGTCCCTGACCCTATGGGGCCAGGCTGGGAGCCAGCTGCCAAAGGATTAGGTATCTGGGAACTGGAACCTTCCCACGAAGGAAATCTTCAGCTTGTCATTCTCCATTATCAAGTTGTCTTCAACCCATAAATGTAAAAAGCTAGTAGCATTCACTTAGCATGCAGATTCCACTGAATGAAGTGCTGTGCCCCTTCCAAAGCTGGGCTTAGGTATTTTGTCTTGGCCTCTGCTTTATGCCAGAATACCCCAGCTCCTCAAGTCAGCACATCTTACTGCCAACAGAGAGTCAAGCATTATGAAACCTCAGCCACGGTCCCTGCCTTTCTCACCACAGACTTATCTAGGGCAAGGATTAGTAGTACAATATGTTCCTATGAGGACTCAGCTGAATCTGGACTCTGAATTCAGATGGCAAGAGACATAGAGCTTTCCTATCTCACTTTGAAAGAGGGAAGTATGCTTTGTTTAAGCTTCCAGATATAATTATGCTTTATGCTTCACCATGAGGGTGACCCCCTCTCCCAAATTAGAATCATGCAGTATTATACTCATAATAAAGTAACTGTGCTGAGAAGCCTGTAAGTCTGCAGGTTTGGTAAGAAGTTGAAACTCATGCTGCTCAACCAACTAGCAGTGGTAAAAGCTGGAAACCACTTGTTATGCAAAGATCTAAAATAGACATTGAAGAAACAAAACAAGGAGAGCAAGTAAGATGCTCCCAGAGGACATGAACTGCAAGCACCAGTTTGTAGACCAGCAGGATTTCAAGACAGGATGAAGAGAATAAACCAACAGCGCTGAAGTGAGATTGTAATTCAATGCTTCATGAGAGAACGTTCAGTTATTTGGAAGAAAAGAGAAATGCCAGACTACCACCTGAAGCAAGCTGGCACAGACAGTTACGTGGACAGGCTCCACACTTTGAAAGCTTAAACTGTGCTTCAGCTCCTCATACAAAGAAGTTTTTCTGAGCAAAGAAAAAACAACAGTCTGAAATAAGCTGCTTGCAAGCTTTTCTGGCTTGGCTGAAGAGTACAACTTGTAGTTGGCTATGGTGACACGATTAGAAAGTCACGAAGCAAGTTCCCATCTGTGAAGCTGTAGAAAGTATATAGCTGTTGTCTCGAAGGAAAAAAAAAATAGAGAGAAAAGAAAAAGAGATAAGATGGCAGTAACAAGAATTTCCCCTTGCATTATGTCATAACATGCTGCACCACTGCACTGAATCTGCTGATCAGACTAGAAAGGCCCCTTGAACATGCAACAGCTGTGGTGCCTAAAAAAGTTCCTCTCAAAACCTGGGATTGCCAAGAACTGCTGAATTTACAGTTTGAGGCAGTCTTACATTTAAACTATAGTCTTAATAAAATATTTGTCTTAACAAAGATGCAAGCCAGGCTGAATGCTACCTCTTGGCTCACTGATCTGAAATATCACTTAAATTTTGCTGTTGCTGACAAAACACAGAATGGATGCTGAGCTGAGTTCCTGGGAACCTATTTGTTATGAGGTATTCAGACTATCCAAGGCCTGTTTTCACTCTGATCTTTACTCCAGTCCACAACTGATGTGTTTGCCAAGAGCTGCTGCAGAAAACACTAAAAGGTGAAGGTAAGGAGAAAAACTGCAAGGGGAAAACACTGTACTGTGAGCAGTAGATTTACCTCTTAACATGACAGTATTTCTGCTGAGCTTCTTTAGAAGTTTGCATAGCATAGTAAGGCTGCTTCAGACCACCCATAGAAGAAATGACGTCTGCCTTCCTTAGAATTTAATTCCTTTGCTCCACTGCTTTAAACTCCTGAAGTGGGGGACAGATGAATCCCCTCCATCCTATAGGTGGAGGTTTCACCCCGATTTCATCAATATCCTTTTCTACACTCAAGACAGAAAGATGTAGCTCCCTCAAAGCAAGACCAGCAGTTTCACACAGCACAGACCATTGAAGAGTGGCATGGGAGAACTAAGTTGTTATGGAGCTGCCTCATCTTTCCAGAAAGAGCAGCTGGGTGTCCCCAGCTCTCCTCTGCCGGCATTGCCTTCCTTCACGCTCCAGCTGTGCAAGGTAGCGGTGAGACGGGCACAGGGGCCAGTAGAAACACCCTTAAACTCCAGGCTTTGTTTTAGGTAGTATCCTTCTGCTCCACTTACAGAAGGGTTAGAAGTAGGGCAGACAGTTATGTTCTCTAAACAAATAGTTTCCAGAGACTGTTGATCTTGTCTGACAGAACTGTTTCTCCTTTAAGCAGAAGCAGCTGCTGTGGCCCATGTCTGCTACCCAAGAAGGCTGGGATCTGTTAAGTTTTGATTAGAGAAATTAAGCATATACTCCAAGCTTATGTTTTTAGTATCTTTTGTAGCAAGTAGGCAAGCAGTCCAAATAACTTCCTTTCCTTTAATTAAAGCAGGTCAAATCCTTTCCTGAAGTAAGACTTCAGGACTGCAAAATACCACCTCACCCCCAAACTACTTCAGGGACCCTATATAGCAAGGATCCTTCTTACAGACCTTGAGCTGCAGAGAAATGCTGTTTCAATGACTGACTGACTACAAGGTTCATTAGTATGTATCTAAAGGATTAATTCATCAGCTCCAAGCAAGGTTGGAGAACACACTTCAGAAAGCAAGGACTGGCCTTCAAAGGGTGTGAGCACTGATGCTTAGCTCAAGATCCAGAGCAGACAGAGCTCCATTACCAACATTAACATTTATATTTGTGCAAGCACTCTCCTCAACGATATTCAGCAGCTCCAGGAAACAAGCATGAGGTATGCAAAACCTGTCTGTGCTGGGAGCTCACAGCAACTACACAAAAGCAGCTTCTCTGCTAGATTAATACTGATCTACGACATTATATAAGTTCAAGAATCCCCCTCCACTCAGACCCTGAACAACCATAATGGAAAAAGCTTCTCCAGTCAACTATTTCCTATGACAGTGAGAGAGTAATGGATACCATCTTCCTCAACATCTTGCACATGATAAATGCTTGCCATTAGTCAAAACAGAAGCATGATAAAAATCTTCAATCTAGAGAAGCATCAAGCTCCCCTCCAGAACACAGCAGCTTCAGAGACTTCACTTCCACAGAGTAGCCTGAGAGGAAAGACAGCACCTGTGGTGCACTGTAAGCTTAGCAAAGAGCTCATTAAAGCAGTTTCTCCCTTTGGTCAGCACAGACCTCCTCACCTCCCACCTTAAATCTCTTCCTCTCCAGGCCCAAATCAGCATATCAGGTCTGTTTTCCCTCTAGGGAGAAGGGCTTGCAGCTATACTAGAGGAGGTGGTTTGGAGCAGGGTGTGGACAGGGCAAAGAACAGCTGTTTCCCATCACTTGCAGCCCAGATAGGAGCGCTCAAGCCTCCCAAGACCCATAGAGGGTTTCTGCACTTGCCATCCTCTCAAGTCTTGCAAAATATAGGAAGATGCTTTTCAGTGCAGACATGGGTCAGAAAGATGAAGCAGTCCAACTCTGCCTCCTGACAGCACCACTGTCCCCACAGGCTGTCCACAGCAATACCTGCCTCAAATTGGAGAGAGGGCAGCAATGTGGAATAGAGATGCCACAATAAGCATTGACAGCATCCAGCAAAACCAGCAGTAGTGTTGTAAGGCATTGTAGTATTTCAGGTTATCTTTCCCCTTTCTCTCATGCTAGGCTGACTTTCTTGGAGAATTTTCTCTATACAGAGGTTAGCTAATGGTGCTTGGACCTAGGCTCAAGGATAAGGAAAGACTAGACAGTGCCCAGATACTGGGCTTTAGCAAGACTCAAACACTGCCTTAATAAATTCAGCTCTGCTTCCCAGGGTGGACTGGTTAAGTTATATGCTGCTTAGAAAGTACAGCCTCTTCAAGAGGAGACAGCCTGGGTGCTAGTGTATCTTCAGAGGAGTACTGCAACAGGAAGATTTAACAAGCCTCAGCCATATTTTTCCTAACCTTAAAGTAGACCAACTCATACTCTAAAAGATCTAATGGCACTAGATCTAGTGACACCTCTCCCATCCTTATCAAGACTCTTAACCCATGGATGCTTTGAGTGCTGCTGACTTTCAGCCCTTAGATCAGAGCTAACTACTCCTAGGATGGAAGCAAAATGCAGAGAGGAAAGAGTCAACAGAATAAATCAAGGAAAACCAGATCCAGATGTGCCTCAAGTTTAAGCATGTATGCCAGCAGCACAGCTCATCCATGCAGGAAGCAAGAGAGAAGCTGTGTGCAGGGCCACAGACTAGAAAGCAGTGCTCATCTTATCATAGGCTCTATTTCCCTCCCTGCCCTCTCAGCCTGGTCCTTCCTTCCCCTTATATGCTGCACAAAGGGTAATAATATCAAGCTATTTTCTTGCTCATATATAGAAAGCTGAAAACTTGTGCTTCCCCAACATCACATCCCACTGCAGAAGGGTAGCACTACCTCAACTGTCAACATGACACATGATATCTAAACTTCACAATAGGATTCACACAAGAATGTGTGTGGCTCTCTCAGATCCACTCTGATCCAAAAAGAGATCATCTTTTGCTGAGCCTCACACTTAAAAATAATTGCACCCACCGGGCTGCCTTATTTCCCCAGGCAAGCCTGCCCCAGTCTCCTCCACCTCCCAGCTTCATTTCCAACAGGGGACCTGGGCCAATTCATCTTGTAAAGAATCAAAACGAGCCACTGGGACTGAAACAAAATTAGAGTTGTTCTTTGAAGCCTGCCTGACCCATTTAGGAGCGCAGTACCACTGCTTGGCAGGTTTTCTGCTCCAGATGTGGCAAACAAAGTAGTTACAACTACTCTCCTTCCAGAAAGGACCCATAACTCCCATTTTCTTTTCACGCTGCAGGAAGGGAGCTATGTGCATTGGGGACACCAGGTGATTGTTGGGAGTGGAGCTTCTCAACATACCTGGGAGCCACACAGCAGCTCTGATGTCCCTCAGCTTCAGGGATATCCTCACTCCTTCCAAAACTCTGGCCATTTTATTTAATGAACATGCTAGGCCAACATCCAGAAAAAAACCCCACTTTTCCAGCTAATTTTAGTCCAGGTTTTCTTCCTTTGTACTCTACAGATGCCCACAATACTTACAAGGAACAGGAGATTGAAGAGGAAGAGGAAGTACTTGGTGACTTTTAGGCAGCCAGACCCCATCTTCTTTCACTTACTGGACCTAAGGGGAAAGACAGACAGATAACCAGTTATGTCAGCATCAGGTTCTCCAGGCAGTTTTCAAAGCAACATCCATACCCTGTGCAGAGCTCTGGATCACACACTGGGTCTTAGAACAAATGCACAAAAGCATATGCTCCACAAACCACCCCAGTTGTCATTTCAGGGCAGCAAAACAGGACACCACTATCGCTATAAATACTGCCATTGCTGCCAAGTTCTGGAGAGTGACCGAGGGCTGTCAGCAGTTACAGAAGGGATTTAATCACAAATACACTGCTAATTCCATCACTATTTACATGAACTTTGGATTAACAGCATCAACCAAAACACCGACTCTAGCTACCACTCCTCTCAGAGAAATAGGATGAGCTTATCTGAAGGAGCTAACAAGGCCAGCTCCCTCCCCAAGAAAATCTCATCTCCTCACAACCCCTAAGCAGATGAAGGAACACTGGAGAGCAATGCCAAAGAGTCAGTTTAAAAAGCAGTACTAAACCAAGCTTCCTGTGTGCATCTTGATATCTGATGCTTTGATAACACATGAGGACCAGCAAGTCTGCTTCATGGTTACAAACCACCAATTCTGTTTCAATATCAAGACAAGTAAGATTTCAACAAGTCCCAGTTTCCAAAGCCAACCTCACAAATTCAATGCAGCATTGGCATATTGGTAACAAGACATTTGATTTAGTTTTTTGGTACCAGCCACGCCAACTATACACATCCATGGGTGGCTGGCAAACAATACAGAGAGGGCATGAGACAAACTCCAGGGAAGATCTCCATGTCAGACAGAAGGTACTGTGCTGTAACTGAAGTTAATTCTGTTCAGTTATCATGGCAGAAACCTATACAATCTCTTCTTATGCAAGTTTACAAAGTTGCTCTTATACTGCAAATTAGGTAGCTTATCAACAATGGATGCTCATCACGACCTGGGCGAGTAAATAAATCTGTATTACTGCAAGTTACTCCAATTTTCATTTGTCTGACAGTAAAGTGCTCAGAAGCTAGGAAATACTTCCATAGACCACCCCCCTGCTACTGGAGCAAGCCTGCTCCCGTGAAAGCAGCACAGTTAAGTAACAAATGAGGACCCGTGGGGGAACGTCTGAGGTCAGCTTTCCTGCTCCTCCTTCCTCCTCTGTGTTTAGTTATGTCTCCTGCATAGGCAATGAAGGACTTCTAAGTCCCTTAAAACTTACTCTAGCAAGCTCCATGCTCAAAATTGATCATACTGCTTTAAGAAGCAACAGTCAGAGGAAGAGCAATATTAAGCTGGGGTCATGAGTGTGGCCTAGTAAGAGCAACAACAGAAAGCAAGACCAGCAGGCAGGGTTTCTGGCTGCCAGCCTGGGTGTACCAAGGGTCATGAGCCCAGGACGTTCTTTTGTTTCAATCAAAGGCTTTTGGTTAATCCTATTAAATATTTAGGTTAACTCTTGAGCTAAAATGGTATGTTGGCTTTGTTATAACTGGCTAGTCTTTCCACCAAGCAATGGTCACCCTCCACCTACCAGAAAAGAGCACAAGTCTGAACTCAGTAGCTGAAGACAACATCACTGCTCTAATTTCAAGAGATGCCATAACCAGAGGCTGTGTTAAGCCCATTGCTGCACAACACCTAACAAGATCCTACTAAGATAGGAAAGCAGCACAGAAACACAATCTCAGCCAGCTGTGCTACAAGTTGATTTTGAAAATCCCACCTATATAGCAGTCATTGCCCATTCTGCTGCACAGCCAGGTTTAGCATGATCTCAGTCACTTTTTCTTCAGTTAAATCCTCTGGTCAGAGTCCATAAAGCTAGCAGCGACCAAAGGTAGGTTGCTTCGAATTAGCCAGGAAAAGCTCCTGTAATAGTTTACTTACACCAAATATCAAATACAAAGCATTCTTATTTCCAGTCCTGTTCCCTCTGTGCAGCCATGGGCTATAAGCTGGTTTTGTTCCAGCACAGATGCAACAACTGCATCACTACCAGCCTATGAAAAGGGAGTAAAGGACCTGTTAGCAGATTATTTACCTTTGCTTAATGACAGCAAGTTTATTCAACATGCCTTGCTCATATGGGTGCAGCTCTCCTACCACAAATCAACTTGCTGTTTCAGAACAGCTGTAACCCAAAGACTACTGTGCCCTTTAATGGTATCTCAGAAAATGGCTGAGTGAGCAGAGGCGGCACAAATGCCACTTCCTTCAAACTGTGTGCTCCCCACTCTTTTCCTCTGCTGGAGAAACTTTCTCTCTAATCCCAGCAAACACCAGCACCTAAGACTACACTTGGAGAGGATAACTAGAGACATAAGCTTTCCTATCCAGATGGCTTGCTTACTGGCTTTACCATGAACACATCTCCTCTGAAAAGCATCACAAACTGGCAGTGTAATCGGAACACTGAGGCAGCCAGGTCCCGAGGTAAAAACAAATGTCTGTTGTGCGGAAAACGAGTGTTTTTCTATGCTTCAACCTAGCCAAGAACTAAGCTAGATAATAACCTCCTGCATAAGCCAGTGGACTTCTTAAGATGTCTGGTCCCAGGTGCAAACCTCCATATTTTTAATCTGAAGGGGCAACTCTCAGCTCTTGCTCACCCACTTCCTAGCACTCAGCAGCAGCATGATCCCCATTTCCATCTCTGTCCATACTACTTTGATTAGTCAGGAAAACAGATTTGCAGAGCTGTTAGGATCTTTAGAATAGTTATCTAAGATAATTAGGTAGTCAAACAAGTTGAGAAGAGCTGGTATGGAAGGCAAGGTGCTTGAGATGACAAGAGTAGAAGTTTGCTATGGTTCTTCTACTCCTAGCTATTTATTAAAGACATACCACCTTAAATGCTTATTAAAAAAATCCCAAACTCCAACCATACGTTACAGCATTATGCACCATTTTCCTCTTGCCATAGAGACCCATGCCTCCTTCATAGCTCCTAGCCATGAATTAATTCAATGGGCCATTTTCAAGCCAAAAAGAGAAACAGGTTTTGAGTTTTGCTTTAAGCTTTTGAGATACTTAGAGCTCCATATACTGAGACATTACACATTTTCCAATATTCCTGCTATCCTTAAGAAATTAAACTTACTTTTGTTCACTACATTAATGTAATTCCTCAAAATCCTACCTTCTGAAGTTGCACAGTTATAAAACTAGCAACACTGCCATATAGTAGAAGCAGTAACTCAAAATTTGGAATCTGGAAGCAGACAAGGTTGGAGATAACTCAACAGGGCATATCCACGTGCCATATGGCAGTGAAGGGCTGACTTAAGTACACAATCTTACCAGCCAGTGCCACCTGTGAATTGTGGCAGTGAGAGCTGATCATTTGCCTTCTAAAGTCAGTCAACTTTTGAGCCTTAACATCCTGCAGTAACTCGTGCAAAAGTCTGATACTTGAAGTTTGCAACTTTTAATTCAACCCATTATCCACAGTTGTTCTTTGTTTCCTTCTTTTTCTCTCCAACCCAACTGCTTTGAGCATTTGAAATTTCCTCTCCGAGCGGCCCCACACAACCTTTTCAACAATCCTACTCACATGCCTCCAATTTTTCCTGCCATTCTCCAGACTGACACTAGCTCTGCAGACAATTTCACAAGACCATACTGTCAACTTGCAGAGTGGCATTTCTCCCTATCTCTCATTTCCCATCCTGACTGCAGGATTATTTATGCACACCTGATCAGTTTACTGCTTTGAGGTACTACTGCCATAAAAACTTGGTTGCCAACACAGCCTGGTGAATTTCTTTGTAGCTGATCCTGGGCGTTTCTCATCCCAGCTTTAGCCCAGGGACCTGAACAGAGAACTATCTCTTTCCTGGAAGCCATCAACTGATCCAGGACCCGAGTTCCCTGTGGGGGACCAATGGGACAAGCCTGTACAGGCTAAGCCAGCATCACCGCATGGCTTACTGCCTCCTACACCACTTCCAACTCTCAAGCCCGTCAGCAGCGAGATAAGATTTGTATGGGGAGTACAAAATCCAGGATGTGCCTGAGGAGAGGCGACAGAGGCCCACTTAGTTAGCAACAGCAGAGGACTCCTATCATGGCTTGTAGACTAACTTAATTTTGTTACAGGAGCCTGCAGTTCTCCCAGCACTCTCTCCAGCAAAAGGTGACTAGGGTGAAGGACAGGCAATACAGGGGGAGCTGAACATGTCTGCCTCCTGGCCCCACCACCAGACAGCAAGGAGGAAAGGCAAGTGCTCCTCTGTAGATGTATTAAACACATCAGTCAAGGGGCAGAGAGGCCAAGCGAGATTTTAATTGCAATTCAACTCTCTCAAATTAGATCCTGTACTGCCTCCATCTAGCAAGCACTGCACGTTTGGTGTTCGCTGAAGTTCATGATATTTGGCTCAGGCTAGTACTGTACATGCCTGTGCCGTGTAGCTTTGCCAGTAAGAGTTCAGCCTTCCTCTGCAGCACCTCCCCCACAATGTAGGTTTCTTCTGGACAAGTTGAAGCACCTAAGCTGCCAAGTTACTGTACAGCACATAAGGGGATCATTTATGAGTGCAGTGAAAGAGAAGAAGACAAGCAGGAACAATGTCAACACAAACCAGAGTAGACCAGTTGTGGAAATCACCGTCTCAGTACATTTACTGGCAATTTCAAAGTTCCTGCAAACCCTCAAGGAGAGCACACGTGTTCCTGAGAGCACCAAACTCTGAAGGTCAGCCCCAATACTCCAAATGGAAGAGGGTTCACCTCTTAATGCATCTACATAGGCTGGAAGACAGGGATCCCTCTCCTTCAAACCCTTCTCCTTAAGGGAAAGAATTATTGTTTACAATGAAGCTGTAAGTTGTTTCTATCTACTTTGGCCAGTTGCTCCCCACTACCAACCCTCAGGCTCCAACTCTATGGAGTGCAAAACAAAGGCAGACTGCATACATGTACTGCTACTATAATAGCTTTTACCAAGCTTGGAAGAGGTCACACAAGAACCAGACTGATGCCAGCTCTGCAGAGGACAGTTGCTATTGTCCCCACAAACACCTTGAGTGCCCTGTATGGCTGGCACAACTCTTTTCTGCTATCCCTCCTGCATGCATTTGGTCAAACTCTCAACTGTATAGATGGAGAGATGAAGCAGCCAGCGCTGTGAAGTAAGGTTCTGTGGCATACCCTGAGGTTCCTGATCCTTCACATTTTGCATCTGATGTGGCAGGATCTTTGCATGGAAGCCCAGCTAGTCCACTGAAGCAACCTCCAAAGCAGCCTAAGCAGATTACAATCACTGCAGGCAAACACAACCTTCCCCATACCCACATGAGCCTAGTAATGTTTGATAGGAATGGTTGGACTCGATGATCCGGTGGGTCTCTTCCAACCTGGTTGTTCTATGATTCTATAACTCGCAACAGTTCATCTCCCTCAATGTGCTATTACTAGGCTGGACTTTGAAAATCTCTAAAGTTCTGTCTCTTCCAACCTGACCACCTTCTTTTCACACCACAGCAGTGATCAGGGTTAGCCAGGCTCATTTGTAGACAAATGGCTCAAGAAGCCCTGGAGAAGGAGGAACTTTCACTGATATACTGAGGTCACAGAACTGGCTCCCTCCAACCAAAGCAACACCAGTCCCTAGGAAGAGATCAGCAAGCCACTCTTGCCATAAATATTTTTACCTGCACAATAATTTGCATGAGCTTAAGGCCATTTTGAAGACTCATGCAGTTACTTTTTTGCATTATTATCCCAATCCAGAAACCAGAACCAGATCAGCTAGAGAACCACAGAAACTAGCTGGGGATTAGAAATCCCTTACTAAATGATCACTTCCCCCTTCCAGCTCCAAGATAGACACCTACACCTAGGAGAGTCCAGAAAGCCACAATCTTTAACAGCAGGGGAGGCCTATCATTTGCAGGATTTTGAACCCTTACACCACAAAGTCCGGCTACCAGGAATGCTTCTCTGTCCATGCACTCACCATCAGAAGGTTTCCTTATCATCAGTGATGAGACAGGACAGCTTCACACAATAGTACCAGTTAATGAACAATGACAGAGTTACTAAGTCTCACGTTAATCAGGTACAACACTACCCTCAGGACAGCAACTGAAAGCTACAGCCAAGTTAGCATACAAAGAATACCCAAAGGAGTTAATCTTGTTGACATATAAAAGCCTTAGACTTCTGGTACACCTGGGAAGCAAATAATTGCAGAGCCAAAGGCAGACCCAGGTCTGAATTCACTTAACTTTTTGTTAAGCTCCACTGAGATAATACCAGCTGTGTAGTGACCTTGAAAACATAAACAAGTTCATGTTTGTCATGGAGATTTTCCAAACAGCCATCTCTTCTAAAGCTACAAAGGAGAGATTTTAGGGAGAAGTTGGATCCTAAAAAATAAGGATGCTAATTATGTTTACCATCTTAGGGTTACCATCTCCAACAGGCCACACTGGGGGATGTAGGAGAGGGGTGGATATATGTCACTGATTCAGCTACAGTTTTCCTTTTTGAAGGAAAGTGTCAGGGAAAATTAGAAAACCATTTCTTACATAATACCTACTTTGCAAATAGAAGGGAAGAAAAGGAGTTATGCGGAACAAACTACCTGTTATTTCATCTACTCTACAGAGAGTTGCTTGTTTAGTAGAAGCAATTGCCTTCAAGCTGGAGGAGATGGCTAAGCACAAAGTTAGAGACAAATTGAAGCACAGCTACTTAACTGTCAATAAACTTTTAATCTCACTGCTTAGGAGAACAGACACGTACAGTGACAGCCTAGCATGAGCACCTGCAAGACATTTGCAAGCCAGAGGCTCTGATGTGAACGCAGTCCCTACATGTTTGCTGTCCCTCTAGTAAGGGTAGCATTGTAAAACAAGGCAACCGTTGACTGCAGGTACTGCATAAATATCACTGGAAATACTACATTTCTCAGGAAACTAGATGAGTTTCTGAGGAAACTCTTCAACTCACACTGCAAAGACACATTTGTTCCAGGTGCATCTGGCAAGACATTAAGCTTCTCAAATGTTTGACTTCCATAGTTAGTCTAGTGTTGTGTGAATAATCTAACAAGTGGTGGTGTCATCCAGCAAGATCCTAAATTAGAAGCACCTATAGGGCTATCTGCAAGGTCTGAAGGTTTTCAGCATGCTTTACCACAACATGCACATGCTGTGCATTTTGTAAAGAGGAAATGCGTATTTCACTATCACACTGTTAATAAGAAACCCACTCACAGTTCAGTATCAAAGGGCAAGACAGGTTTTAGAATTGCCTATTATCATCTCTCTATATTTGCAAGGGGTGAAATCAGATTTAAAGAACATCTGGACTTCACACTTCAGTTTGAAAGCCAGCATGTAAGTACACATTCAGACCCTACGACTGGCAAACAGAGACACTGCTGTTTTCAGTCTATACACTTATACTTGCACAGCATGACAGTATTTGCAGGACAGCATTTCTCCAAGTTAAGCAAATATTTCCATTCAGCAAGACCAGAGACACAAGCCTGCCAAAAAAAAAAAAATGGAAAAAACCAACACAACCTCAAAAAAAAAAAAAAAAAACAAC
>WAAB01022162.1:30305-58215 GCA_013389865.1 Piaya cayana | reverse complement strand
AACATGCCCAAAAAATCATTTAATAAACATAAAATAAAAAAAAAAAAAAAAAAAAGACACATTACCAGAAATAGCAGGCAGAAGGGCAGAAGAAAGAGCCAAAATTGCTGTTTAGTGGACTTCTCTTTTTGATTACCATGTATTAGAATGTTACTTGTGCAACAAATGCTGCAAGTAGGGCCCAGAAAGAGGGCTGCACACTGACTAAAACCAGCACAGTGCACTAAAAATGCATAATTTTCAGAAAACTGGTTAGGCGACTCTGTCAATTCACTTCATTGGCTCTTTAATGGCTCCAAAAGCAAGACCAGTTCAGCTTTGTTTTCCTCGCTGGGAGCTGTCAGGCTGCAAACTTAATCTCTGAAATGGATGCCCCAGTAGCTCCCCTACCCACAAGCAATGCCTATGAGTCAAAGGCAGTTCCCCACAGTGGCTCGCCCCACACCTGCTCATGGAAGAGCAAAGCCCACAGACGGGACCTGCACCCTGAACTGCAGCAGAATGGCTGGCACAGACAAAGCAGTACCCTGTTTGCACCCAGGTAAGCTCCTCAGCATGGCTCTGCAGCAGGCAGAGGATGCTACTAAGGATTGCCACTGCCATCAGATTCATCAGTCTGGAAATTCCCAGTTCCAGTACAGCGGAGACTGAACCCATGCAGGTACCCTAGTCAAGATCACAGACAATCAATATGATTGGAAATCAAGTTGTTTATTAGCAAGCAAACAAGCCTTTTGTACTTTTCTGCTATCTTGTCTAATGTTTATGTAATGATTGGCTAAAGCCCGAAGTTTCTCCTAGTAGTTTTTGTATAAGTAATCTTGCACCTAGACTGCCTTCTTTGTTATCACGCTGTAGCTGCTTCTCTACCTTGATGTATTCCAAACTTCTCCCTAGCAACCTGATAAGGCCACATCGTTAGACCAGCATACATTCCCACACCAGTACATGCAAAAGACAGGCTCTTGAGCCTCCTTCTCATGCACACAATGCCTTGGAGGTCAAGAAGTCTCCTCTTAGGTGCTATACAATATCCCTCCCAACACCGTGTGGACTGCAGATACTTTCCCAAGATCCAGCAACCTTTTCTCCCTGCCCAAAGCACCCAAAGGCTATCACAGTACAGGTAGGAAGAAAACCTTTTTTATTGTCTCATGAGCCAGTACAGAGATTGCCAAACTGCGGTAGGAGCTAGGTAGTATAACTGAGTTTTATCTCTTCCGCCTCCTCCTCCCATAAGATACAAGAGGTCAAGGTCAAGAAGTTTCTACTGTGAAGTTCCCTTTCAAAACAAACTGGTTTTCAGTTACTTCCATTTTCTCAGATGTGAGAACAGATAACCTAGTGGGTGTTTAGATTCAGCACACCCATGCCAAATATGTTTCTGAGAAGTTACAGCATCTGCCTGAACTGGGAAAATGAGGTTTCCTACTCTGATTCTCTCCAGGAATTAGCAAGGATATAACAAAGGAACAGAGGGAGTAGTTATACTTCAGAGACAGAAGTTTTCCTCAGCTTAGCAACTTGAACAGCAATTAAATAACATTCTCTCTCTCTCTCAAAACCTTCTCTTGCGCGTTGAGCTGTGGGACTGCACCCTTATTCTCCACAGACATGTGGATGGGGCTGAGCAGAGTCCAGGCACCAGCAAGGGAAGGAAGCCAAGGCCCAGAAGGCTTATCCACTGCTGTTCCCAGAAGCAGTAAGCTCTCCAATAGTTCACTCTGTAGCTGAAGCCAGAGGCCACTAGAAGTTAAGCTCCAGAGACTGCCTACCAAGAAGAGTGTAGGAGGACAAATGCTCCTTCATGCTTCTCAGGCAGGAGCCTCTGGAGGAGCTCAGATAATGAAGTCCCACGCTACTGGGCCTCATTAGCCCATTGGAGAGTGTATCTTCTGGCACCAGGATTCTTGCCAAAACCTTTCCCCTAGGGACCATATAGATGATCTTATGTGGAAGAAAAAACACAATGAAAAATTCTCCACCACAAAGCAAACAAAGAATAATTCATTTATTAAAAATAGTTTATTTGCTTACTTGTTTATTTACAAATAATTTGTTTATTACAAATTATTCTGAAGCTTTTGAATCAAGTCAGCTTTCTCAAACAACAGAAAAGGCAGACTGTTAGCCTACATTAATCATATCGCATACTCTGTATCAGATCATTTACTGATAGCAAGGCACACATCTCAAGAAGCAGAGGTTTTAACCTTTTAGCCCCACAGTTCAAGCTGTGCTAGAAGACTACTGCAGACCCAGAGTGACTGGGAAGTCACAGAATTACTACTGGCACAGATATGTGCCTCAGCACATGAAGGGAGGCATATTTTGGTCTGTTCACAGAAACAGTCCCTTACTATTTATGATCTCAATAATCTTGGTTTTGCCAAATACACCATTTGGTAATTGCAGCACCCCCACCGAGTACCAGCTGTTTGTATGCCTGTGGCTACTGAACCACATGTGATCCTAAAGCAGAAGACAACAGATCAGCAGTTGTATTAATCATCCCTCCCTAACAAGGTCTACCCTATCACAACCAAAGATCTCATTCATAGGGCTTCCAGTATCCAGAGTCAGAAGTACAGGATTCCTGCAAGACTCTCACGCAAAGTATCTCATGGTCTCTCCCAGACACACATATCAGGGAGTATAAGGAAAGCGACTCAGCAAACTCATATGCTAAAAGTAGACGGGGACGGAGGTCTCCAAACTCAATGGTATGAAGCCATTCACACAATGGCAGTGCCACAACCACAAAAGGTTACTGCTGGACCCATGCTCTGCTCTCACTGCCCTGTACCCTAGAAGAAACTTTGCTTCCTATCAGATCATCACAGGGTCACACAAGATGCTGCACCCCATGACAGCCTATTATGCCCGCTAGCAAGATTAGCACCACCACAAACAGTCTGAGGATGAACATTTCACAACATCTTGAGTTTCACACCACAGGCATCACTTGACACTACTATGCCTGCAACATGAATAGAAAGAAAAAGCCAGAGCTATAAAAAGCTTCAGAGGAAGGAACTATGTCTCTTTCCAAAATGATGATTTACAGAGGGCAGGGAGGCAAAAAAAGGCCTAATTTAAAGGATTTTGAGCACAGTTGTTCTGAGTCATCCTCTTCTACTAAAAAATACACACCTGCAACCACCTTTTCCCCTTACAATATCAATGTAAGCAACATAGTTTTACACATTTAACTGGCAGCACCCAGCCACAACAGCCAAAACCCTCGCTGGTCCAATTACTCAGAGGATACAGCTCAGAAGCTATTTCATGCTTTATTTCTGGAAGCACCAATCCCATCAGGTGCTTCTCTACAGTCTCTGAGATGTACAGCAGCACTGTCTATCACTTTTTCCTTCCAGTTCCACAGAGCAGCCTCCTGACTCCAAGCCCTTCCTACAAGAGGAAGAAAGTGGAAAAAAATCTGCACTGTACAGCAGTAAAGGGCAGTACTGTAAGAAGCGAAAGTAACACAGCAAAAGCTGTTACAGAAGCCTCAGTGAAGCTACTTTGTTCCCAGCTTAAGCATTTTGGGAAG
Organism: Piaya cayana; assembly: GCA_013389865.1. NCBI lineage: Eukaryota > Metazoa > Chordata > Aves > Cuculiformes > Coccyzidae > Piaya > Piaya cayana. Next base: position 54,659 of record WAAB01022162.1, on the reverse strand, counting down.
CAAAATGTGAGAATAAGAAATCCCAGAAGATGAAGTTGGAAAAGAGAGGGGCAGTAGGAAACACAGCCAGCTGGAAGACATGCTCAAAATCCTTTGGTTTCCCTTCTACAAAGATGGTTCTGGAGACTGAGGCAGACTGTGATACATGCAGGTGTTTTGCTACCCAGCTGAATGCTGCATTACCAGGCAGGTAATCCAGCAGACTTAATTGGAGCAACTTAATTGGAGCAATGCGAGAACATTAGTCAATTATAGACCTGCCACCTGTAGTTACTGTCACTCCTCCATCAAACATCATCCAAAAAAAAAAAAAAAGGAAAATAATCAATCCAGCCTTCCAAGCACCACATGTGTAAGTTATGGAAGGGCCTGCTTCAAGCCAAGAGGAATATACATATGGGATAAGTTCCCCAGGAATTTGGCAGTTAAAATAGACAGCAAAGCTTTGAAAAGCTGGGTCTGTTTTGGGAAAAGGAAGAGCCTCCCTGGAGTCTGCAGATCTATGCACAATTGTCTGGAAAATGGGTTCAGCTGAACCCAAAACAAAGGAGGCTGGGTGGCCTTTTCTACTTTCTTGAAAGTTTCTCCTTTTCTAAATTTTGAGCACAAATACTTCAAGACACCATGTGATGCAGCAGTGCTAAAAAAATGAGATGGAAAAAGTAGTAGTTCAGTAGTATTCAAAAAGAACTTTTATCCCGCTTAACTAATTGATTTACAGATACGAGACAAGCTTCAATGCACAGATAAATGCTCCTTTTTTTTTTTAAAGGGGTGAACGGTTAGCAGCACTCTTTAATCTTTAATTAGTAAATAATAATTGAGAATAAGATTACTTTTTAATAGGGCTGCAGATGATTTTTCTCCCCCTGTTCTACCACCCTATGCTTCTTCCCCCACAGCCTGTTCCTCAGAGACCATTTCTACTTTACATTCATTCTACAATTTTTTGCCAAGCCAAACATACTAATGTCATTGAATTACAGCAACAGGTCTCATGCATGCTACCTAGGAAGGTGAGGGCTGTGACAAAAGGCTCCCTTTGTCCCCGGGATACATACCCATCCCTTGATAGTGCAGTAGCTTGACATTCAGCCCAGCAAAGCCTTATCGACAGTTCCTCCCCTCCAAGGGCAAGCTACCAGCAGGAAAGCCAGCCACTGTAGGACACTAGGGCTCTCCACTGAGACCCTGGCCACAAGAGTAACCAGATAGTACCACAGAAGCATGGCTACTGACTCAGCTCACCTCACACACCACTGCTCCGGCTGTTCCTCCTGACAACAAACACCCTGTGGTGAAGGCTGTTTCTCTTTTGGGCAAACAATGAGCTGCTTGTTTAGGTTCCCGTGGGACAACACTGGGGGCACAGCCATCTACTTGTACATACACTGGTAGGTTTTACTCATAGCTGATAGCTAGGCTAGGAAGGTTTTCCATCTGCCTGAACCTACATAAAGCAAGAACTTACTGTTTTACTACAGGGTCAAGTTCAAACCACTACCGTGAGAGACTCTAAAGCTGCAACATGATGGATTGGGAATGAATGAAGAATCACCTAAGCTCTGAAACCACCAGCAGGACTACCATCAAATCCAAGGAGCCTTTGAGATCTTGGACTTGGGCATCAAAGCAGCCTTAGTTTTGCCTTGAAATAGCCTCTTCTGCCAAGGCAGCAAGTAGCTTGATGCTCCTGTTGACATTAAGAAATTCCCACGCAGTTTCAGTAACAGCAGGTTTTTTTTCCTGGAAGCTGTGAGTCAATGCCTCCCCCCAGGAAGCAGGGGCAAGAGGAAATTCTGACCCATCAGTTCCTTACATCAGGTGGGAGAGGTGCCAGTGGCTGTGGACATTGCCTCCCACCCCTTAAGAGCAGGCACAAACCCCCTCCCTGCATTTTAGCCGCACTCAGATGAGGTGTTATACCCCTTGGAGAATCTTGTGGGAGGGACCTGCTGAGCCCTGTGCACAGGGAGCAGCCATTTTCTGCAGAAAGCCCCACAGAGAGGCTGGGGCTCGCTTGCCTGGCTGACCTGACCCGCAGGACACCACTCCACTCACCACCAGTCTCCACAGACCTCTGTTGTACCCACAGCATACCCTCCACTTCCATGCACCATTCCCAGGGAGGTGTGCACATTCCCTGGGGGTAAGAGAAAAGCTGTGCCTTTGCCTTGTTTCACATGGCTCACCAGGGCTGCGCCATCGAGGTGTGGTCTAGCACTGTCTTGCACAGCAGCTGCCAAGCAGAAGTTCTCTCTAGTTAAAAGAGCTTCCTTTGGGAATAGATAGATTTAATGCACAACTCAGAGGGCTCTTTTGTTATTCAGTGTGCAGTGTCTCTGCAAACCTGCATTAGAAAGGGACCTGAATGCAAAGAAGAGCCCAGAAGCTTCTCGGACTGCTGTGAAAGAACGTCCAGGCAGCTGGGTTTTGTCTGATTGGTGTTTCCCCCTCCATAAAAGGCTTCAGACATGAACATAATTAGAACAGTAGCCTACCTTTTAAGACCCAGTTTCTTCAAGCATTCAGCACAGATGCTGCAAAATAGTTCATATGTCTCCTTGGTCAGTGCAAAATTCAAGGCAACAGCAGGTGTGGGGAAATAACCTTGCTAACCTCCAGATCAGCAGTCTCCTCAGCCCAAGTCCCGTGCAGTATTCTGGATCTATGCTTCTGTATGAATAGGGCACCTTACTCTATGACCACAAGACATTGAAGAGGAGCAAGGGGATAAGTAAACTGTTTCCTAGTAAAGCACACTGGGAAGTTGAGGACATTCCAGTGAAGCCACTCAAGGCTGACTCATCACCAGCAACTTCAGTACAGGCTGACACACACAACAGAAACATGACTGGCTTCATAGCAATCAAGAGGATACCAACTGCATCACATCACAAGTCCCCAAACCAATGCACAATAACTGCTGTACTAGAGATTGTGTCCTATTATCACATCAGCTAATATGGCACCCATTTATGCAAAGAATACTCTGCAAATCATTTGATCAGAAGCAGAAAGGAGAGGGACAGAGCAGTCTGCATGATGCCTTTCAAAAGCAGGCATACTAGTTCTGGGGATCAAAGTAAGAAAAAAAAAACCCTACTTAATACTGACACCACTAAACACAGAACCTCTTCAACTTCTGTCCACGTATATTCCTAGTAAGCCATTTGCAGGACCAAGGAGAAATCAGAAAAAAAACCCAACCACACAACAAACCCCCAAAAATCAGGTAGGAAGGGAATAAGAGATGCCCAGCACAGATATTTCTGCCTTTAAGGCTAGAGCATCTAGAACTGAAATGCCATGAAAGGTGCAGAAACTTCTCTGGAAAGGTCTAACTAAAGCATCAAGTCATTTTGTGCAATATCAGGGCTCCTCTAGTTAATTTAGACTTCACAATTGATTTCTGACCAAATTGCTAATCATCTATGACAGGAGACATGCTGGCTCCAGGAGTTTAGGATTTGCCTGTTCTTACATTACAGACAATGGCAGCAGCCCTTGCAGTCCTAGCCAAGCACCAAGATGCCACTTCCACTCCTGATCCCATACCAATGTAACAGAGGCTGTGATCCTCCTGATGGAGAAAACACCTAGAGGCAATGACTCAAACCTGTGCCAGTCTGGTACGCCAGTCCAAGCAAAATCAGGGTCCTGAAGTTGGTTGTTTTTAAAACTAAACAGATAGTTTGCTGCATGTAGAGACAGGAGCTGAGGGTGTCAAGCTCTTGTACAGCCCCTCAAACCCATCCTGGTGAGGGCACAGAAACCTGACAGACCACAGAGACAGCGGCCAAAGGAAGGTGCTGATGGAAGACATGGCCATATCCACTGACCAGTAACACCTTCACCAGGGCAACTCTGGAAAACAGCCTCTTTCATTCCGAACAGGTAAAACTAATTTACAGCAAGTTCAGGCCCTGCTATCCAAATTCTTGTAAACCATTTCCTCTTCTTCCCCTCTCCTAAACTGCCTCCATGTTAATGGATGGGGATCAGCTGGACAAGGGACCAAAGACAGTCCCCAGCTCCAGCTGTGTGAACGTCAGTTTTGGTCAAGGTGGATGGCTGCACCTCTGATGGGTCATCCCTCCCTTTGTTTACACAGGAGACCTTCCTCTGACCAAAGCAGAATTATTTTTGCCTGTAAGGGAAACTCTCATTACATAACTTCAAATCTCTGGACTGCTGGAGATCCTAACATATATAGCTTGTCCCAGATCAGCATTTCTCCAATACACATGGCCATGGGATTATCATTGTACTGGAAGAGATCAGCAATCTGCTTACAGACCAGCAACAGTTTTACAGTAAAGTGTAAAGCACTCCTGTAATGCACGTTTTTGCTCAAGGCTGCACTGCAGAGAAACTAAAACAGCAGCCCAGCAGCAACCTTAACAAATACCACCAGTCCTTTGCCCATATGTAAGGTTCCTGGTGGCACAGGAGAGCTGGCCCTTCCCAGCTCCTGAGCACCTTAAGAACAGATACACATATACCTCAGCAGTAAGTTTCAGAAATTAAGTACATACACCACACTTCGACTTGACTTGCTTTTAAATGGTGTTGTCCCAGTTCTGAAGCTCCATCAAGGAGAGAAAAGAACTAGAGCAGTCAGGCAGACAGCCCAAGCATGCACCATTTCCCACAGGAGAAAGCCTGCCTTTGACTTAAGTCTCCTTCCCTCTCTTCCCTGCATTTACTTTGGATGAATCCCAAACCACCCAGCTTCCCTGGCCCTACAGTGTCTGAGAAGGCACACACTTGAGTACTGAGCTGGCTGTCTCCAGTCTCCACCCCAACAGATTAATGCCTTGTTCCCTTTTTTGCTGTCATCTGCCAGGCAGCCCCTTTCACAGACCTGTCCACAGTAACGCCTCATCTTTCTTCTAGAAAATTGGCTTGCTCTGAATCTGTCAGCACATGCAAGCAATGATTTAAGTGATCTCCAGCACACAGTTCCATGTGCTTCACTTATCACCCTGTCTAGGTTCAAGACAGCCATTAACTGCTTCAGTGTTTATGAGTATTGATAGCCCAGCAATATTTCAGCAAACAGGCTCTGCCACAGCCAACCAATCACCAAAGCACTGCTGGTGCTGACTGAGTCTCTCTCACTATCGCTTTAACCATACCAAGAGACAGCCTGTAATTTTTAGCCTTTCCTCCATTTCATTCCCTCTTTGAGCATACAGATGAGCCAGGAGGACATGGAGGTGGTTAGGTAATGATTGTAGTTCATTACGCAGCTCCCAAGGGAAAGGCAGCTCACACAGCCATCACTTTGTGCACATGTCAGTAATCTGCCCGTGGAAAGCTATGATCCCATATTCTTCCAACAGAAGCATCAGTGCATGGTTTATTTCTTAGATCAAAGATTACAACCACAGCAGGGGCAAAGGTTATTGTGCCTAGCTCAACTTTTACTATACATCAGGACTCCAGACCCAGAATGCCATTACCCATGTTCTGGGACAAATTGAGGCAGGGAAGGAAAAGAAGGGGATGCAGATACGGTGTTCCTGGTTTAGAGAGGTGAAGTTAATGCACTCTAGGGTAAGGGCCAGAGTTTTTGGCAGTAATAAATTACTTTCTATGTGCACAAGATTTTCCAAAGGGGAAACTGAGCAAGAAGCAAAAGAGCTGAGGCTCTGGTCACACCTAGTTGCACAGGGTCACTGGAAGTGTTGCTGCCTACGTCAGCCTTTCAAACCTCTCAACCATACCCTGAACCCTGCTAGACCCACGCTGTCACCTCCCACTCACCTGTGAGCAGAAACAGAAAGGAAACCAGGAAGAAAGTTGCCATGCTACAGGCACCATTGAAGTGGAACAATAATTACCACTTCAGATAACATGGGGCACAGTCCACCTCCCATCACCACCCTGGTTTTCACATAACAGATCCTGAGCCATCAGTGCCTCAGGTCCTTGGGCAGTGTCCTTTACCTCTGCTGCATACTTCCCACTGTATCATTGCCACAAGGCAACAAAACCCACAGCCATGGTTTGAGGTGCAAAGCACCCTGGAGCCTATGTCTACCAGAAGTTTGCAAAATTCCCACCTTCACCTCCATTTTAAACATCTACTGGATGAATGCCTGCACTCCTGGATGGTCTCTTGCTGCCTTACAGCTGTGACTCAAGGATTCAGAGATACAGAAGATGGATGAAACCTTTCCTCAGCTAGTTAAGACAAGGAATTCCATATGAAACACCACTGCACTGTATCCAACTTACCCCTTGCTATTCGTGGAGTTAGAAATGGGGTGAGGTTTGGACAGCAGGGGGCAGGAAACCTCCATAGAGCTGTGGGAAGGGTTTGCTGGAGCACCTCCCATTAACAGCTTACTCTTGTAGGTCACGCTACACCTGTCTGTCCCCTGAGAACTAAAATAGAGACAATAATAGGAATGAAGAGAGTCCAGATGAGCCACATCATTAAAGCCGCTAAATCCTCTTAAGGGAGGAGCTTCTATGCAGCAGAACAGATTGCCTGTGGGGAGAATTTCTCCAGGCACTGAGCTTGCATCTTGCTCTATTTCAGCTACATGCAGGTAGGAAGCTGAGAAAATGCTGCAGGGCTTCACCCAGCCACCTTTTCCCTGCAGTACAGGCAGGAGGATGTTGTCACAACAGTCCCTAGAGCCCTCATCAACGATGAAGAATCTCAAGCCAAGAGAGACATCACAGAGTGAAACTATTTTTGGAACCAAGACCTTTTTATGAAAGAGGTGTTAAATGAAAGGATGTTAGGAGAGAGGAGAGATTACTCCTGTGAACCACTCCAAATCTGCACATCAGTTTGCAGAGCAATTGGCAAAGGTCCTTTTCACCCATATGGCAGCCCAACATGAGTAAGTATCCATAGATTTTACTATTTTAAAATAAGCACAACAACTGTAGGTGTGGGAGTTCTTGCTCCAGCCAAAGGACCTGAAACAGGTGTAAATGCTAAAAACTACCTTACTACAGAAACTACAAAGACGTCCTGGAACCAGACCTTGGCAGGAATTTCAACACCCATGCAGTGACGCTGCAGAACAGGTCAATGACCACCCACACCTTCACCCTCATTAGCACTTTCTTTCCATTTAGTCAGACCTGAGTAATCTGTCATTTTTACAACTTGTTTGTCATATGCTTATCTTGATATTAGCATCTGGCAGCATGCAATCGAGACTGCTCCTCTCACTAGAGAGCTCCTCGTAGATTTTCATAGCAGTGTTTCTATACTTGAACATTGTGGTCCAACAAAAGTATCCTAGCCGCACGCTTCTGCTCAACAGTTCTCATACAGCAAGCAAGTTTCTCAGTAGCAGGCTCATACCTCGGGCTTCAAAGACAAGTATTTCCGTCAAGCCCATGACGACCAAGAAAGGGGAGGAGGGAAACCCAAACAAGAGTCTTCTGCGGAGAAGCAGTATCACTGACAGCAGATTTCAAAACAACAGTCTTCATTTGTATGTCTTCACTCACACAGAAACACAGTGTTTTCTAAAGCTACACATCGAGAAGCCTCCCTAGCACTGGGATACGTTGCTTCCCTGCGAACCTTTACCGCCAGCAACAACACAAATCTCCAAGAGCTACTCCTCTCCCAAGCTGCCACCTTCGAGCGTGCAGCAGCAGGACACACTGCCATTCCCTTGCACAGATGGTAGTTTCAGGCTCTCATCTCATGCACAAGATGGAAACGTTAGATTTGGTCCAAGACACACGAACACTTCAGTAACTAGCTTTATAGTTAACTGAAGCCAATATTTAGATTCCAGGATAGCAGGTTTTTTCCCCAGTTTTGGTTGGTTGGTTGGTTTTGGGTTGTGGGTTTTTTTTGTATTGAGCATTCCATTTGATGTTGAAGGCTACACAGCAAAGTGTATGTTCTCTCTTTCATGCTCTGGGGCAGCAACAGGATGCTTGGGTTCTAAGAAGCTCTTATCCTCATATCAACAGACTTGTTAACAGTCACACCGCAAGGCAATTCACTGCCAACACTCACCCAGCTGTCGAAATGCAACCACTGCTCTATATCCTCTCTTTTCTGGGATCTTAGTAGGGAAGTAAGAAAGGGAGGCAGCAGGCTGGGGACGGTACCGGATTTCTCTAGTCGCAATAGGGGTAAGATCGCTCCAGAAGCATCTAATGCGCATCTTAGCGACTCGAGAGGGAGTCTGGCCGAAGGCAGCCCGCACCGCTGCCGAAACCCCTTTTAACCCCCAAAGACGCGACAGCAACAACGCGAACCCAAACGCACCCGAGGACGATCCGCACACCAGCGCCGCGCGAGTCCTCCGTGGGGAGCTCGAAAGTGAGATTTTCCTCCCGAGAGAGGAAATCTCACTTTCGAACTCCCGGGAGCGAAGCTGCCAGCCCCGCGGGGACCTCCCGGTTCCCCCCACACCTACCTGCCCCGCCGGCTCCGCTCCGCGTTCTCTCCGCCGCGCCTCGTCTCGTCTCGGCCGCTGGACCCGCGGGGCGGAGCCGGCGGCTGCGCTGAGCCGCCCCGAGGCCGCCCCCGCTCTCCTCCCGCCCCGCTTTCGGGACCCCGGTGGCGGCGGCGGCGCCGTCCCGCTGCTACCAGGCAAACGTCCTGTTTTTACGGGCTCCTGTCAGCCCCTGTCGTTTTGCGGGGCTTCGGCCGCTACCGCATCTTCTCCAGCCGCGGTCCGGTCACCTCGCTCTGCTTGCGGAGGATAGACTGGGTATCGCTTTAGGGTCGTTTGTCCCGCGTTTGCTGTGTCACCCGGCTCATGTAAGACCCCCTTTCTGACGTATCGAGTAGGTACGTGCCCACCTTAACGTTTCAAGGTGCGTACGGTTTTTGTGTCCTCGCAGGATGCTCGCTGGAACTCTGTCAAATGGAAACCAGCCTGATGACCCGCTCGGAGATTTTTCCACGGGTAATTTTGCTGCCCCAGCGAACGAGCTCTGTAAACATCAGCAGGGCTGCTGCATTGTCCCCCTTTCAAACCTCGTTAAGCTCTTGTTTACGCCGGTGTGAGGTGCTGGGCTGCTGTTGTTGCGTTGTTTCGCCGGGCTCCCCCGTTTGGTGCAGCCAGTTCCCTTGGCGCAGTGGGCGGCAAGCTCGCAGAGACAGCATTTTTGTTCATGGTGTGTGTGACATAACTAGCCCAATGGGATCCTACCTCTTCTTTTCCGGAAGAGCAGAAATAAAAAATAATAGCAATAAAGCAACCTAATAGTAGCAATAATGTGATCCTCTTTAAGTCCTCAAATATGCTAAAACTAAACTAGCCAATCCTAAAGTGAGCGAAGGTCAGGAGGTCCCTCACCTTTCTGAGGAGCAACATTCCTCACTTTTATGGGTTCTGCTGTCCCGGCAGGAGAAAGAACAGCAAGTCCTTATTCCTGGGGGCAGGAAAAAACAGATTGTCCTTTGCAGTGAGACAAGTGTGCGATGGCCACCTTACCCTGTCCTTTGTAAGAACAAGATGCCTCTCAACGGTCTTTCTCTGCCCGCAGGGCGATTCCTCACCGTGCCCCCAGACTTTCAAGAAAAGCTTTCAAAAGGTCCTTTTCTTTGCTTTACTTGTTGCTTGCAGTTGATTTCAGTTCTTGTGTTCAGGGGCCCATAAAGTCTAAATCTTTCCTTGGTACCTGGATTAGACACATCCCTCTCCCCTTTTGCAGCAGCAATGCTCAGCAACCTGCATATTAGCCTGCATATTATTCTGCAGGCATTGTTGGCAGGATGAGTATGTGGTCATGTACTGGGAGAACACAGGCCACATCCCAAGTCCTCCTTCATGCCTCTTGGATAACACGAGAGCAGAGGGGCTGTGGGAAAGGGCTGCACCTGGACAGCGTGTGCCACTTGCTGAGTGTCACGCACATTGCGTACATCACGCTGGGCTGCTTGCCTTTATCCACACCACCAGCAGGTAACTGCACGCTCATCAGCTGCAGTTGGCATGCAGGTTCATCCAGCAAGAGGTGGTTGAAATGCAGGTGTTGAAGCAGAACAGGAAGGGTAAGATGGAAATGAAATGAATCCCTCTGCTTAGGAGTTTTTGTAGGTGTGGTTTGTCACCCCTGTTTCTGCAACTGCCCACAGTAATACCATGCTATCTGTGGCATGCAAACTTTCTAATAAACCTAACTTTTCTTAGGCTCATATCTCTTTCCAGAAGAGTTGTAAGATCAGTGGTTATCATATAAGATGAGAACAAATTTTGCATCACAATTATTTGGGGTAGTGTCTGAAAACTCATTTACAACCAGTCTTGGGTGCTATGTGTCTCTGGAAATCGGCAGCACTCCAGCATCTCTTTTCAAGCAGTTAGTCTTCAGTAGGAACACTCCTATCCTCTCTCTGTAAGAGGCTTTGTCTTTAAAATCAACATATGGTCAGGCTTATGCCCATACTCTGTAAACCAGAAGGCTTACCTGTAAAGACACAAGGCTCTGTGGGGTAAGTACCTGTTCTTTTACTCAGTCTTCTTCATGTGTGCACTTGCAGAGCATACAAACCTACAGGTACTGAGCATGTAGCTTGTTTCTGATTCTTACAAAAAGTGTCCTGCTTTGAGGAAGGAAGTCTCAACTCTAAATATTCCCCCTGAGGATTAGTGCAAAGGCTGTTTCTTAAAGAAAATGGGTTGAAAATAAAAAGTGATTGCAAGGTGGAATGCAAATGGATTGTGTATGTGCCAGCAGCTCTGGTGTCTGAATCTATTTGTGTCAATGGCTTTAAGAATGATATACATGTTAGCAAGGGCAATGTGGAGGTACATATGCATCAGTGATTGCATGTATAACTGGTTATGCTTCAGTGCCACTTGAATATGAATCAGTGAGTCTGTAGAAAAGCATTAAGTCTATACCACTGCATTTGCTGAGAACAGGTTATAGGCTTTAAAAGGGAGCTTGCAAACAGCCTGACTTTTATTAGAAAGTCTGAAATGAATCATGCTTTTCTGAGGGCTTGCAACAGGGACTTGGCAACTGAGGAGAAAACAGATCTGCAGAGATGTTGCAGCTGAGCTGTGCACAGATGGTATCCTAAAAGCCCAAGTGTAAACAGCATCTTTTACAATGTCCACAGTATGCTGGATTCTCAGCTAGTGATTAGACAGAAGTGCTTGTAAGAAAACTTGTAGGCTGGAGAAATCCACCATTATGTGGCTGTAAGGCAGAAGACCAAATACCATTTCAAACGAAGCCAGAGACCAGTCAATAGGTCATTCAACCAAGCAATCTGCTTTTGCCTTGGGCCATCTTCATTTCAAAACCAACAACTATACCTGTCAAATGAATGCTTTCTTTCTATAAGGAATCTACCCAATCAAGTTGTGGGTAAACGTGAGAAATCTGCACACAAGTCCACGTCGTTGGGATGTATCCTCATACACATCCTGGTTAATTTGCACAGGAAGTCTGTCTCGTTCAGGCACAGAGGAACATTAATGCCCTGCACAAATCTGGCTGTGCTGTACCATTAAGACCATTCACAGCCTTGCTCTGGGTTGTGAGAAGCTGCACAGTCCTCAGAGCCCTTCTGCTTTGCAATGAAAAACACTGGTACTGCATGGTTGGCTACTAATTATGAGTGGCTGCTAATGGAGTAGCCCCCTCACTCTCAGTTGGTAAAACCATGCCTACCAGGCTAGGAGACATCCTAGAACAGTGGGATGCAAGCAAGCAAGTTCCCACCGTTTTATGTACACATATTGCTTCACCTCTGTCCCTGAAGCAGGGATGGAAGGTCTCAAGGGCTGTTCTGCAGCAAGCTGCCAAGATGCAGAGTGGAAGGGAGTAAACTGTTTTCTGCAGTCTCGGAGGATCTCTAAGAAGAAGGGGTCTGAGGTTCAGCTGCCACATGTTGCTGCCCGGTGCTACATGTATCAGAAGCAGGAATTTAGTCCTTGGCATTAGGGAGAGCACAGAAAGAGTAAGGCAAATGCATTTTTAATATTTGCATATTTATTTGCCTTAAAAAAAAATCTTTGAATTGACTAACAGGGGAAGAATTTCTGTGCTAAAAGGGCCAAAACATTGAGAAATTCAAGTGATGCAGTGATGAGTGCTGTATTTACAAATACAAGCTGCCTAACTTTGAAAAAATCTTTCAAAATTGCTTTTATAAGGGGGAAAGACTTCAAAAATAGAGTAAGGAATTGTACTTTTTCTGTTTAAATACCAAATTTTCTTTAAAGAGACAATACATTATCAAACAACTTAGATTTCACTGTTAGTGTCTGTTTGTAATAACAGAGTATAAAATAGATTGAAAGCAAAGCATGATTTGAAGTTACAGATTTTGTAAAGTCTAATTTGACAAAAAATGCTTTCACGGCTTCATAAGTGGAATCCTCTTTTACTTGCCAAACTGTGACTTACTGGTAGATTATTAATATACTAAGAACAATATTTAGAGTGAACAGCAATGGAAGTGCAGTGGTTACTGGGGTCTGTGGGGCAAGGGGAGACTATTTTAAATTATATAGGAGAGAAAATTTGCTTATCAAAGTATGTGTTTTTAAAGTTGTCTGGGGTTTTTTTCATGACTAATTATTTTGATTTATTCTGAGCTTTATGACTTCGAAGCAAACAACTCAGCTTCAGTAAATTGATATAATTTTCCTGACCACCAGTTGCCCTCATCTGGTTGAAGTGAGAAATGCAGGCAACTGAGATGTTAGACTTGGACAGGCCAAAGGGAAACAGATTCCTCTGTACCTTGGTTATTTCAGATCCTGGTAGGAATCTCTCACAGCTGAATATTACAGAGGTGACTGCACTCCCGCATTCAGTATTTTGCAAGAAATGATTGCTTGCCTATTGATGGACAGCAGAAAATGTAGCACACAAGAATGTGTCTTCCTGGGCATTAACTTTGGAACTTCTGAACTCAAAGATTTTGTGATCCATTGACCATCAGCAAGTATGGTAGCATGTGCTCCCATGAGCTGGATGTCTGACTTCTGAGTGGGAAATTTGGTGGAACGTATCATCAAGGTCTACCATCTTGTACTTTCCAGAATGTCCCTCTGTTTTAAATCCTCAGAGGAACAAATCTCAAGAAGTCTTCCACAGACTGTAGAAGGTCACAGACATCTCTGACTTGAGAAGAAACCATGGCTGTTGCTGTGGATTTGCTCATTTGAGGCAGATAATATAGAAAATGCCAGATGAATTTCAAAAAAACGTCTCAGTCACTAATGAGCTCTTGCTTGTGCCGCTGAGCTCTGTTCAGTACCTTGGCATGCCTAGGCTAACAACATCCATAGTGTAACTTCATGGAACTCAGTAAAACTAAGACTTTAAACACTTTTATTTTTGTGCCTTTTGCAGTCATCTTTGACAACAAGAAACTAATTCCAAAGAGGTAACACCAATCTCAGTCCTTTTAAATATGTGTAGATGTGGATCAACACCTGAAGAACTTTTGACTTTACTTATGAGACTTCCACACTAGATTCCAAAATCTTCTTCCTTTTGCACAGAATTCTGCTTCTTCCAGTGTGCTGTCTCACCTTGGAGATAATTCAATGCACCTTGTTTGTGCCTTTTGCAGGAGAGAACTGACCTTCAATCACAACCTCCTGCTCAGTGGGCAAGAAGAATATCCACCATTCCTTCAGGAACCAAGCAGGGTCTTGTTTCTAAAGGCAGCCTGCTGGAGCACAATAGGTTCCACTTACAACCCTATTTTGATGTAGTACTTGCAGATTGAAGTGATATTCTAGGTTTATATCCAGCTTTGCACTGAGAGGTTATGAAATGACAAAATGCCATAAGATCACTCCCCTCTCACAAAATTTGAGCTATTTTGCATAGTATCCTTCCGTAACAGTGTTTCTGAGATTAGACTGCCTAGATGAGTATATGCATTTTTCTGTGTAGTAGCAAGAAGGATCCAGAGCACTGATAATAAGACTGCTTTCCTCCTAAGATCATAATTTAAATGCAAAGGTTCATGGATCTGCCCTCGTCTTTCAAAAAGGAAGAACAGAATTAGCACCAGAGGAAGACAGGCACATCTGGGCAGATCTCTCATGATTCGCTCTTGCCACACATGTTGACCTAGGCCAGCTCTCTGATACAAGGCTGAATAAATGTGTTTAAACACTCATCTGTGTCTTGACAGTTCTTTTAACTGTCTGTTACCTTTGATTGAGAAGAATGAACATTAAACAGCAATGGGGAAACATCCCCCCCTTGATCTGCATTGAGGGTGAGCTGAGACAGGTTCTGTTGGTCAGGCAGTATTGATTCCACACCCCACAGCCCCAGAAACTGGTAAGAAGTCATTCCTTTCAGTCCAGTTGACGTAAACACTTTAGAAAACCCAAAGATAAAGAACCCAGTACAAGGTCTGTCAAAGTAAATGAAAGCACTCAGGAGCTTCGACACAAAAGCTGGAGGTTTTCTCAAGGAAATGTGTGCAATACTGCCACAATTTACCTGAAAGAATAAAGTGAGTAGAACAAATAATCCTATGACACTAATAGTTCTTACATAAGCTCAGATCCACAAAAGTATCCAGAGACTTAAGTCCCTTTAATTTCATTTATGAAGGCATCCAGTTTTGAATCTTGTTCTCACAAAAGTCTCTTTTCCACATTTGTCTCCCTGCTTTTTCTCACCCACATGGGCAATGAGTTTCTCAAATGCACCACTACAGCACCTGATTATGCATGTGAAGCTGCAGTGAACCACATGTAGGAATTAAATAGAATCATAGAATAACCAGGTTGGAAGAGACCCACTGGATCATTGAGTCCAACCATTCCTGTCAAACACTAAACCATGCCCCTTAGCACTTCATCCATCCATGCCTTAAACACCCAATGACCCTTTCTGTGAAAATTTTTTTCCTAATGTCCAGCCTAAACCTCCCCTGGCGGAGCTTGAGGCCATTTCCTCTTGTCCTGTCCCCTGCCACTTGGGAGAAGGGGCCAGCACTCTCCTCTCCACAACCTCCCTTCAGGTAGTTGTAGAGAGCAATGAGGTCTCCTCTCAGCCTTCTCTTCCCCAGGCTAAACAACCCCAGCTCTCTCAGCCGTTCCTCATAAGGCCTCTTCTCCAGCCCCTTCACCAGCTTCGTTGCTCTTCTCTGGACTCGCTCCAGAGCGTCAACATCCTTCTTGTGGTGAGGGGACCAGAACTGAACACAGGATTCAAGATCTATTGACTTGAGGTCTGTTGACTTGCAACTGGCCATGTGCCTTTCTTCCACTTGGTGTCTCTCTTTAGTCTCAAATCTGAGGCTGAATATCCAGTAGCATACTCTTGGGGACAGTTATTTGTTGCTTGCATCACGTAAGTACCCCAAAGTTTCAGTGGGGCACTATAACTCCATAGCGATTAGCAATATTAGAGAACTCACAAAATGTGAGACTCCCTTTTCCTCCCCTCCCAAGTGTGTAGCTTTTCTGTATGATCCCCATCAGTTTTAAATGTGTTAGGAAAGTCAAATGTTTATTTTTGGATTTTGTTTGTTGGTTGTTTCTGTTTTCTTGTTCATTTGTTTTTCACAAAAGTGACATATTTGTTGTCCAGTGATCCAGTTTGTGTTACAGAGAGCTAGGACTGGTTTGATTCACTCGCTGTGACAAGTGTTTACATGCATGCAAGTGAAACACAAAGTGTTACTTTCCTGAATTCACAAAATAGTAATTTTTAAAGTGATAATTTCCAAATAACATCAAATAAAAGCACAGTCTTTGCTCAAGCAGAGAAAATGATAGAAAATTTTTAAAATGCTGTACATTATTCTAAACCTTTATGTTGTCATGGAAAAATATCACTGGACAGGGGAGGGGAAGGTGGTGTAAGACTTTTTGCATCAGAACACAACTTTTTTATGGTACATAAGACTGACTTGATAGGGAAATCCATATGCTTGACTTCCTTTTTACTTTCTGTATAGTTCAAGCCAGCTTTTCAATGACAAAAACTATACTGGAAGTCTGTTTTTAAATACTTCAGAAATTTGTTGCTACACATGGAAAACAGTGTGGCATACAGCATAAATGCCTGAATGTGTTTGATTCACTCCTGTTTCTGGGCCTTTTCCATTTTGCCAGTTCCTCTGATATTAAATCTCTGAGAAAGTGGTCTGAATCTAATGTGTGTGGCAGTCCCCTCAAATAAAAGCTCCTTTCTCCAAAGACTCTTGATGTCTTGCTTAATTCTGATGTGGAGACCTAGAGACTAGACTCTCAGCTAGTATAAATGAGGGAAGTATACCACATAACAGCAGCTGAGGATCTGGAAAACAATATCTACCAATAACTTCTTACTTCATGTGGGATTTACCCCCAAAAAATCTCTAGCCCTCCTGTGGGAGAACAAAGCACTGTATATTTCCTTTTATGAGCTGTTTTTCACATAAATGCTTGCTGCAGTCCTAGTACATCTCCACTGAAACTGGTATGAGCAAGTTTGCAAAATCATTGTGCAGGTTATTTTTTTATCCTTTCAAAATCACAGAGGAATGTTCATCAGATTGCAGATCCCCAATGCAAAATGACTGCAAAGTCTGCCAGCATTTTTTCAGAGCAGATACTGCAATAACATTTCATCCTTTTGCTGCGCCAGCGTGAAACAACCACGACATCCTGGACTTTCTTGGTTGTGGTATAGTTTGGACAACGATGGACGTGCCATCTAGTGGCCGCTCGTCCTGATTGCTTAGACAATCTAATCCGAAATTCTTAACAGGATACTCATTTCTCTCTGTAAAGTGGAAAAGTTAGCATTGTAGAGGCTTATCTGAAAACCTTAAGTTGCCCATCTTTTCTATACAGCACCAAGCTGGAAGGTTTCTATATCAGGCTCCATCTGGTTAGTAGGGTTTGCCATAACCAGTGTTTCTAATAAGTGATCGATTGAGAGTTTGTCAAGTGTCGCTTGCACTGACCCAAGAAAAGGGGCTTCTGCTACTTGCTGTGAATGACTGTTTCCTTCACCAGAAACTTTTTTCCCCTCTTCCACTTGCAAGACTTCACCCTCTATGTCCCATTCCTACACTTTTGGGCTACCCTCAGCAGCTCCTTTCAGTCCTTGGTGAAAGGGTGCTGCAGGATGGCAGCACTCAAAGGAGGCTCTGGAGCAGCCATAAACTATTTGACTCTTCTCTTCATGCCAAAAACTGACTAAGGCTGCTATGAAAGGGATTTTAGATGTGGGAAAGCAATTTGCAAACCTCAGGATGCTGCTTGCCACCAGCAGAGGTTCCCCAGTGGGAAGAAGGCAGAGAGGCATATTTCACGCTGTTTCTAGACACCCTCCACTGAGCCAGCACTGAGCAATCCCATACATCAGGCCAATATCAAATACAACCATAGAGGAGGCTTTTCTTTATCTTTCAGGACAATTACAAAGCTATACATCACTTGGACAGTCTGGGAACCATGGGAGATTGTGGTTTCTGGTAAAATGGGAAAATCTTTTCATGATTAGCAGTGGCAATGAAATTTGTATCCCACCTCCATCTGGGCTGAGCTACGGGTGATCATTCTCTGAGACATGAGCTTCTCTTGATGTCAAAGGGCAAGTAAATAATTATGTGTGACACTGCATTTCAAGGAAAAATCATGCTTTTTCCCCTTCTTCTTTCCTGCCCCTCATTTTGTCTTAGAGAAGTTACAGGTTTCCTCAGGTCCTCAGAGAGGCTGAAGGCTGTCCAAAATCAGGAAAGCAAGTGCTGGTAGTGAATCGGTTTCCAGGATCTGCTCACCATCTGTGTGCCTTTAGGAGATTGTCACATTTTTGGCTGGCTTCATCCATCTCTCTAATTCCTTGGTTACAGTCAAAACAATTTTAAAAGGTTTCAGTTCCCACAGAGAGAAAGTAACCAGGATGCTGCTTGCTAGCACCACTTCACCCAAGAGCAGCTGACACCTTGTGGAAAACTCTGAAAAGCAAGTTTCTCTTCTGAGTCAGTTCTGCTGATGTAGCCTCCACTTGGCCAATTTCTCTGCCACCTTCTGCTTCTGTACTTGTAATGCCACGTGTTTGAGAAGGGAAGCCTGCTTTCCTGGAAGGATGAGCTGCTTCTAGTGAAGTCACAAGCATCTGTGGCATTGGTTCACCACGGTGAACAATCTGAACTGGTTGATTTTCAGGCAGAAGAATTCAGATACAATGAACTATGGCTTTCTGGTCTGGTGTGTTTTGAATTATTATTCTGCCTCTGTTACATTTTTCACAGAAGTGCCTTAAGCCACTGACAGACTCTGTTTAGCAATAAAGAAATAATCATCTCTGCAGCAGCTAATGGGATGCCAACAAGGATGCTATATGGCAAAGTCATATTTGTGTTGCAATAGTGCTGCCCAGCTAGCCACCCTACAAGATTTAACAGGCACAGACTTTTCAGCTGAGGTAATTAATCTCTTGCAGTCTTTCTCAATAATCTTCAGTAAATAAAAGGATGGGAAAAGAAGAGCCACGTTCATTGCAGAAGACAACTGATGGTCTCACCACCTAAGGTGCTGACTGTTCTAATATGTATCTTCATTAAACGTGGCAGTCAGTGAGGAGGCTTGGGAAAAAAACAGTCCCTTCATTGTCTGAGAACTCAGAGAATGATCCCATAGCACCCAGTCATTTGTTGCAGACAGCTTGAACTATTGGACAATAGCTGGATTTCTAGTGCAGTTCATGGCAGCTGAAAGAGCCTTAGTAAGTCCAGCTCATTTGCCACTGTTTCACAAAGTCTCTCACATAGTTTGGACAGTGTTGGAGACTGGATGATGCTTGAGGCTTGATTTTGAATACTTGTATCACATAGCTGGAAATCCCTACATTTCTTTAGGGGTCAGCTTGCTGGTCTTGGGCATTAAGAGGCAGGTTTTTTTCTCTACTGCAGATACCATAATGTATGCATTCACCTATCCCACATGGCAGCCAGTGGATGGAATTAAAGATATGGAGAGAAAGGGGGAGTAGTCTGTAGCGAGTCAAAGTGTTTTGCTCTCTGAAATGCTCTAGAAAGCATAGGAGGACAAAGAGCTGCTGGTTTCCCAGATCCTTCTTGGAGGAAAAAAAATGAATGCTGCTCTGATGGCTTGTTTGTTTTCTTTCAGAGAGCTTACAGATCTGCCAGGAGAGACAGGGACTTGGAAATTGATAACCTTCATGGTTTTAGGTTTTTGTCAGTCAATGGAAAACTAGAGATAGGAAAACCCAAAAGCAACACCAGAGATTTAGAAAAATCTCTGAAAGTAAATTTCATTATTTTGGTCATTTGCAAGACTTCAACAAGGGAAGCATGTGGGGGGATGCAGCAGCTGTTGGACTTTGAGAAGTGGTTTTCCTCTGAACATGGGGTGATTAAGAGCTGCTTTTATTCAGGACTTCAATCCTGGCTGCTTTTTCACATTCAACTCAATATGAAATGTCAAGACTAGTTTTGAGTTCCCAGAGCTTAAGCGCTGGAACCTGGGCTTTGCTTTTTTACATGTTTCCACAAACTATACCAAGACACTTCGGCCATGCATCAAACATCCAGGTGCCACTGGACATACAGAGATGGCTTAAATCGCTGTGTCCTGATTAGCATAACACGGAAAGCACTGGTCTGCATGAAACCAAAGCTTGGCTATTACCTTCAGTAATGGGAAGTACAGTTAGCAGACCAAACAGATTTCAGAAAGACCCAAGAAAGAGAATATACTGAAAAAGTTTCAAAGTCCTAAAATTCTCCAGAAATCAAGGAGCCCAGCATCATGAAGTGATGAGAAAAGGAAAATCCCAAAGATGTAACAGGCAATACAAAGCAACGGGAAAATGATGTGCAGCTAACTAGAGTAGCTGGTAAAAAAAGGAGAAATGGATCTACTGATAGCTGTATTTTTCCAACCTGCAATTTCAAAATAGAAACAATGAGGAAGAGTAAAAAGAATGAAGTAAAATAAAAAAATACCAAGTGGGTGTTCAAAAAGAGGTCACAAAATTATGTCATAGGTTTCTAAACAAATTCAGTCTGCAGAAAGCAATCAGTTTCATTGCTGCTGTTGAGGATAAAATTTACCCATTCTAGTATTTAGAGATGTCTATTCTTTGAGTGAACAGAGGCACATGTATACATTAAGTGCTCTGAGAGCAACAAGCATTTCCACTAGCATAAAAACCAAGTTACAATTGATGGAAATCAGCGTCTGCCAGGATTCTAAAGGATCTATGCATCTGCCTCCTGTTTAAAAATCTTTCATTAGCATTAATAGGAGGTATGTGTCTAGAAAGGAGTTAGATATCTGAATAATCCTGGGAGATCTGGGCCTGAATTAGAAAGAGAGAGGAGGTAAGAGCCCAATGTTCAGGTTTTTTATGAATGAATGATAACATTGTATTACTTGCCTGTTCTCTAGAGAGATACATACATCCACCCTAATGAAGAGCAGCCTAGCTCTCTGCTGCTTCTGTGTCCTGAGCAGGAATGAGTGTCTCCACAAGTTTTCTTGCCCCTTTTCATCTTTCCACCTCTCACTGCAACATGAAAAATATTTGATTTTGCCCAATTGGATCATCTATCTATGGTAGATCCATCCTAGTTCTTCAGGGTTGTTGTTATCTCACTTTAAGCCCACTGAAACTCTGCACCCTGCTTAGGAGTGAATTGTCGCGGTTAACAGGGGTTCTCCTCATTCATGTCTTCTTTGGCATCATTTATAGACTGGGTTTTTAGATGTGAGAGCAAAAAGCAGCTACTAAGCTGTGTCCAGCTCTCAGACTCTTATGTCACTCATTAGTACTGAGGCCACTACCCAGAGTTTTGGACAAAACTGAAAGGAGAGGCAGCACGTTGTGTCCTGTGGTCAAACTCAACACCACACTCAAGACAGAGAGGATCCTTGCTAAGCATTAGCAATAGACAACTGATCCTTTTTGCTCTGAGGGTGAGACTGTGACCAGAAGGGAAGGGCCTCAGGTTACAGCCTGCTTCATCCTGACAGTGTAGACATTCCAGTGGACATTATAGCACAGGTCCCCACAATGGATTTATGGCTTGGTTTTGCACTGTGGCAAACTGCTAGATATTGAGAGTATGGTACAAATTGGTTGGAGGAGAGGCACAAAGCCAGAGCTCCATGAGCAATATGCAGGAAGACTTGCTGATTTATGATTTGTACGGCAAAATAATGGCTGAGGATGCTGCTACCACAAATGTGGGCATCATACATGTTGCTCTAGTAGGTGCAGCATCATGTAAACATTACTGCCAGGGTTCTTAAAATGGTGTTAATTGAGCACACGATTGTTTCCTCTGCCAAAGAGGCCAACTCTCTTCTCCATTACCAGAAAAAATTAATAGATCCCTCCATTTCTCTTTCAGTTGGTCCAGCAATGCACTAAGACAAAATAAAAAGGGAGTGAAGAGGGAGGTAGTAAAGAAGAAAAATATGTATTTGCTCTTCCAGCATTCAAACAGTTTGCACATTGCAGCCTCACTTGGACCTTGAAGTATATTCTTGACCTTAACTGAAGGCAAGCCTCTTGTGGTATGTTTGCAAATGGCTACCAGTCCACTGGGCTGGGGAGGGACTGTCTGTGTTTGGCATTAGTTACCTACGTTGCTTCCTAAGTTCCTTTTGCTTGGCCTTAGATGTGCTGCAGCAACATGAACCTAAAGGGCTTGGGTGTGCTTCTAGGCTTTCCAGCACCTCATTTCAATGTGTGATGAGAGGCTCTGGTGATGGAGGGGAAAGCTCTGGTTAAGATCCCACTGAAAGCTCAGTATTACTGGAGGTCATCACTACTGATGGCTCTTGCCTGTGTGAGAAGAGCAGCTTGGTTTTCATGCTAGCCTTAGACTCCGCAGCGCTGAATGTATCACCACATTTACTTGTACAGCCAACAGCCCCTTGCTGACAGGTTCAGTGGGGAAGACAGTGCTGAAATATAGAATCATAGAATGGTTTGGGTTGGATGGCACATTAAGGATTGTCCAGTTCCAAGCCCCCTGCCATGGGCAGGGACACCTCCCAACAGACCAGACTGCTCAAGGCACCATCCAACCTGGCTTTGAACACTTCTAGGGAGGGAGCCTCCACAACATCCCTGGGAAACCTGTACTACTGTCTCACCATATTCATCATGAAGAATTTATTCCTAATGTCTAATCTAAATCTTCCCTCTTCCAATTTAAAGCCATTCCCCCTCATCCTATCACTACACGTGCTTGCAAAATGTTCCTCCCCAGCTTTCCTGTAGCCTGTTTCAGGTACTTGAAGGTTACTATAAATTCTGCCTGGAGCCTTCTCTTCTCCAGGCTGAACAACCCTAACTCTCTCAACCTGTCTTCATAGCAGAAGTCCTCTGATCATCATCATGGCCCTCCTCTGGACCCATTCCAACAGTTCCTTATCTTTCTTATGCTGGGCATTCCAGAACTGGACATAGTACTCCAACTGGGGTCTCATGAAAGAGGAGTGGAGGGGCAGAACCACTTTTCTTGACTTGCTGGCCATTCTTCTTTTGATGCAGCCCAGGATATGCTTGGCCTTCTGGGCTGCAAATGCACATTGCTGACTCATATTCAGCTTCTCATCAATCAGTACTCACAAGTCCTTCTCCACTGGGCTACTCTTAATCATGTCATCCTCCATCCTGCATTGAAACCACAGACTGCCCTGACCCAGGTAGTTTCAAAGACTGATGACACTTGCTTTTGTGGAGGTAAAGCAAGGCTGATCCCTTTCACCACTGCTTAAGCAATTGTTTCAGAGTTTTTGCCTTACTTTTGTTCTTGTTGGGGTGAAAACCAGGGGTCTTGGTGGCTGCAAGACAACATTTGTCAGAAGGTATACCTCGCTGTTGGAGTGTGGGCAGTTCACATTCCTGGTTTGCTGGAGGGCAGCCCCACAACAGGGCATCTCCATTTGCATTGGTCCTATTGGAAATTCCTGGTGCACAGGAATGTTTCTGCTCCGGTCCATTGGGGTGTCTTGTGAATAGCAAGACTCCTCATAAAGGTTTCTACTTTGGGTACAGGAGCAAAATGCAACACAAAACAGCAACACTCACTCCCATCTAACCCCTGCTGTGGTCTTTTTCGTAAGTGGAGGCCTGGCCCTGCTGTTCCTCAGCAGGCAGTATGGCAGCCAGGAGTGTGGCTGTAGAATATCAAAGTTAATTAGCATCCCAAAGCAAATAAATCAATCAATACATTCCCAGCCCCCTTAGAATATCTCATTATTGGGAACTGATCCAGGCAGGGACTCCCAGGAAGAACTACAGAGAAAGAGATTCTCCAAAGCTGTAATTTTTAAGGTTATACCACTTGGAGAATAATTATAACCAGCAAAACAATGTTCACGTCTCACATTAATATAGAGTAATGACTGCATGCCTGTAGCCAGTTAACCACAGAACTGAGAAGAGACTGTCAACTCTTCTGTCTTGCCATAATGCAAAGCATCTTGGAAATGCTAACAGCCACTGCATGCCAGCCTCTTGTCATCCCTCCTTCTTAAAGACACAGACTGAGGGCTGCTTCAGCCTCCGAATGCCACTTGTACAGGACATGTCGTCACCAATGAGTTTCCTTTCTGTCCAAACTGAAAACGAAAACTAATATGTTTATAATTTACAGAGAAGCAGAATTTTAAGATCATTTCAGACCCTTAAAAATGCTTTTGTTTCAGAAAAATACTACTTCCAGTTTTGGAAATGTGTCAGACTTCAAACTACCATTTTGTCTTCCTTTCCTTTTACATTATATTTGCTATCCTTTTTATGCTAAGTCCAAGTGTTTCTCTGGCATGTACTTATGGTGATGTGCAATGAAATAGTGGAAACAAGAACATAAAAATAAATTAAATTAAATAAGATAAAACAGACCAAGTCATATAGCGTTTTTAACTCCAGCGTGATTTCTATAACTGTAAAAAATTCTAATACAAAGTATTTTTCTGTGGAAATTTTCACCAAAATCAATGGAATTTCAGCACTTCCCTCCAAAATTATTGGAAAGTCTTTCAAACATCCAACAAAAACCTTCTGAGATCATCCTCAACAGAAATTTAGATCAGGGCTGGACTTGAACTTGAAAGATACTTGGGTCTACCAGAACCAGATCATGAGATCCTCAAGATGGGGACAATGTTTCTAATTCTGTATCTGTGATTATCCATGAGCCATATAAGAGACCTCAAGGCAAGTAATAAATCAGAATCACAGAATCACCAGGTTGGAAGAGACCCACCGGATCATCGAGTCCAACCATTCCCATCAAACACTAAACCATATCCCTCAGGACTTCGTCTACTTGTGCCTTAAACACCTCCAGGGAAGGTGAATCAACCACCTCTCTGGGCAGCATATTCCAATGCCTAATGACCCTTTCCGTAAAAAACTTCCTCCTAATCTCTA
>WAAB01022162.1:5107-29648 GCA_013389865.1 Piaya cayana | reverse complement strand
GTTTGGCAGGACCTGCCTTTTGTAAACCCATGTTGGCTGGGCCTGATCACCCGGTTCTCTTGCAAGTGCTTCATGATAGCACTCAGGATCACCTGTTCCATGACTTTCCCTGGCACTGAGGTCAGACTGACTGGCCTGTAGTTCCCCGGGTCCTCCCTGCGACCCTTCTTGTAGATGGGCACATCAGCCTCCAGTCCAGTGGAACTTCCCCAGTCTTCCAGGACTGTTGGAAGATGATGGAAAGGGGTTTGGCCAGTACATCCGCCAGCTGTCTCAATACCCTAGGGTGAATGCTAGTATATTTATCATATATAATGAATATAGTGAGGTTTTCTACTGCAAATCCTCTGAGTGGAGGTCTATTGAAGCAGGTCAGCCCTGGGGAGGGTTGTGCTGCCCTGAACACTGGCTCTGTTCTGACCCAAAACCAGCGGATCTCGATGCTGAGTTTAAAAAGGAATTTTAAATGCACATTAAGTATTATGTTTTTTCCTTGCCAATTCTGATCTCTGTAAGAAGATGGGATACACATAATCCCAAGCTGGTCCTCAACTTTGTATCAATATTTATGTCTCTTTAGTCTGATATTTGGAAAAAAAAACCCCAAAACCCACCAAAAAAACCATCTTGCAGGGTTAAATAATTAAACAATGAGAGTGGAAATCAGAAAATCAGTGTCAAATCATCTCCCTTTAGACTGAAATAAAAAGTAAATAAAATATGTCAAGAGTGTTCTGGAGATCAGGATCTAGAAAGGACACCTTTATTGCTGGTAACATACATTGAAAGAGTTGTTAAAAGATCATCTGCCATCTGAAAGGAGACCTCTGCAAGTCAGTTTGAGCACTCACATGGGTATGGTTTAGAGGCAATTCTTGTTCTTGGTAGAAGAGGAGGTTCGGGTCACCATCTTTAACTGTCATTAATTAGCTGTCTTAACCAAAGTGTTCAGGAGATCACATTATTTTGTCAGCAGAGTCTTCTGCTGTGGTTTGAGTCTCTCAGGGAGATGTTTCAGGAGAGGTGTGATCCACTTATGCTTCAGCACTTTTTGTGCAGGATCTTTGGAGGTTCCTGTTTGTTTTCTCTCCTCTGTTCTGCTTTTAAGGCTACCAGGATGATAAGATGGTTACTTAGTGGCTGTTCATGGCTGTTGATGCTTAAACTAACTAAATAACAAAAGAAAGGAAAAGTCATAGGGATTTTGAGGTCAGAGATTATGGCAAGATCCATGAGGCAGCAGAGTCTGCAAGGATTCATGAAAAATCAGAGCACCTTCACTGTGATTTTGTTGGACTGAAGGAAATCTAGTGGCCAAATTGTATCAGTAGCATGGGTGCAAGATTTTGTAAATGACATTCTGCAAAACATTCAAATCAGCAATGATAAGCACAGGAGAAAATTAATTAACCCCAACAAAGAGGGTGGCATGGGAGCAAGATGAGGAGGAGGGAAGAAGAGCCCCTTCTAAGACTGCTTGGAAGTCCGAAATTGTCCTTTTCTCACCAGGGGATTAAACAATTATTGAATGGACACCTGCTTTACCTCCTGGTAAAGGGACCTCCTTGTGTGCCTCTTGCCACCTAGGGACACAAGCCATGGCCTGAGGGTAGGCCAGCATCTTGAACTGCATAGACAGAAGTGTTCCACTTGGCAGCCACTGAGGACATTCTTTGGCTCATCTGCTAAGCTTAACACCAGAGGCATTCATGCCTCCTGGGAGGAAAGACTGCAGAACAAGGCAACTTCTCCACCTCTTTCAGTTACTCTGCAGCCTCCAGGCAGCCCAAACTTGCCTCATGTCCCAGTGCAAAACTGTCACCACGAGGCACAAGGAGGGAACAGCTCACTCCTGAGTCACTCTGCTGGCTCCTCCTGAGAGTCCAAGAGGAGGGACCCAAAGGGCAAAAAGTGGCCTGAGAAATTGTGCTCTCTCTCTGTGCCACAGGGAGGCCACCACTGGAGGTCTGTCAGCAGCTGACATATTTAGCATAATCTTTATGCTTCTGCAATCCAGTCCAGAATTGAAAAGCAAAATACAGATGGTGTCATCAGCTCTTGGCTGGAGCTTCATCTTCTTTGCTGTTGTCAGTCGCAGCTCTTGCCCTAATTATCAGGATGAAGCTGCCAGTTGCTTTGCAGAAAACAGCAAAGTTTCTGGGTGTCCTATGCCTTCACAGTGCTAGGCAATAGGCAGTGAATCTTATTTATCTTCCAAGAATCTCAGAAAGCCTGGCAACTGCCCCAACACCATCTCGCTCCAACTGAGAACTAAGGAATTTTACTGCAAGACCCATCTGAAACCTGCTTGAGCTTTCCAAGCCTGCTGCTCCCTTGGGGCAAGGAAAGAAGGGAGAGAGGCTTGTGTTGATTAATATTAGAAGAAACTCCCTGAAAGAATGATAGATCATGGCTTGGTGACTCCAGAATCTTTTCTTGTTTCTTCCTTTGATGAGAGGAGGGGGAACTGGAAACAAAAGACCTAGGAAGGGGGGAGAGGAGGGAGGGGTGTGTTTTGAAATCTGCTTCCTTTTGGCCACGCTTGAACTTCCAAGAGCCTGGCTTTGACTGACATCCCTAAGAAATGGGAGAGAAAACTCCATGCTGAGCCAGCTCTCTGCCCAGTGCAGGAAGGAGGCATCTGGCTCTAAGAAGGTGAAATAGATGCCTTTAATGTGTCTGTCATCCAGCACCACAAAGGTGCATTTTGGTTTTTCAGCTGGAGAGCTCTGTTCCTGCAGGTTTCCAGGGCCTCTTCATCTTCCTCCAGGGTCCAGTTACCTGGGCATCACATCCGCACTTGCCTGAATGGCTCCAGGTGGAGCAATGGGAAAAGCCTGGACACAAATCTGCCACACGTGGCTAGTGAGAAGAGAATGGGGTTGTCTTTACAGTGGAGCTGGTTTTGCCTATCACTGCATTCCTCTCTGCTCACGCAGGAGGGACTGCAGAGAACTGTGACTGCCACCAGAGCATTTCAGAGACATCCAGTTTCAGGACCAAAGGAGGATGTGTGTTAGTAAGCATAGCACCCGTGACATGCAGCTGCCTCTGTGCCTGCAGCCCCATGTAACCTAAATCTGGCACATATGTGGGGCACATGACAGAACAGAGCACCACAGGAAAAGAGTGGGAAAACAGCCCTGAGAAAGGAGATCTGCTGCTTGTCTTGCATGGAGCTGGGATGGGAAGGTGGAAAAGGAGTCATGGAGAAGTCGGGGAAAACTAAGTGCCAGAATTATCTGTAGCTTTCAAACTGCTGGAAAGACTGCAGAGGTATTTGCAGGATGATTGTGCCAGCTTGGATGCTGAGAACATGATCTAGGAGCATTGTCATTCTGGCTGCTTCTGGAGAGACTGGGATGATGCCTCCTAGGCTTTCACAGACACTCACAGAAAAACCACCTAGTATTTGTAAGTGGGTCCACAGCTTTGAAAGCACCATTTTGCCTTCTAACATCCCTCAAATCTGTCATTCTGGGCATATAATACATTATCTTTCCCATTCTGGCCAAACAAAGTGCTTATTGCTGTTAGCATCTCGTGTTGGATACAAGCTAAGGACACAAGCTCTCTCTCAACACCTAGAAGCTTCAAAGAGGCTCTTACCTCCAGTCCCCAGTTTTCGATGTCTGAGTGCACAAATTTCTCAGCAGAGAAATTTTGTGGTTCCTCCCAACAGAACTCAAAGCCATCTGCCTTTCATGGTGTATTTAAATGCTTCATTTTTTTTGCTTTGGCTTTTGCTAACTAGCTGGCTTTTCTGAAAGGCAGAAGAGAGGAGATCCTATGTTACTTTTACCATTGAGTTCTATTCCTTTTTTTTCTTTTAATACTTATCACTAGGATATACAAAGTCAGGCAATGGATCTGTCTATCAAGAAGTTTGATGATGGGTCCCTTCCTGCTGGTAGGTATTTTCTCCACGCTCACCCTAAGCAGTATGCTCCAGCAAGCCATTAACACAGAACATTGTCAAACTTTACTTAGCAAAAAGAGACAAAAAGTCAAGCAGACTAGATCTGCTTACAGAAGAACAAGGACAATATAAATGCTACTGCAATGCTGTTTAAGATCTTATTCACCTTTCTCAAGTCACAGAGGTGTTTTCTTAGCATTCTCCTGCCAATGTAGCTTTGTTAAAACTGTATTTTATCATGGCAATCATATGATGCATTGCCATGGTCATAAGTGACATGAAGAAGGCTTGAGGAAGACTGCAGTCTCTTATCTGCCACTTGCAAATCAGGCTTTCTTTAGGTTGGAGAACTATTGTTAAATTAAAAGAATGAAAGTGGCTAATGGCCATGAAGTCTATAACATGTTTAACCAAGCCTTCTGTTATAGGTTACATTTGCAAGCAGTGGACTGGCATTAGTCCAGCTCTTTTGGACCAATGCTGGTATCCCTGAACTGATAATTTCTCTGTAAGTTCTTCTGTTCTCCCTGAGCTTGTCTTCCAACATCACATCTTTCCCAGTGCCACTAAGGCCAGGAAATGCCTGCAAGGAATATGTCCTCTTCCAGGAGATAAAAGGAGCACAAGTTCAGCCAGTCTCTGGCCAAGAGCTGCAGAGAGCAGGACTGGCACTACTGCATTCCCTACTCTTGGGGAGCAATGTACAGGTTGGCTGCAGTGCTTGCCCCTCTGTAGGCAAGAGCCTTAAGCAAGAGTAGACTGTGCTATCTCGCACAGCATGTCTCCAGTTTTGCACACTGCCTGTGATGAATAGCAAGCCTAGGGAAACCCTAGGAGCTTTAGCTCCCCGTATTTTAGCTCTCCCAGCACACTGAAATCCTGCCCTCACTGTTGAGAGACAGTAAGCTTGCGTGCATCCAGACGCAGGCTCTGCAATGATAGATAATACCAATAAACCCCTGAACCATTCTGGGGAGGGTGATTTATCCTCTACCGGACGGCTGGGCTGAGCAGAGCAGTGAGCGGAAATCCTACGGGAGCTACGGGGCACACATCAAAACTGCATGTCACAGCGTCCGTGACACCCGGGGGCACCAGTTCAAAGCTGTCACGTGCTGCGGCTGGAGACTTAAGGTGATGCCAAGCTAATGAGCAAGTGAAACAATAAATAACCCCAGCAATCATTACGCATTCCCCCTCCTTGGAGCTTGCCTGCTCCAGCCCTGGTGAGCAAGCGCTTCTCACACCCAATTACTCATGCCGAAGCCGCTTGAATGGAGCCCGGAGCAGGCTCAGCAAACCATTCATCTTTGCAGAGTGGAGCCCTTTCAAGTTCCTCTGCGGTTGCCGTTCTGTTTATTGTTAAGATGAGCACACGGTTTACACGGACTGTTCTTATTTATCTTTGACTTTTACCTTTTAGGTCATTTCTTTGCACGTCTGGCACTTTCCAATGTTGTCTCAACTAAATTTTTATTTATGTCCTAGGTTTTCCTGTCTTAAACTCTCCAACTCCCAGTGATGGAAAGGCAAGTTGTGCTTCTGACCAGGGTCTTTCCTCCATCAGAACTGGAGTCCTGGAGGCACATCACTCCTCTAGATGGAGATATAGGAAACTGCTGAAGGGAGGGGGTGAGTGGGAGAGTGTGTTGGAAATGGGTGCTTGGGTAAGTGCTAGCAGCTGAGTTTTGCCTGGTTTTGGGCTGAGGCTAGATGTGCAGCCTCACCAGGAGAAAGGTTGGATGTGTATGTGGTTTAGGCATAATGAAGGCACATTAGGAAGTGCATGGCTGTGGTGTTTGCTTTGCAGGCTGCTCAGATGCCTAAGGGTAGAACAGGCTCAAGTATTATCGCCAGCAGGGTTTGCATGTTGATCACTGCTGCAATCAGATATTATATAAACTTCCCCAAATTCTGGGCCCTCACTCCATCCACTGCTCCCCCACCAGCCATGCCAGCCTGTGCCTCACTGCACCCATCTGCTCTCTGGCACTAGTCTCCCTCCTGGCATAGAACAGGGCACAAGTTCTGCTGCTTTTCAGATCAACCCTGTAATAGTGACAAGTAGAGGGGAACCTTTCCATGGCTTAGTGGTAGTGGACCCAAATCATGAAGAGCTGGATTTTTATTCTTCTCAGAGCCAGGAAATGGAAATATCTTCTATATTATCATTGTTTATGGTGGAAGACCAACAGGCTAAAACCTCTAGTAAGGCAAGGAGTCACCAAAGATGCCCCAGTTTACAAGACCTAGAGATCTACCTGGTTTATGTTCATGTGGAAGAAGGAGACACAAACACATGGGCAAAGGAAGAAGCACTGAGGGAAGAGAACCTTTCCTGCAAATTAATCGCTTGGAAGGACAGGACAGAGTGTACATTGCATTGCATTGAAGTTATCTTACAGACTCAGAGACCTCAAAACAAGCAGCCAGAATCAATAAGGCAAACCTGCCAATACCACTGCCTCTACTACGGGCTTACTTGTCTCCCAGGAGGGGTGACGGCAAGGGAGCAGGAGCTGGAGGGACAAGTGCTAGGCTGGCAGTAGGCTCTGCATGAGACTCTGGGCCTCTGCATGGTTCCTCTGTCTCCCTTGTCTGTGGCTGAGAGACACTGGGGGCAAATTGGGATGACTCTCAGCCTCCTGCAGCTGCTGGTAAGGGAGCCAGAGTTGCTGCAGCCTCCTTGTGCAGCAGAAGAGGCAGCCCTGGAGGAGTCACTGCTCTTCATGGCCGGTTCAGTCTTTCTGTTTCAAAGAAATTTTTCCAAAGAAAAAAATTCTCCCCTTTCAATTTCTTTCCAGGGGTTGATAACTCCTGCAATGATTAAAATTGAAAGAATGTTTTAAATTACATATTCCTTTTCACTGTTTGTTGTCTTCCCTGGCCTGTCCAAGAAAACACCTCAGAAAGTTTTGCAGCTTCTTCCTACTCATGATCTCTGAATTTTCTTTGTAGCTTGTCATCAGTATCATCACTTGTGTTACCCAGTGCCTCTTTTTACCTCATCTCTTTGACCATGAAATAGCTGAAGAGCCTTTGTATCTCACATGTCAAGTAATTAGGTGCCAGAAGAGTCCTCCAAACACTTCCCATGGGTGATACTAAAAGAAATGTGATGTCTTCACAGCATCAAGAATATTTTCTCACCAGGGGTCAGCCCACAGGTGTTTCAGTCCAGAGCTAGCCCATTACAAACTGCTCAGAAGTATGCAAGGCCAAATTCTGTTCTGAATGACACCCATCCGGCTTGATGGGAACCTACAGGAGCCATGCAGGTTCTTCACAAGGCAGACAGAGCTGGCCTGCTTCTAGTACTTTGAAACATATACTAATTACTGGGGTCCAGTGGTGTAATAGCAGTCTCCCAATTTGAGTAGTTGCAGCAAGCACCCTTGAAGGAAAGGAGAGCAGTAGCAGAAGATTGTATCTTTTGAGAGGTTTTGCTGAGCTGGAGAGTTATCAGACAGTAGGTTGCATTCACATCTTTCTTCCTTTCCCTTGGGGATCACAAACAGTTAAAAAACCCTGTGATACAGGTCTGTGTTCACATTGAATCTATACCCATCATATATATATCGGATTTTGAGGAGGCAGAGTGGTTTACATATGTCACCAGCCATAACTCAGACTTTTATTATAATCATGACCATATGGTAAGTGGGACTTAATAAACCACTGTTGACCTGGACTATGTGTGCACAAATGTCTTGCTCTCTTTACTTTCTTCCTTGCTTGTCTGGGCTCACTATGTCAAGCAACTGCAACTTAGCAACTCTAAAACACCAGTTTCAGTGGCTAGCAGCTAGTTACTTTAGAAAGAATAAAACTCCAAGAAAGCTATAGTGCATCACAGCCTGACAGAGACAGTGACTGACTTTGCCAGGGTGATGGGGGAACTGTTCTGTGCATTGGACAGACACAAGCAGCAGCTGCATGAAGGCTGGAGCAGAGGACACTGTGCAGGCATCAGGTAGGCTCCTGTCCTGAGCACTAGAGGCCCTGGGTGAGTTTCAATGATTGCTGTGGAATTAAATCCATGCTTCTCCTGGTGCAACCAAGAGCAATGTTTAGCCAAGCATTTCAAAGAACCCTTGCCTTCTGGTTTTTGGCAGGCATAAAACCTTCCACTTAATGGAAATTAGAACTGGGGGGAAAAGCTATTAAATCCTACTTCAAGCTTTGCCCTGGGAACTCAGTGTAGGACTGATCCAGGCCATGTCTTATTCAGCTTCTAATCTAATCTAGTTTTAAAATTACCTAAATAATGGGTATGGGACCCTAGTCTTGGAAGGAATTTTATTTCTTGTCAGTGCCATGCTATCATTTCTCCCACTTTTAATAATGCTGCATTGTCACCTGTCTGTCCCTGACCAGCCTGCTTAGCTACCTTCATCCCCAATGGGTAACGCAAGCCCTCAGCAGGCACAGCTGTACATCTGCTCATTGGTATCAGTTACCTGAGCTGTGTTGCTCTTCGGGTTTTTGCCTACGGCCCTTTAAAAGACCTCACCATCCAGAAATTTCCCCTAGCATGGTTTCATTGCATTACTCGCAGGAATCCTCTGTTGACAGATTTTACAGGTGGGGGCCCAGGAGGAGAAGCTCCTCAGCTTTCCCTTAGAGCTGAACATATGTGCCTTGGAGGAATGAGTAATCTTGAAGCTATAGGTATTGAACCATGTGGCTGGCATATCAGGCTGAGCCAAGTTGCAGGTTTGGATTCATTCTTTTGATCCTGAGTTGAAACTTAATGTTTTTAATATTTGATTGGTGTTTTGTGATTATATGCGCCTGCCAATAATGATATCCAGGCATACATGTAGGTGGTGTGCTCTTGAAATTAAACTCTCTTCCTTCCCTAAAATGACTGTGTAAACACCAATTCAAGCTCCTTGTGTCATGTTTAGAAATGAGAGCTCCAGGTACTGTATTACCCTTTCTGAGCCCTACAGAGCAGACACGGAAGAAACTTGTGCTGTTCTGCTCTTCTGGTCTTTTTTTTTTAAGTCAGTTTGCCTGCTGTTTGGGAAATGTCATATCTTTGCCACATCATGCACTTATGTCTGTGTTTGTTCTGTCCACAGATAGTTCACATGGCTTCATTTAGGACCTGAGCCAAGGGCTGGTGGTCACAGATGGAGTCTTTATGCCATCTTTGATGTATTTTGGAGCAGCCTGAGTAGCTTTTGGTTCATCTTCAATCATGTTGGGTAGGTATCAACTGTTACTCTTCTTGGAGCTCTGTCTCTCCTGAAATTGGAGAGTTTTTTTTCCTAATCAGTGCCAGCTCTGGTACTTGGATAGCCATAGGAAGCATTAGTGATAGACAGACTGCACAGGGAGTCAGAAACATAAAAGGATATGTATAAAATGTGAAAGATAAAGATCTGTGTGAATGTTTAGCCTTCTCTGTGTGAATGTTTGGCCTTCGGCAGGTGAGATATGAGAGATAAAATCTTCCTTGTCATAAAGAACCTGACATCCAAAATGGAGCCAACCCCAGGATGTCTCACCTTCTGCCACATCCCAGGCTTCAGACACAGAACTTCCTTTCCTCTTGCACCACCCTGCACTTTTCTGCCACAACACACACAGGCACTGCCTGGCTAACAATTACCAGGCTGAGGGCTGGTTGCCAGAGGTGGACAAAGCCTATATTAGTTGGAAGGAAGGTGCAAGTGGCAGCACAAACACCTGTGGCACTGGCTGGAGATGATGGTGGGGACAGGGATTCTCCAGCAAGTCCGCTGGATCAGGTGCAGTGGCTGATATGGAAAAAACAATGCCAGAGAGTGTAGTACCATATTTGCCCATGTTGGATTACTATTTCTTTTTGTTCCTTGGCACAAGCAGACCTGCGCAGGGCTGCATGGAGTTGCACAGGGCTGCAGGCAGAAGCATCCACAGGCCTCATCGCAAGCAGGAGCCTTGTGGGCAGTGACAGCAGGGGAGGCAAGAAACAGAGAGTGATGGGGCAGCTTCAGACAGCAGAGGGGCAGTGCTGGGGGAACAGGGGTGGTACAGACAACTTCACCGACACTACCACACACTATGTATGGCTGAGAAGCATCTAGCTTCAGGTGCATCCATCCAGCATCTCTCTCTTGACTGAAAATCAGCATGAGCAGAACAAACCATAGAGCAGCATGCATGGGGCCACTGCAGGGTTTTACCGACAGAGCATGGGCTGCCTAGCATTACTTTGGCACAAGGTAGCATGTTACACTATGCCTTTAAAGCAACATGAATATTAGTGCTCTGACATAATTTCAACCACGCTTGAGGTTGACAGTCACATGGGAAAGAGCCCTTCAGAGCAGCACCTAAGAGCCAGGTGGTATTCCTAATGCCTCTGTCTGCTGGAGGTATAGTAGAAAGTCTCCCCTGTGCCCCATGGGAGGCGCATGCCCAGAGGAGGCATGTAGTCTTCACTCCAAAAATGCTGGCAATGTTTACAAAGTCAGACATGTCAGCACAGTTTCAGTCAGCGAAATGAGTGTAAAACTGGCCTTGTTACTTCCCAGATCTGAGGGATACAAGTCAAACGCACACAGATGGTCGGCCACTTTCCATAATGAAACACGTCTTTATTGTCCCGAGGAAGCTGCGTTTCACAACCTAAGCATTGAGGCTTGCTTCTTTTTTATATATATTTTTTATTTTCTCTGCAAACTGTGGGCAGTTTTGCCCCTTTCCTTAAATCAAAAATTGTGGACGATAAAGACGTGTTTCATTACTGAGAGCTGGCCAAGCATCTGTGTGCAATGGACTTCATTTTCTTCTCTAGTTTGCTGGCACAAACATTCCCAGCCAAAGCCAGAGAGGAAGCTGAAGCAAATACAGGGATCTGAGTACTCCCAAACCTGGGGAAAGTTCAGGCTTTCTAGTTGCTTCTTTCTGGTATGTGCCAAACAGCCACATCCCAAACTTTAAATTATTTGGTGAAGTTTAAGCACAGATTGGCTTTGCCAGACATGAAATATTTGAGTGCCTATGTTGTCATGGTCCCCAGAAGCAGCACAATCTCACAAGAAGTAGATTCTGTCCTTCGGGGGATGACTAAATTGGTGCAAGGCCACCTTGAGCAATCTATTAAGAAAATACATTATACTAGTGATCCCCAGGCTTTTTTCTTAATTTCTGCCCTCACTATTGGGATTGCAGCCATCACTTCTGCTTGCACTTCTGGATTCACAGCCCTGGAGAGGCTCATGAGGACTAGTTTGGGAACATCTTCCCATGAGCTGATCCTGACCTTCTCCTCACCACCAAGGAGGGGACGTAGAATGAAGTTCAGGACTCATGACTGCCATTGATTAGGCTCTAGAATCCTGCTAGGATCCTGCCTGCCCAGCAGAAAAGACACTGGGTATCCTGTTCTGATTTATGCTCCTGACAGAATGCTTAACAAATACACTACTTTAAAGTATTACCATATTCACCTTGGGACAAATCCATTCAGAGACATAGTACAAAGCATATGATTGTGATGACAGCTCTGGGAGCAGGACGTATTTGTCCCTGGTGCAATGGGGTAATGTCCACAAGTATATATTTTGTGAAAAGTAGTTGGCTTTAATGATGTTTAAACAGCCAGTTCTCTCTCTCAGGAAAGACAGAAAGACTAAGAAATAAATATAGAGGGAGGAAGAAGGGAGAGGGCCCCAAGAAAAAGACGAGTAATTTTACCACAAGTAAAAATGTGAGGGTTTTGACCAGGCACCTAAATAATTAGAAGCATGTTTTTAAAAGCTCCCTATCTGCATAATTTGTTGCCTGCCTGCTGGTGGGTTCCCAAAGACAATAAAGGACTGGTTTGGGAGGGGAGCAGCCAAGTGGAATTCTTGAGAACCGTGATTCTGCTCCTGGCTTTGCTGTTGACTCGCTGTGGGAGCCAGGACTGAGCCAGAATATGTTCTTTCTCTTTACACTGTAGCACGGACACAGGCTGGGGCTGCTTGCTTGGTGAGGCTGAGTTGATTTGTGTTTATGGGTACAGCCACACCATGTCTTACACCAGAGTTAGATCCCAGGATTTCTCAGTCATGATTTCAAAATCTGCTCTGCCCAAGGCCAGGAGCCATCCAACACACCAGTGTCAATTCAGGTCCAGCTCTTACTGAAGGAG
The DNA here is from genome assembly GCA_013389865.1 of Piaya cayana. NCBI lineage: Eukaryota > Metazoa > Chordata > Aves > Cuculiformes > Coccyzidae > Piaya > Piaya cayana. The sequence continues at coordinate 17,598 of WAAB01022162.1, read as the reverse complement.
GCAAGTATGACAAGACACATTTCCATACTGCATGACAGCAGCATGGCATTTTATGCAGTATCTCTGCATGTGACTCTTAGGATGCTCAAAATACAACTTTTAATGGAAAATTAAAGCAAACTGATGTTTTATCTACACAACTAAAATGAACTGTATTTAACTCACAAGAAGGAAGCAGATATTAAGCACTTTAACCATGCTGTTGGAAATCTCTCCTAAAGATAGCAAATGCTCACAGAATACAATCCATTCATGTTCAAAATCTATGTAACTCACCTTCTTCACTATTTGAATCCTATCTTTAGCTTCTTAAATTGCAAGGGCAATCAAGGAGCCTAATCTGCAATCCCCTTGGCTGTCCTTCCAAAAACACCCAGCTTCTAGGGAACCTGACCAAAACCCTGAACTTTTAGGATTTTCTCCTTAAGGCATGTTTGGGACAGAAAAATTCTCAGTGAATTCACTGTCTTATTGACAGTTTTGTTAAAGACCCAAACAATTTCTGATGATAGATTTGAAGAGCAGGTAGTATGTAAACTGTGTGTGATGAATAGCTGAAACCCCACTGAAATGCTCTGGTTGCCTCTTGGAGGAGCCTGTCTGTATTCCTTTACCAAATAAAGGTCAAGAAGCTTGTCCTTCTGGCTTGGCCTGGCCAGGCAAGGCACTTGGTGGTGGATGTTGTGATTGTGGAATGAAGTAACAAGAAGGCGGCAGCTGAGTACTGATCTGTATTAGAGGAGCAACCTACGATCTCAGCAAAATGGTTTTATTACTTGGAAAGTAAAACAAGAAACAAAAGCCCATTCCCAATTTACTTCTGTGTTGCCCTGTTGCAAACCCCTAATCTCATTTATTTGGATTGTAACATGTCTTCCTCGGTCTCCCTTCTTGCTGCATCCTAAGATGGTCCATGTGACAGTGCATAGAGTGTGTTTGCAGCATGTCTGTTACAGCTCTGATACAGTTTCCTACACCTATGGTTCCTAACCAGGTGTTAGGGTTCAGGGCAGGCTATCACCTCACCAGGTAGGTGATTGGAGTCCTCAGAGTCTTGCACAGGAGGTATATTATGTTCTGCTGTTCCTTCTCTGCTATTGGGGCGAGGGAAGCTACACTGAGGACAACAGCTGCATGTGTACATGAGAGTCCTTGAATTGCAATGTAACCACTGTAGGGCACAATGTTAAATCTTGTGAAGTGCCGGTTTTTAAGCTGCAATTCAGAGGCAAATCTAACCTGCAGCTAAAGCCAGGAAAACCACTTAGCTTTCACAGCAGACAAGTCTTCGTGCTGTTTTTCTTAAAAACATGTACAGCAGTAGGTAAAGCAGAGAACCCAAACATTTCCCAAAGCCACTAAGTGCTTTCACAACCTCACCATCAATGAAAGTAAAAACAGTTCTGGTAAGAGCAACATGTCTTTTCTTTTTTTTTAGATTGCAAACCATGGCTAGATGTAATTGCATGACATGTTCTTTCATTGGCATTCTTGTGTTTGTAAGATCAAAGCCCCTCAGGATGTAACAGGAATCTTTTCAATACCTTGTGGATACTCACTTTAATATAGAGTTGCTTTTAAAATAGGAAAAAGAAAAAGAAAAAAAGAGGCAACAAACATCCAGGTCCTGATGGGATAATATATTTATTTTCTCTCAATTACTTTCAACTCTGCAAGACAAGTCTCAGAAATTACTTTCCCACATCGAATGTGTCTCATATAGGGCTGCTCAGTAGAGGTGTCATGGAGAAAACAAGGCTTTTATATGAACCTAGAAGTAGACCAGCAGTACAAGAAATTCAAGAAGTGCTATGCCACTCCAAGAGGGACACTCAGCAAGACTGTGCTTGCGACATCAACAACATCAAAATAATCCCTCAAAACTCCCAAGGGAAGGCTTGGCATTGACAGTCATTTAGTGGTCCAGCACTACTTTCTCAAATACTTCAAAACCGTACACTCCTGTGTGCTCTCAGCTCTTGCTCCTGCCTCTCACCCTTTCCAGAGATGCTGGTGGACATGCCTCTCATGTGCCACTAGAACCCTCTTCTGCTGCCCTAGCAACAGCACTGCAGCCAAGACATTGGGAGAAGAGCAGCTCTGCTTGCTTTCAGCAACAGTTTCCCATCTGCCAAAGCTTGCTGAGGCAGCTAGAGGAGTTTGAGAAACACCCCTTGTTTGGCAACACAACATCATCTGTATCCACAGCTTGACATTCACCTTCATGTCACAGTGAGGAGCTTGGGGTGTCATAGAGAGAAGTTGGGGTAGACAAAGTTGTTGATAAATAGTCTCTCTGAAGTCCTACACAGACAGAGTGTGCCTGAGTGAAAACCATAAAGAAAGCCCTTCTTCCACCGCTAAACTGACAGTGAAGCATGCTGAGGGTCAGGCCTTTGGTGGGTGATTCATGGCTCTGGGGTCACATGGGTTAAAGAGTCTCATCTGAAGGGGATTAGGTGTTTCCAAGGAAGCACAGTCCTCCAGTGCCTCCAGCATTTCCTTGAAGCTTTTGGAGTTTCAGACCCACTTAAGACCTACCTCATTATTCTGTCTCATCGCATGAAAAGTCCATCATGGCTTTGGCAGAAAGCATGGAGGATGTGTGGTGCAGGGAACTCGAAAGGAAATCCTTTGAAAGGTGTCAGGGTTTTTTCCACTGAATCCAAATACATCTGGGTGCAAGGAAAACCAGGCCACTTCACGGGAGTCTCCTTGGTGCCCAGACAACAAGTTAATCCATCTGATAGCCTGTCAAAAGAGCGTGCTCCTCATTTGGTGCCCTCTGTGCACCCTGTACTTAGCTGTGCAACTGCACCTTCCACTCAGCTTGCTGCAAACCGGTAACATCTGTTTGGGTAAGGAGAACTAACTACAAGGCACGTCCTACATGGCTACAACTCCTGAGAAGACAAACTTCTGTGGACACTATAAACAGGGCTGGCTGCTTCATTGATGAGACCTAGCCCTCATGATACTACCTGGGGACAAGTCTGGAGTGGGCTCTGCTGGCCCTCACTTGCCTCTTTTTGAACTCTCTCCCTCTGCCCCTCTCTCCTTTTTGACATCTCATGTTTTTCTCCCTGCAAGGTGTTCTCTGATGCTTTACATTCAGTTCATGGTGTAAAAAATAGAATGTATTGGGCCACTACAAGATGCTGAGGTTGTTAAAGCTCTGTGTGTGTGTATATGTGTATGTGTGCATATACACATGCACACGTGTGTCTACGTGTGTGTTTAATGCAGGGCTTTACAAAACTACCAAACACTCTTTAAAGTGCCATAAAATTTAATGCTCAGTAGGGAAGCCTAAACAAAAGAAGCTGAACTATAAAATTTTTAGTGTTTCTATCGCTTTCACTTTGAACATGGACTTATTGCAACTCACAAGGGGGAATTATCTGTCCTATTCTCTTCCTTATCCTTTCTCGCTTTGTCTTTTTCCTTCTGTATTCCCTGTTTCTAGAGAATTTACCACGGGTTTTGTATAGGAATATCTGCACCTCTCTGTGTGATTCATTCCAAAAAGCATGGCTGTCTACCACTAAAGGGAGCTACCTGTTCTCTGATTGTTCCCTGGCTAATATATAGTGGATATTTAAAAAAAGACCGCTACTCTTTCATACACCCAAAAGCCACTATATTTAATCATTTTACTGTGTAAAGTGACTGCCAGATCTGCCTGGTGCAGTTTGTATCCTTGGCCTGTTGTGATTTTGTCTGCTTTTGTTGTGACTTCAAACACAGATCTCAAAGTGCAATTGATGGAAAGCCAAAGTGTGCCCTATTGTCTCCTAAGGCACAGGCAACTGCCCAGTGAAGAGAGCTAAGTTGCACATTCTTGTTATTGTCAATGAACTCAACCACTGGTGTGACTTACACCTTACTTACATATCATTCAACACCCTTACCCTAAAGTAAGGTAGGACATAAGCAATTGAGATGCCCTTCTTACTGCTGTGAGAGTACCCCAGCTGAACAGTACTCCAACATGAGAAAGTTCACCTGGTATAAAGTTTTCAACCCACTCATTACCTTTTGTGGCATTGGGCTTCTCAGAACTGAGATGCAGACTGAGATTGGAAGGGGAGAGCAGGACACATTCCTAACTTGCATAGCTGTATTTCCACCAACAGGCAATGGGGGATGAATAAGAAGCAATAAAGACTCTAAGCTGTGGTCTCCACGCCTTCTGAACTACAGCATAATTTTGTGTATATGTATGGTTTAATTTCTGTCCATACTATGATCCCTTTGGTAAAAAGATGTAGCTAAATGCCTTTGTCCAAATTTTTCTAAGTGAAAGGCCTTACGTTATCAGGGAGATTGAATGGTTCCTCTTATTTTAGACCTCAAAGAAGCCACAGCTTCTGGCCTTTCCTATTATTTCAGCTGTGTACTTCAGTCTCATCAAGGGAACATTGCAAGGTCATAGTCTTTCCTTCTGACTGGAACCTAGGAAAGTGGGAATTAAATCTTGCATATACTCTAACACTCCCCTACTAGGACACAAGTGGGAGGAACCTGTCTGCTTTCTAGTTGGTCTTCCATCTGCCTGAGGGCCTGAATGTAGCTGCAACTTTCAGCATGAGAAGAGGCATGAAGTTCCAATGTGCACATCTGGAATTAAGAGCTGAAAATTGGGCTCGGTGCTGATAACGCTTTATTGACAGGAGATGAAAGTCTTGATTCCAATAACTTTCTGAGCTTCAGTTCCCACTGCTTTATGAGGTGTTGCACACTTTGGTACCTTTGAGAGAGAGTTTGCTTCCCCTCCTTCTCTCCCACATCTTTATTGCTTCTGTTCCACAGACTGGAGTCATTAAAGTCTGAAATACTTCAGCCCAGGAGGGTACAGAAACCTCCTTTTCCTGAGATCCAGTGAGAAAATGTCACCAACCAGGTTATCTCAGAGGGATAGGCATGATAGACCCTGAGGCCAGAGTGCTTCCAGGGTCCTAGTATGAATCAGAGGCAGACCCCAGCATTAATGGCTCAGGTCAAACTCCACTTGCAAAGTGAACAGCCACCTACAGTCCATACTCAGTTCATCTTCCTTCCACTGCCTGCTGCATGGTAGCAAACAGAAACTCCCATGCTACCCAAACAGGGCTCACAGTGCCAGGAGGGCACAGAGCAAAAGTCAAAGAGGGAAAAGTAAATCAAGTGCAGCAAGAAGCATGGAGCAACTGTCATTGTCCACTGCCATGTATTCCTGCAATGGCAACAGAGCAGCTGATACAGGACTCTCATAACCATGATCTTCTCCAGCAGCATCAAGGATCATATTGATCTCAGAAGGCTCCAAAGTCAGGCAGATACCAGCCACCTTATCAACCCTGTCTTATAAAACCTAGGTCATGTGCATCCATTGGATTTTGGAAAACAAAGACTGAACTTTGGAAAATCAAGACACTATCTGTAGTTTTGCTTCCCTTTGAGCTGACCTGAGTTACTCTTCCCCTCTGTGCTCTATCCATGGGTTTGAGGGGCTTCCTTCTTCTTGTCTTGGACTATCTGGCCATTTACATTGTTTTTCTACTGCCAGAAACAAGACCTAATAAGAGTCAGCTGCTGTTAGGGACCCCAGTCCCTAGATCAGTTCTTTATTAACAGCAAAGGCACCATGAAGGGAAAGTCAAAGGCTGCAGGCCATTATAATTACAACTGTCAAAATATAACATTTCTCAAATTGGGAAATAGTTTATAAAGGGAGTGGGGGGGAAGGTTTGATGCAGAAAATACATGCTTGACAGCAGAAGGGCTCATGTGTTTGTTAGTGTTTATTTATTCCTTATATAAATTTATTTCCTAAGATGTATTAGCTGTCCTTAAAAATCTTGTTTATGCTTTTCTGGACACTTTAAAATTTTCTTTAGGAAAGAAAATTCCTGGAAAATGAGGTTTGAGTTTTGCAGCCAATAATAGGTTAATTAAAAAAAATGCAACAGGAACATTAGTCAGCTATCATAAGTCATTCTTCACTTTTAAGAGCTACTCATCATCACGTACTGCTCTATGGGCATCATGGGATCTGTAGTCTTATGCCAGCATCTCATCTCTAGCATTGTATGTGGTCATGAAAAACGCTATCTGCAGCTCCCATGATGTAAGGCAATGACAAACATAAAACAGGAAAAGACAAACATTTTCAATCCTGAAAGTAGTTCATCTGAAATTTTTACATTTTTAATTTTAAAACCCCACCACATTTTCTTATCTGCTGAACTGCAGCTCTGTGATGGCGCTATTAAGGCTCCTGACATAACTGCATGCAGTCTGTTACCCCTGCAGGAAGCTCTCTCAGTGTTTACTACAACACTAATATTATTGCTTAGTGCTAACTAACAGCTATCCCTATCAGTGGGTAAATGGTGATCCAGAAACCTTATCCTACACATTTGATCTCCTTCACCTGTCTCCTTCTTCTGATTTTGATTCTGAATTGAGTTGAACTGCCCAGAAAAAAAGTATGACTTAAGCCACAAGCCTCTGGGCTTCCCTCTCATTGCTGAACATGTTGTTCCCTTGTGGTAACCATCCATAGTGCTTCACACTCAAGTGCTTCTGAAACCTACAGTGAAGGAGGTAATTTAAAGCGGCACAAAGTTACCAGCTTCCTGGCTGGATTCAGGAATCTGCACACTACAATGGGTGTCTGGGAATCCACTTCTCTGCAAGCCTCCCTTGTTTGATCTGAAGGTCCTTCGTGTCTTTGGTGATTTCTTTTTATAGAAGAAAGCAACCACTGAGCCTTCAGGAAGCTAACCGTTTTCTCTTATTCTTGGTGAATCTACAAGGACTCCCAAAAGCAGCCAGCTGCTCCTAGAAGGTTGAGTTGAGCAGTGCAAGGCTGTCACAAATTCAGACTCCTAGAGGAGGTTTCACCTTCTTAGAAAGTGCAAAGTTGCTTTCCAGTTGACACAGTCCTGATGCATTTGGGAAATGGATGCCAGCTCTTTGGACTGCTTATCCTAACGCTTTCTGAAAGAGTTGGGTGGCTTTAGTTTTACACAAGATATCAAAGAGCAGCTCAAAATCTGGAAAGTTCTTAAGTGCTCACTTGAAAAGATTCCCAGAGAGTCTGAGAGTACTATCCTTACTTGCCTTCATAGATTTATTTTAAGCTTTATAGTTAGCTTTTTGCTCTTTTCTGGACCTGAGTTGTCTCTGGTCTGTCAGCCACATGGTCCAGATGTCTGCATCCCCTTCCCTGTCAGTATTCTCCTAGGCTTCTTTTTCAAAATCCAATCTCCTTGTTTGAGCCTACATGTGTTAAGAATCTCTTTGGGACAACATGATTGGTTCCTTCTGCCTTCTGAGTATCCCCTGATGGCTTACCTGGTAAAAGTAAGCTTTGACCACAGGCAAGTACCAGCCTTAGAGCTGATTGATCTTGAGGCAAGAAGTACCATTTCAAAAAGTAGCAGTCCTTTCACCAAAGAGGTCTCATCACCAGCCTCCAATTAAAAAAAAAATTAAAAAAAAAACCCAACCAGAAAAAAGAGTTATTAACTTCTGAACATCTTCATGTCATGTAAAGTACAATCGTCAACTTTCTGTTCAAAACTACTTTTAATTTGGTATGGGAAAACCAACAGTTGCCTGTAAAGAGAAGCGTGAGGGTACACTGGACAAGGACCCACACAATAATGCTTTGCCTGGGTAAGACACTGAATCTTTTATTCCTAAAATGGAAGGTACAAAACCACCTAGTGGCAGACTCAGTACATGAAGAGAATCTTCTTCATCCAGCCTAGAGTTAAGCTGTGAAATTCCTTGTCACAGGATGTTTGGGAAAAATATGCTTAAGAGAATAATAAACTGAGGCAAAATAATCTAAAGCTGTTAAACAGAGAAATATTAAATTGCTGAAAATCTGGGAGTATGTGCTAAAAATCTTCCTTGCTCACTCTTTCCTAGACAACTATAGCACAAGCATCAGAGGGCAGCAGAGTAGTTGAACTTTCGGTCTGGACCACAGAGTCCTTGTATGTTTATACCATGTTGCATTACAGTCCACACTGTGCTTTCAGAGGACCTTGCTTCTCCCCCAACCTTACCATTTTTCCTCTTTTCTGATAGATGACCACAACTCAAGAGAGAAGTAAGTTGCAGTTTGTGCTCTGGGGAGATTCTTAGAGTTATTGGACACCCAAACATGTTTTCCTGGTGAAGGCAGGAGGACCATCTCTCTCAAGGCCTGGGCCTCTACTGTAGCCAGAAAGCAATACTCTGTCTTATGCCACTTCTGTCTGCCTTTGCATTGTATCCACAGTCATTTAATACTTAAATCTGGACAAGATTTAGGAAAACAACACTCATAATTACAAAAATAAAATCAAGCAAAAATATATTCCCTTTTGAACTCTTCGGTACACTCCAAGAACTTGCCTATTCAGCCTGTCCTGGAGAAGGGCTGGGTTTTCCCAACTGCACTGTCTGCTATGTTGCTCATTTTCTGCTCAGTAACCCATTTTTCAAGCCACTCGGCATTTCTTCAGGGTGTTCCTGCATTAGCCTCTGTATGAAGTATTCCAGGTGCAGATGTTTTATTAAACACAGAAATCTGATTTCAGCTTGCACAAAAATAACTTGCTTGAAATACTGGCATGAATTTGCTGTTTCTGCAAACAAATGTCTCACTGAAGCAGACAAAATTAGGCATAGAATTAGTGAATCTTGGACAACTTCTTGCTGCTCTCTCAGTGCATACCTTGATTCTCTGAGATGCCATGAACATGTCTCAGCTCTGGTGTGAAACATTCCCTTTCCTTCTGGTCCCGAGACCCACATATAGGCAATCCATTACTACACTTCTAATGAGCCTATTTCCTTCCCTTGCCAGTCCTGGCTTTCCACTGACTAAGATGGAGCAATAGTTACCTGCGTGTATGCCCTGATGCCCAGTAAAAAAAATTAACCCTGTACTGCCAGGGTCCTCTGAGGCAAAAGTGAGGATCACCAAGCGAAGTGTGGTGTGTCTTGACCATGGCTAGCTTCAATCTTCTGCTCCCCTTTGATAGACGGGAAACACCCTGAAGCAAAGTTAAGAGGAGCCCTGTTTATTTTGGGACTGCAGATTACTGTCAAATGTGAAGGGGGACAATTATTTCCATTGTGGAAAATGTGGCATTTGAGAATGAGCAGTTTTCTCTGCCTTGGCTTTGTGTTTATATTTTCTCTAAGGAAGGTTTCCTTTATTCCAGTACAGACTTGAATCAAGTGGGCAGAAAAGTGTTTAAATACAAGTATTTGTAAACTAAGTGGTTTTCCTGAACAAAATAGATCCAGATGACAGTCTGTCAGCTGCAGCACTTCAGTGCCTGTTGCACCATAACCCCTTTGTTCAGCAGCTAGTTGTCACAGAGGTGTCCCAAGGTGACATAGCAGGGCCAGAAGGCAGCACCCAATACTGAGTGACGGCAGTGGGAGAAAGTTAACATCAAGCTGTGTACCCCCTCTTAAGGACAGCCAGCAGTTAAGATCTTCTCTGGGGCAACAGGTGATCCAGGCTCAAAGCCCTTGTTCACCACAGAACTAAGCAGTCCCCTCTCATCAAACCTTGTTAAAGGGGGTGTTATGTTTGCATCGGTTCTCACTCAAAAAATTTGAATAAGCCCTAAACCATCCTGAAGAGAAACAGAACACATCTTGGAATAACAGGCTGGGAAACACACTTTTTGCCCATCATTATGAATTTTTATCCCTGGCTTGTACTTGGTACCACAGTCTCTGCCCTGTGGTGTTCCCCTTGCCCAGCACCTCTGCAGCAGCAGGCTATGACTGCCCTCGGGGCCCTGTGGAGGTCTGCAGGGCAGCAGCACTCCTCCAGCTCCTGTGGAGCTGCATATGCCAAATGCCAGGAGAGTGCCAGGTTTGGTACTGCTAACTGTTATTTTTAATTCTTAATGATGCCCTGAGGCTTTTGCTACTTTCCATTGTTCGTTTCTGGGGGTAATTGTACTGCCAAGGTCTGTTCACTTGTTCTGGCTTTTTCTGCAGAGGTCTGAAATGCCTTTTTTCTATTTGTTCTCGGAAATAAAGCTTCTCTGCAAATGTCACGTACCAGTTTTCCACCCTCCCTGTGCCTTAACCACAAATGTCTGCCTCCTGACAGCTTCTCTCCTGCTACCGTGGTCTTTCTGCAGCAACTGCTTGCACTCTCTTGGTCTGTCTGTAATAGCCATGGCAGGACATGATGCGAAGGAAGAAAACCTCCAGGTGCAGAATATCTGCATGGAGTAGCCTTCCAGATCATCTGGATCACCCAGATCATCCACAGGGGCCTGGTCTCAGACCCACTCCTCCAATCCCCCTGAAATATATCCCAAGCTAAATCTCCTGTCACATTACTGAAGGGGGCACTGATGTATTTGATTAGTAAAGAAGCTGTGAAAGAACCCATCTGTCTTAGCATTTGGATAGATATATATCCCTTTTGTGGGTTTCTTTTGTCCAAAGGCATCATTTACTCTGATGTGAAATAATGCAAGATCTGATCTCTTTGGGGATTTCAGCTGGCAGCCATCCTCCCTGAGCTTCATTTTAATCTTCTATTGTTGTAAATCAGGAATAACTGCAAGGAAGTCAGTAAAATTAAGCTCGTGAAAACTGACATACGTGCCTCTGATCTCCACCAGAGATGGAGATGAACTCACTCCTCCTCCTCTCTATGCAAATGCTGCAGGTCTTTTGAGATGCTCAGATGTTGCTCTGAACCTTGTGTGCTGGAATACAGCGTCCAGGCTTTCAAACATGCCATGATTTTACCAACCAAGTAGAAGGAGGAGATATTACATCTTAGGTGGAAAATTTCTCCTTCTAGGGGAGGATTTGGTCAAACCAATATAAATGAGAAAATCCACCTGTGAAGACAATCTTTTGGACCTACTCTCACCAAGCTACTGTCACACACTTCCTACTTGCTCCAATTAAAATTACCAGTATGGAGCAGATTCAAGAAGGAGATCTAAAGGATATTTTTGTGGTATCAAAGTAGCTTGTTTCTAAATCTTTTGTGATGATAGGAGCTCCAGGAAGCAATGTTTTCTCTTTTGTTCTACCTACTCACCAGACAGAGTGAGGAAAAATGTTTTTTGTTGTTTTTTTCCCTTTCAGAATAGTTAAAATCTGAGATTACTTTCCTGTTTTGGATAAACAGAATGGATTCTGCTTAAGAGTTATGTTTACATGGCGCTACCAAGATAAGAAAATACTTTAAGATTTTTGCTATGTTGAAAATATGAATTTTAAGAATAATCAGAATTTCAACATTCTGCCTTTCAAGATAATAATTTTATTTATTTCTCTTCAACGTTTTATTTGTCCCAGAAAATAAGAATGGTCTGCTTACTTTCATAACTTGAGGAGATACTGAGATTTTGGTCCATGCAGGAAATACCTAATAATACCATTCCTTTTAGCCACTCTCATATTTTCACATTAAGGTTTGGCATGAGACCAGGTTTAAGAGTGAAACACTGCCTGTCTGTCAACGTTTGATGGTTCTTCCAGTGATGTCTGGGCACCTTACTGTTTTTGTTAAAGCTTGAGAGATATACAGAGAAGTGACCTTTCTGCTTTCTTAACTTGTGTAAATAAAGGGGTTTGCAAACTGCTTCTGGCAGTCTCGGATGATGGAAAACTAAAGCTCCACTTTGTGAGAAATTTTTGCTTTTAGAAGTGAGATGTTATTCTGAGAGGAAATGAAAAGACAGTATTCATTAATTTCCTTTAGAATAGAACACCGAAGCATTTCAATTCATAGCTGCCTACTGGTGTGGAACAGCTCTGCTTTTATATAATAGCATCAAAACATAAGACTAATGTGTTAAATGTGAAATATTTCATACACTTTGCAACTGAAAAACTTAGCTAAAGTGCTGAACATGATTTTGAAGACAAAGCAATGGATATTGAACCATGGAAGTGGGAATCACTGTGCTGAGGCTCAGCATGGCCACTCTACCCTGGGCTGGCACCAAGGCAGCTGGCTGACAGCAGGCAGGACAAGGATCCCTCAGCTATGTCCTGGTTCCTGCTTCAAATGCAAGCAGTCACAGTAAGTCTCACTCACCGCAGGAGAACTTCCTGCTCACTGAACACTAGTATAATGACAACAACCCAATTTATCTCCATCCCATGAAATTAGACACAGACTCTCTGTTCCCTTTCTTAAAAACACAGAATCATAGAATCACCAGGTTGGAAGAGACCCACCGGATCATTGAGTCAAACAATTCCTATCAAACACTAAATAAACCATGTCCCTCAGGACCTCGTCTACCCATGCCTTAAAAAACCTCCAGGGAAGGCGAATCAACCACCTCCATGGGCAGCCTGTTCCAATGCCCAGTGACCCTTTCTGTGAAAAATCTCCTACTGATGTCTAGCCTAAATCTCCCCCGGCGGAGCTTGAGGCCATTCCCTCTTGTCCTGTCCCCTGTCACTTGGGAGAAGAGGCCAGCTCCCTCCTCTCTACAACCTCC
>WAAB01022161.1:0-79441 GCA_013389865.1 Piaya cayana | reverse complement strand
ATGCTTAAGCTCACTCCTAAAAATGCCATAGCATAAGTGGGCAAGACAACAAATCCATAGTAACCATTTATAAAAGTTCACTTTCTTATCCTCTGGTTTAAGTGGGTACTGTGTTTATTCATGTCCATAGAAGTGCAACAGAAGCGGTACATAATGTATCTAAATATACACAAAATCTAACAATTAGAATAAGCTATTTCAGATAAATTGTGCCTTCTGTTAGTCTCATAGACTGCCTGTTTGCATAAAAGTATGTGTTGTTCACTGGCCAGTAAGTCTCCATCTAAAAAATAGATTTCAAGTTTTCTGTTTGTTTTTATATTTTCTTGAATATATTATTTATTGTCTTCTGTCTTAAATGTAATCTCTCTATTACTTACTTAGTTTAGCAATAATAAAGAAATTAGTAAAAACTTTGACTCCCTATTTGCTTTATTTTTTTCTACCTCCCCTTTTCAGCTAGCTGTAATGCTAGCTATGATTTTTCTTCACTGAAAACAGAATTAAATACAAGTCCTTGAGATTTTTTTTGACAATTAAAAATGACTTTATTTTACCTGAATTTAATTACAAGTGAAAGCAAAATACAATTATATCTTTATGATTAAATTATTTTCTATTAATAACAATATTTACCACAAATTGATGCTGACAAACTTTATGAAGTGTCTGTTACAATTTTTATTGTTATAACATTACCTAGGTTACTACTAATAACCTTATAAAAAGAACAGCACTAGGGAAAGTGAATGAAACGTATGTGAAATAATTTAGTTTCCAGTGGCCATTCAAATGCAATTCTTACGTCAACAGAAGGAAGTTTTTTCTTTTCCTTTATTTTAATAAAGTCTAGGTGGTTTAGTTGAAAAATTATTTATTCTCTTGCTAATCTACCCACACTTCTTTGTGGTCTATTCTTTATTTTGGAAGTCAAATAGCTTCAAATGTAAGGAAGCAATACTTAACAGACATCAGTTCTTATCACTTTGTGTTTTTCAGGAGCAAAATGACCTCTGACCAAACCTCTTACTGTGAATGTACAATTTCCTTTGTTTCCTGACAAAATATAAAACTATATGTTTGTATTGCTTTGCCTCAGTGAAAGAGAAGTTGATAAATTTCTAAGTATGTCTTAGAAGGAAACCAGAAGTGAAAATTGGGACTTCTCCATCTCCTCTGAGAGAGATACTAAGAGAATAATATAGATCAGCAGAGGATGAAATTTCCCCCAGTACTTGCACTGATTGTCAGTACATGTTTTTCCCTTCTTGAAGTGGCAGAATACCAACTATGCATATTCATATAACAGAATCACAGAATGGTTGATGCTGGAAGTGACCTCTGGAAGTCCCCTGATCCAACTCCCTTGTTCAAGCAGATTGTCCAGGACCATGTCCAGACAGCTTTTGAATATCTCCAAGGAGGGAGGCTTTACAGCATTTCTGGGCAACCTGAACCAGTGTTTGATCACCCTCACAATGAAAAAGTGTTATCTGATGTTCCAGGAGAACTGCCTGTGTTTCAGATTGTGCCCATTCTTTCTCGTCCTGTCACTGGGCAGACGCACTTGGAGTAATTATATACATGGATGAGATCAGACCAAACAGATCAGACCAAACACTTCGAGCTCTCTCAGTCTTTTCTCATGTGCCAGTCTCTTCATCACCAGCATTGTGGACCTTTGCTGGAGTCTGTCCAATATGTCCATGTCTAATTTTTTCACTGAGAAGCCCTAAACTGAACACAGCTCTTCATGGTGGCCTTACTAGTGAGGATCAACTCAACCTGTTGGCAACTCTGCTACTAATGCAGTTCAGGATAACATTAACCCTCTGCCACAGGGCACAGTGCTGGCTCTTGTTCATCTTGGTGTCCACCAAGACCCCGAGGTCCTTTTCTGTCGAGATGCTTTTTCAGCAGCTCGACTCCACCCTGAACTGGTACCAGGCACTGTTCCTCCCTAGGTGCAGGACCTTGTGCTTCCACTTGTGGAACATCATGATGTTAAAAGCTAGTGTGTGCTTATTTTTAAATGATCATTATTGTTTATATAGAAACAATTCAAACTCTTGCTTCATTGAGATGGCTAACATTTGTATTTTTTGCCATGGTTTTGAAAAAGTAAGAACACTGCTTTGCACATGCAGATTAATCTCTATTTAACTGCACTTTAGGAATCTGAGATAAGGAGTACTTGCAAGGGAGTTTTCTATGCATGAGTTACGTTGCAATAAATGCCCTCATACTTGTTCAGATTATGTTACACTCAATTTGCTGTTTTCCTAACATGCTTTGTTGTATCGAAGATTTTTTCAATCATTTAAAACAATAACTAGAAATCTTTAATACAAAGGAATTGTAAATGAAACAAAACAATTCTTTTACCAGTAGTTCATGTCTGAATGTACTTAAAGTAGTCATATTTGTGATGAAGAACAATGACTGAAAATGAAGATCCCAATTCAGCAAAGTACCTAAATACATAATTTAGTTTGAGGACTTGACAGTCCAAATGAATTCAGTGTGTAAACTATTGCAGTACTATTTGTAGTATATATCCACTATACGTTACTTGAGAGCCAGAANGAAGGAAGTTTTTTCTTTTCCTTTATTTTAATAAAGTCTAGGTGGTTTAGTTGAAAAATTATTTATTCTCTTGCTAATCTACCCACACTTCTTTGTGGTCTATTCTTTATTTTGGAAGTCAAATAGCTTCAAATGTAAGGAAGCAATACTTAACAGACATCAGTTCTTATCACTTTGTGTTTTTCAGGAGCAAAATGACCTCTGACCAAACCTCTTACTGTGAATGTACAATTTCCTTTGTTTCCTGACAAAATATAAAACTATATGTTTGTATTGCTTTGCCTCAGTGAAAGAGAAGTTGATAAATTTCTAAGTATGTCTTAGAAGGAAACCAGAAGTGAAAATTGGGACTTCTCCATCTCCTCTGAGAGAGATACTAAGAGAATAATATAGATCAGCAGAGGATGAAATTTCCCCCAGTACTTGCACTGATTGTCAGTACATGTTTTTCCCTTCTTGAAGTGGCAGAATACCAACTATGCATATTCATATAACAGAATCACAGAATGGTTGATGCTGGAAGTGACCTCTGGAAGTCCCCTGATCCAACTCCCTTGTTCAAGCAGATTGTCCAGGACCATGTCCAGACAGCTTTTGAATATCTCCAAGGAGGGAGGCTTTACAGCATTTCTGGGCAACCTGAACCAGTGTTTGATCACCCTCACAATGAAAAAGTGTTATCTGATGTTCCAGGAGAACTGCCTGTGTTTCAGATTGTGCCCATTCTTTCTCGTCCTGTCACTGGGCAGACGCACTTGGAGTAATTATATACATGGATGAGATCAGACCAAACAGATCAGACCAAACACTTCGAGCTCTCTCAGTCTTTTCTCATGTGCCAGTCTCTTCATCACCAGCATTGTGGACCTTTGCTGGAGTCTGTCCAATATGTCCATGTCTAATTTTTTCACTGAGAAGCCCTAAACTGAACACAGCTCTTCATGGTGGCCTTACTAGTGAGGATCAACTCAACCTGTTGGCAACTCTGCTACTAATGCAGTTCAGGATAACATTAACCCTCTGCCACAGGGCACAGTGCTGGCTCTTGTTCATCTTGGTGTCCACCAAGACCCCGAGGTCCTTTTCTGTCGAGATGCTTTTTCAGCAGCTCGACTCCACCCTGAACTGGTACCAGGCACTGTTCCTCCCTAGGTGCAGGACCTTGTGCTTCCACTTGTGGAACATCATGATGTTAAAAGCTAGTGTGTGCTTATTTTTAAATGATCATTATTGTTTATATAGAAACAATTCAAACTCTTGCTTCATTGAGATGGCTAACATTTGTATTTTTTGCCATGGTTTTGAAAAAGTAAGAACACTGCTTTGCACATGCAGATTAATCTCTATTTAACTGCACTTTAGGAATCTGAGATAAGGAGTACTTGCAAGGGAGTTTTCTATGCATGAGTTACGTTGCAATAAATGCCCTCATACTTGTTCAGATTATGTTACACTCAATTTGCTGTTTTCCTAACATGCTTTGTTGTATCGAAGATTTTTTCAATCATTTAAAACAATAACTAGAAATCTTTAATACAAAGGAATTGTAAATGAAACAAAACAATTCTTTTACCAGTAGTTCATGTCTGAATGTACTTAAAGTAGTCATATTTGTGATGAAGAACAATGACTGAAAATGAAGATCCCAATTCAGCAAAGTACCTAAATACATAATTTAGTTTGAGGACTTGACAGTCCAAATGAATTCAGTGTGTAAACTATTGCAGTACTATTTGTAGTATATATCCACTATACGTTACTTGAGAGCCAGAACTCACACCTAATGACTTCATTTATTTGTACTAGACTTGTATATCTCATTTATTTACAGGTACAACCAACCATGTAGCTTCATAGCTATCCTGCAGTGCATCTAATTTGTTGTCATTCATCTAATCAGTAAGTTTAGTATTTTTGGTGCCACTATCTGAAAAGAGTGCTACTTATCCTTAATTAGAAAATCAGTTACAGGTTTTGGATGCACAAAATGAATTGTTTATAAATCCTTTTCTGTTATTTGTTGCAACAGACTGAAAATTCCAGTAGTATTTATTTGGTCCATATGATTAGATCATAGAGAGTATTCAACATATGCACGCATATGTGTTATTGCATGTTTTGTACTTATTTATTTAGGCTTTATTATGCCCAGCTGATTTTGTCAATATGGCAAATGGCATTGCCTAGTAAACACAAGGTGTGTTTTCCACAGTAAAACAGGTATAAACAACACCTAAACCCTTATATTTATTTTGCAGCAACATATATTTTTTCCTCTAGATGGCAATATATTGCAAGAAATATTCAATCTTTTTGCAGTAGTTTTAAACATTGAATTTGACAGTGTAAAGAGGGTATTTAAAATCAAATTACTCTTTATTTTATCACTTATTTTTTTTTAGGATTGATAAGTGTAACACTATAAATAATGAAGAAAAATAACTATTAAATTGGAAGAAGTAAATAAGTTAAATAAAACCATCAGTAATAGTACATGGAATACTTAAATACTAACCTATAATCAGTTGTCAAATGGACTTTTATATCAAGGTAACATATATAAGTATTTCCAAGTACATGAACATTTTTCACACATATTACAGTAAGAAATAGGTCTTTTACATTTCTATATCAAGTCTTCAGAACTCCATGTTGACTCATTAATTTTTATGTTTTGATCACTAATTAAAATACAATATAGCAAGAATCATATTACAAAACTATGATTAATACTTGTGTGGAAAATTACATACAATGTACTAAAGAGATTAATATTGTTGCAGATGTGATGAATCTATAGAGATTATATTATTAGAGAATATAGCATGAAATAATACCAGCTGATATAAGCAAATCATGAATATAGACATGTTTCCAAGTATCTTGGTCAAAAATAGAAATATTCTATTTTCCCTTTATCCATACATTTTAATCCTGGCTGTTCTTTTTCTGTTGTGATAAAGTGATAGTTTGTGTTTTTTTGAAAACATTACATAGAGACTCAGGGTTTTCAAGATAGCAACACAGTAGCACATAGAAATCTGGAGCTTATAAATTTATATGTATGCTTTTAGAAAATACTACATACACCTACTGAAAAATAGATGAACTGAGACATTATTTGAATTCAATTATACTAACCCCCTTGAGATATCCTTTTGCTGTACATGAGTTTGTTTAATTTTTTTTCTCTATGAATGAAAAATAAATACTGATACTTTACTGGAAATTTTTCACTTTCATTCTTTTCAGCAGAATCTGACAGAACAGTAAAATAGCCCAGAGGCTTTGTTTATTGTTTATCTTCCCTTGAAACTTCTGGCATAAATTCCTATGGAATTACTCAAAAGAAATGTTTTTACCTCACTTCTGTTAAGTGAAGAGATGATCTGGTGGCATGTTCATGAAAACACTGGGGATAAGCTCTGCAACTAGGGAGGTTAACCAGCTGTGAAGTATGGCATTAAAAAAGAATGGGAGGGGGCATGGAAATATGGCTGAAATGGTAATTTTATGGCAACGTATCTGCAAATTAATGTAGGTTAGTCCTACAATTTGCTGCAAGAATATTATGTGGATTTAGGACACTGCTATACACGTACCTTTCTGAAAAGGATGCATCTAAAAACCTTGTGTTGAATTGGTGTTTTCTGCCTTTTGTATCTGATTAGGAGAAAGTGGTGGTACCCGAGGCTAATAAATATGGAAGGGAAGGCACAGATCAAGACAGTTGGACATTGGTGGATACTGATAGTGGAAAAGCTGTGGCTATTTCCTTTGAGATGGCTGAAGGATGAAGAGGATCTTCCTGTTAACTCCACAGATTTAAAGATAACTCAGGGAAGAAAAAGAGTGTAAAAATTGCTTGCTGATTTCACTTTAGCAAACAGATAAAAACTGCAGATATGTGACACTTAAGGATGGACTAGAGCAGTCTCCTAGCTGGTTTCTTTGAGATAAAAACCTGAAGGTTAAAAGACTGCTGGAGTTGCTGGGGAGTTCAGGGTAAGGCATAAACAGAAGAATAAGTAGAGCTATACATCTTTCTCTAACAAAAAAACCCCAGTAAAGCAGGGAAGTTAGCGCAGGAAGAAGAGAAAAAGACAAAACTCCATGGTCCCTCTCAGCTAGCTGAGAGTGCAACCCCCAATTTTGGAAAATGTTGAATATAATGACTTACTGTGGTGTACTCAGACTTGTGAAACGTGTTTGTGGTGTCAAGCAACAGTGTACTGCAAGTGAAATCAACACTGGAGATGAGATCTGTGGTGAAGATCTTGATCTTGGGAGAAGAGGTCAAAACCCTCCTCTCTACAACCTCCCTTCAGGTAGTTACAGAGAGCAATAAGGTCTCCCCTCAGCCTCCTCTTCTCCAGGCTAAACAACCCCAGCTCTCTCAGTCACTCTTCGTAAGACTTGTTCTCCAGCCCCTTCACTAGCTTTGTTATGATGTTGTGTATGTTGTTTGTATATGATGTTGTTGCAGTGGTGTATCTTCTGCAGAAGGTGTTGGTGTCTGGTCAGTGTTCTGAATGTACTTCATGCAATACTCCTCCTTTCTTAAACTCCTCAAAACTCTAGTGTAATGCATTAGCCATAACATACTTGCCATTCCGAGTTAATGCTGTGCTCTTGCTGCTGGTAGTAGGAAGTAAGCATCAAAGTACCCCTTAATAAAATCTTGCACTTGATTGTGAAGAAAAATGCACATTCAAATAAACGAATGCTTTTGTATGAACCTACAAGGCTATAATAATACAGGTATGTCATGCACGTGGCCTCTGTGCTATAGCACACATCTAGAGGATATTTCTCATGGTATACGTTTATTAGAGAAGAAGTTTAAGGGTAAAATGTTCTAGAATAAAGGAAATATACAATCTTATTTCTAGAACGGAGACATGTAACTATGTGATGTCTGTTCTTCTCATTGTCTCATTTTATCCTCCCATGACTCAAGAGACTACTTCTTCAGGAATTAGGTTGGTAGAAACACCCAGGTGTGGTGCAGCTCTGACTATGCAGCCTTTCTTTGTTCAGAGCCTAAGGGAAAGTATTTGGAAACCTGCTGTGCTTTGGTGATCTCCAACTGCTGGATCAGATCTGTGGGATAACTTACAGGTTTCAGGCTTCTCCTATCAGCATTGAGATCTCATTACCTTTCTCTGTCTCTGGAATTAGTGAGCTGTGTAACAAAAGGATCAAACTGTCTTGGTCACTTTGTCTTTGGCACTTACATTGCTTAGAGAGATGAGATCAGGGAAATTACCCCAAAGTGTAATCAGTGATTATAAAAATATTATTTAATTATTTAAAATGTAAATATAAATCAGGGTGGTTGCATAGGAGTAGTGATTGGGATTTATCTTGTTAAACTGTATTTCTAAGAGGTCGTCATCTGTTTTCAAAAATTGTATACCTCAGACTTCTTTGATCAGTAGTATGAAAAAACAAGGAGATCTAAAAAGTAATTAATTTAATCCTAAATTAAGCATCTAGGACAGATTTGACCAGAAAGTCACTGTTGACTCTGTTGACTAGTTTTAAGCACTAAAGGTAGATGAAGTGAAACTCACTTAAAAGTCTGTTCTGAACAGCCCTAAGTCTGGCTTCATAAGCATTATCAAAAAAACCTATAACTGCTATAAGATCTATACATACTAGGACTTTCATTGTGACTGTAATGAAGCTACAGCAGAGTTACAGTAGTTGAAATTGGAGGAGAGCTTGCTTACAATGTTGTCATGTTGGTTGCATTATGTAAATACACTATATTTTACTAGGAGAAATACTAGTGCATAATATATGCTTACTAGCCTGTTATAACTTGGATTTATGCTAAGGCAACAGAATTTGTTAGAAATTTTCATATGCAAATTCCTTTGACGAAGACTGACCCTTAGATGCTGTGAAAACAATCAATACCTTAAAGCACTTAAATTCATTTCCATTTGTGCTAAATTTGAATGTAAAATACTGTAAAACATCAGTATATACTCAGAACTTGCTTTGAAAATGGGTAGTAAATGAGATAAAAGGCAGGGAAGATACTAACAGTGATATTACTGTGCCGCAAAAGTTTGTACAAGATTGAATTAGTTCATTTAAAAAATGATTCTTTACTTCATATTCATAGAAGAATCTACTTCTATCAATCAACTATTCCTTTAGAAATCAAATCTATTATGTTAGTGCTAGAATAGTTTTTATACCAGTGTTCATTGAGAAACTCATAGTTTTTCACCTTGAAAGAATCCTTTCTGATCATTTCATCCTGTAGTTTCCCTTTCAAGAATTGTTTTTTCTTATGTCACTTCTGAAATAACAGGGAATTGATCATTCTTGAAATTTACAATGCTTTATATATATATTTAAAGATGTCATTCAGTAACTACACATTTATGGACCTGTTACAGTTTTCAGAAAGTATGGAACATCTTTGACTCATATGAAAAGAAAGAAAGATGGATGCCAGATCACTATGTGCAATACTAGGATGCAGTTCAAATTATGTGAATTAGCAAAATTCTGTATTGCTTTAAAGGAGCACGTACTCCTCAAGAAGTATCATCATCAAGAAAATAGCTGCTGTTAGGATTGTGACCTGTACCAATATTAATCTCTGGATTCAAACCAGTGCTTAAAATCCTAGAAAGCATTCTGATATATAGGTGAGAAACCGTCTTTCCTTCTGTACTTAACATGTAGTCTCATTCAGCCTAGTCACTGGACTTAGAAAGGGGCTAACATGCCTCTGGCAGTAGAACAGTCTTTATGAAATCTCGTGTCTAGGGAAACAATGTTCATAGCTGAGTTATTTCAGATGATACCAGCTTCTGACCCAGAAGATTACATACAGTTATCCCCGCCCAGCAAAGCAGATAGGGTACTGTACGGCCCAGTTTGTTAAGTATGTGTGCTTCAGTCTGAAGTTTGCTTTGTTCAAATGTTAGACTGAATTGTGAATGCTTCCTTCTGTAAGATCTTTACTAAGAAAATGACAGTTACCCTTTCTCCTCCAAAACAAGTGTGTATCCTCCCCTGTCTGCACCTCAATTTCTACGAGTTTGCTTTTGATGGTACTAGTGTATGCTAGACCATTACCAATTCTCTGGCAAAGACCTAGCATGACACAAAGAATTTTTTGTTTTCCCCCAGTGCTATCAGTTCCCAAAGATGTCTTGATACTTGAATCCTTGAGTATGCACGAGGAAGACAATTGCACCAAAGTTGAAATGATCTTCTCATCAGCAAAGTCAATTTAGTTTAGATTAAAGTAACTGTGTCTTTAGTCAATACCAGCATAGTTTTAAGTTTCACATAGCTAGTCTGTTATTTTCAATGTATTATAAAAAATCCCTGTGAAAAAGTGTTAAAACTCTCAGAATAATGTCCTTTTGCACATTTAAGAGAAAAATAAATCAAACATTTTGACAATATACTTCTAATTTAAAGAAAGAAACAAACCCGGTGGGCCAGGCAGCAACTTCTTCCTCTGTTTTCTATTTGTGCTTCTGTCTGCCTACTGATATTGACTAGTACTCAACTCTTACTTTTCTAGGGTAATTATATATGACAGATCATTAGGACTGCCTAGGAGGAGTGACGGAGAATGTTATAACTTCAGGTATTTTTAAGACACCATTTGCCAAGGGGTTCTGTTTCCACAGTAAGAACCAGATAGTAAGATTTAAATTCCAACACCAGACACAGAAAGCAAATAAAATGTGTTGGAATAGTTAATTTTATTTTCATTGAGTTGCTGTCAGTTGATGCTTTCTCACCTAATGGAGATGAAAAACAATCCATTATTTCTAATTCACATATTTTAAAAGTCAGAGTACTTGAATATTTTTCTGTAGCTTTTTTGAAATGGTCTGAGCCTGAGTTTCCTCAACTGTAAAACAGGAATAAGTTTTCACAGAGGCATAAAGAGACATAATTAACTAATATTTAGGAAATACTTTGAAATCTACAGATGGAAAATTTTTCAAGGTAGTGCTACATGAATAGCATTCCAAAGAGCTGAGTATGTTACGCAGATAATATTCTGCCAAATATATAGCTATCAATCAATCTGTAAAAGTGAAAATAAATTAGAAATTGTGAAAGCTCTGTACATTATGGAAATAAGATAAATTAACATAAAATGGAATGGCATGATCTTGATATGGAACAGAAAATACCTGATGTGATTATGATGAGGGAAACTTCATCTTGCATGTTAAGAATGGATTTTTCTTTCAGGAGACAGTAAAGAAGTTACTTTCTTTATAGAACAGACCATAACTGGACAAGATTTGAACATGCAATAATAAAACAAGAGTTTAAAGATTTTGCTTTGATTAGCAAAGGATCAGGCAACGTGCATTTTGTCTCAGTACTTAAATACAGATTGACGCATCTAACTTTAAAAGTGCCTAACAGAGAGTGTAATTGTTCAAACTTCCCTGAATATCCAATTAAGAAAACTAAATATCTCTCAGGATAATATGATTGTAAACAGGTTGAATTACCCTTTAAATCCATCTGTTTCTCTCTACTTTGTGTATAGGGAACTTGTATTGCTTCTGTGTTTGACTCTATTTCTAACTTGGTGCATCAGTTCCTAAATCAATGTCATGAAAGATATCACCTATTAAAGGAGAAGAAAACTGTACTAACAACAAGTCCAGCTAGTCTACCTGCTTTCAGGAAGCAAAGCATGAGTAAAAGAAAACACCGAAAATAAAACAGCAACAACAAAACACAAAGTCAAATTTAGCTTTCTATTTATTGAGATCTACTTTATTTTTATAGTGTTATCCTGTTCATGACAAGGCAAATCAGTTACCATATTAAAAGAACTAGGTATAGTATAAACTATGGATGAGATGCTGTGCCAAAATTCTATTTTATTGGTTTATACATAATGGCATAACATCACACAGCTCAAAAGCTCACAAATAAGCCCTCAGTTTGTCAGGAGTTCTGGGAACAAAAAAGCAGGCTGCAGATAGCTTCCTCCACCTATGCCTGGCACAAACACGTTAGCTAAATGCTGTATTTTATTGCTAAATTGGAAAAACCAAGCAGTGAAATTTTAGCATCAAACAAGAGCTAAAGCTGGCAGTAGAAGAAAAACAATAGTATTCAAAGAAAACAACATCAAGGAGGGAATAATATGGTCCAAAAATGAATGAAAAGCAAGGGACCACATCCAAAATCAGAACAGGTTGTAAAACATAGCCAGAGATAAAATATTCCCTATGGAATTAAATGGGAAATGCACTGCAGCTCGCATTGTGGCTAAGTAGAGAATTCTGTAAATCATTCTTTGTAGTGTCACCAAATACCTATTTTTGTCTACACTGTTATCCATTTCTTGGCATTTTGTATTTATTTCCATGATTTTTTTTTGGCTACTATTTTATTTTTTTTTTAATTCCATTGTTGTTGTTCTTGTTGGGTTGTTATTAACAAAGATTTGTAACATATGCCTACTATTGCAGCCATAAATTCAATCACAGGAAATTCTGAATATGTTAACGTGCACTGAATGAACTGTGTGAGTGAAGCTTTTAGTTTTCATAGAATTATAGAACAGGTTGGTTTGGAATGAACCTTAAAGATCATCTCGTTCCAACCTCCCTGCTATGGGCAGGGATATGTCCCACTAGATCACACTGCTCAAGTCCTCATCCAACCTGGCTGTGAACACCTCCAGGCATGTGGCATCCACAACTTCCCTGGGCAACCTGTTTCAGTTCCTCATTGTCCTCATTGTGAAGAATTTCCTCCTTATGTCTCATCTAAATCTTCCTCTCTACAATTTATGGCCATTCCCTCTAGTTCTATCACTACAAGCCTTTGTAAAAAGTCCCTCCTCAGCTTTCCTGTAGGCCCACTTCATGTACTGGAAGGTTACTATAAGGTTTCCTCAGAACCTTCTCCAGGCTGAACAATCCCAACTCTCTCAGTCTGTTCTTGTATGGGAGGCACTCTGGCCCTCTGATCATCTTTGTAGCCCTTTTATTTTATATTTGAAAGAGTTCTAATTTTAAAGGCCTTCTAAGATCCTGCATAGGTTACCTCCCCATAATAAACAGAAAAAGCACGTCTCAAACATATCTGCATGCCAGCACCCAGAATGGAACAAACGTGAGACTGTCTCACAGAAATGTAAATAAACTAACTATCCAGACTGTGAATATTGTTCTAATGAGAAAATGCACATGTACAGATAAAGTTCAACAAAATGGCTAATAGAATATCCATCTGCCTCTGAAGTGGTATGGTTCTGTTCCTCCCACCCCCATCCCTGCGGTCTTCCCCTGCATCCACTATAGCACTTATCAGACATGCCGAATAGGTTGTTTGATGTTTACAGAAGATTAACATGATAAAGAAAAGAGTATTTTTCTTTTTTTTTTTAATAGGGTGAAATCATCCAAGTGGGAAATTCCAGGAAGAGACAGAGACAGCCGAAGAGGGAGATGAGTAGCACGGTTGGACCTGCAGGCCAAGGAGAAGATCTGGGTGTCCACAGACACCTCCTGCAACAATAACTGCCTCAGCTATGTCACTGAAATGCACCTTTAGAGAGAGAAAATCCTCCCAAGAGCAAATGAAGTCACAAAGCATGATATAAACCTCCTGAGAGTGTATTTGCTAATGAGGAATAGCTAAAGAAAGAGCACATTTAAGTTGAATACTAATAGTTCCAACTTTCCAACTCTGAGGAGGAAGATTTTGTACATCCTTTCTAAGAATCAATTAAAATTATGCCAAAGAAGAGACTGATCCTACCATCAGTTTCTTTTCTGAATGGAAACAGATTATGCTTTTTGAATTTTTCTCTACCTATTTAGTTCATAGAAGGGAGAATGGGAGTGTCAGCAGTTGAACACAATCTCTGTTCGCAGCAGATAAGTTCAGTCAGTGAGAGGGAGCCTAGCCAAATTATCCACCTGGAGGGAAGCTGCGTACTCTACACCTGCTAGAACGGATGCGTCCGCCCAGACTGAGCTCCCAGGAAAAGACGCAGCCATCCAGGTCTCTGGCTGCAGGGCATGCCACCAGATTGAGCAAGAGGTAGACTGGTGGAACCAGACCCTGAAATGAGCTCTCTGAAATATGAATAGAGACAACCACCAAAAAAAACCCCTGACCAAAGGGATTCAGTATCTTCCCCCCTCGGTATTATCCTTAATCTTCACCTACAACTACTCTCCTCACACCTACTGGGCCAATTGACAATAAGAAGGGGACCAGAAGGGTATAGCCCATCCCACTGTAGGGGAAGATCAGGTTCATGATCACCTGAGGAGCCTGAACATATACAAGTCTATGGGACCTGACAAGAGGCATCCCAGAGTCCTGAGTTGGCTGATGTGGTGGCTAAGCTACTATCTATGGTATTTGAAAAGTCATAGTGGTCAGAAATATTCCCTGGTGAATGGAAGAAGGGCAACATTGTGTTCATTTTTAAAAAGGGTAGAAAAGATGACCCTGGGAACTACTGACCTGTCAGCTTCACCTCTATGCCTGGGAAGATCATGCAACAGATTGTCCTAGAAGCTATTCTAAAGCACGTGGAGGATGGGGAGGTGATTAGAGGCAGCCAGCTTGGCTTCACCAGAGGCAAGTCCTGCCTGATCAACTTAGGGGTTTAATATGATGGGGTGACCACCACAGTGGACATGGGAAAAGCAATGGATGTGGTCTATCTGGACTTCAGTATGGTCCTCCACAACATCCTTCTCTCTAAACTGGAGAGATTTGGATTTGATGGAATTAGTTGGAGGGTCATATTCAGAGTAGTATTCAGCTTGATATCTAGATGGAGATCTGTGACAAGTGGTGTCCCTCAGAGGCCCATATTCAGACCAGTGCTGTTTGCTATTTTCATCAATGATATAGACAGCAAGACTAAGGGCAGCCTCAGCAAGTTTGCAGATGACACCAAGCTGAGTGTCCTTCACACTGGAAGGACTGGGTGTCATCCAGAGGGACCTGGACAGGCTGAAGAAGTGGGCCTGTGAGAACCTCATGAAGATCAATGAGGCCAAGTGCAAGGTCCTACACCTATGTCAGGGCAATTGTCAGTTTCAATACAGGACGAGGGAGCAGTGTGTCTGAGGGCAGCCCTGCGGAGAAGGACTTGGTGGTGCTGACTGACAAGAAGCTTGACATGAGCCAGCAATGCACATTCACAGCCCAGAAGGCCAGCTGTATCCTGGGCTGCATCAAAAGAAGTGTAGCCATCAGGCCAAAGGAGGTGTTTGTCCTCTACTTCACTCTTGTGAGAACCCTCTTGGAGTATCGTGTTTGGTTCTGGAATCCTTAACATAAGAAGGATATGGAGGTGTTGGAATGGGTCCAGAGGAGGACTACAAAGATGATCAGAGCTCCTGTAGGAAGACAGGTTGAAAAAGTTGGGATTGTTCAGCCTGGAGAAGGTAAGGATACCGGGAAACCTTACAGCAACCTTCTAGTACCTGAATGAGGCTATAGTAAAGCTGAGGAGGGACTGTTTACAAGGGTATTTAGTAACAGGATGAGGAGGAATGGCTTTAAATTGGAAGCAGAAAGATTTAGGTTAGACATTAGGAAGAAATTAATCATGATGAGAGTGCTGAGGCATTAGCATAGGTTGCACCAGGGAAGTTGTTGATGCCCCCTCCCTCGAAGTGTTCAAGACCTGGTTGGATGGAGCCTTCAGTAGCCTGATCTAGTGGGGGGTGTTGGAAGGGGGGGTTGGAACTGGATGATCTTAGGAGTCTCTGCTTCAGTAACTTGACTTACCTTCTTAACTACAGGTATCCTGCATGAATCCTTTCCTCGTAGTGTCAAGTATCGCATTCTTACAGGGAATATAATCTTGAAAATATTTTCATGGGCGCTTTGAAATATGGCCTGATCCTCCTTTTAATTATTATTCATTTTCCTTTCAAAGATAGCAAAATATCTTTATTTCTTTATCCTTCCTTCTTTCATTCCTTCCTTCCTTCTAGCTAGGGGAAAGGGGAAATCTTCTGTCATATATTCTTTATTGGTTTAGTATACACAGATTTTCACTCTGTGGATTTTTTTGTTTTTTCTTCCTTTTTTTTAAATAAGCAGCACTTGTTTATAACATATTTGTTGATATTGTGGTTATTAAAGACCAAAATTAGTGAAAATGTTAATGTTTTCTAGGCAACTACCCAGTGAAAATACAGAAAACATTACTGTTAAAGCTCACACATTGGCAGTAAGGATGGTAGATAAACTGGAATGTGTCAGTGATTCAATTCAGTTAAAATGAAATGTAAAGAGTGCAAAAGAAGCTTTGTTAGGTTTTCCAAAAGCTAGTACTTGGGTTCATACCCAGCTGCAATGGCACAGTGCAGTACTATTAGTAGTGCCATTTTCAACACCATCGTGCAAAAATGTTACTAAATATCCCTAACATCATTTGGTCTGCAAAGTGAACCCCTCACTCAATTGAATGTATCTTCTCTTCCTGTTATGAAGACAGTACAGTGAGAACATTTACTAATTCATTTTCCTTCTGTTGTCTCTAATTATTGCTTTCATCCTTTTTTTCCCTCTTGTACTTAACTCTTTTTCCATTTTCCCCTCCATTTTATACCTGAAACATAATAACGTTCAGTGTCAGAAAATGAAGTGCTATAGACATTGCCTTCCAATTACACACTCCGCACATCAACATTTAACTTGATAGACTTCTGGTTTAGTCATTAAACTGAATGGTAATCTGCATATTATGACTTTTTTAAAAAGAAGCCTCTGGCACCATATAAGAGAATGAGGGCAGAAGAGATTTAATTTGAGTTCTGGAGAGTTAGCTCTAACTGCTAGGATAGCGACTCAAATATGGGGGTGGATTTAGCTGGGTTAGATCTAACCCACTTGATTTTCCCAAAGCTTGTTGCCTCATAGCATTGTACGAAACAGAATTGCATTTGTTTCTGAGTAGATGCAATTTACAATAAAGCATGTAAAACATAACATGAATCATTTTTAGTTCAAGTTTACAATTACATACACTTTACAAGTGTCTACTCACCCATATTGCTTCCCCTCAAAGGTGGCTGTAGCTAGAAACAGGTCATTTATTGCCTCTACCTCACTGTTCCAAATCACGCTGTGCCATCAAAGAACAATTTTGAGTTGCAATTGGATCTCATTGATTTCAGTGAAGCTCTATCTGTCATAAAAATGGGAAATTCAGTTGCAAATCATGCTCAATATATTCTGTCACTGAAAAATTCAAAGACTTGTCCTGCTGTACGGAATAGGGAAGGATGTGGAAAAGGAAACTCTACAGTTCATAGGGTGATATAGTAAAGTTTTAGGGAGCTCAGAGAATGTAACTTGCAATATAAAGCAGTCTCAATATTTGAGTCTGCTTCAGATGCAAGGGAAATATGACTCTGCAGCAGAATTTTAATGTCAAATTAGATATAAAGTAATCTTATCTGAAATATCAACAAAGCAGCAGTTGCTCAAGAAGTTATGAATTATCTACTTTTACTCATAAATGGCTGATGGAAATGGTAAGCTAGCATTCCCATGGTCTGATATATTCTTTCAATGTCGTTGTTGTAAATTGGAATGTGTTAATGATTAAAAAATCCAAAACCCTGTTGTTAACCAAATTGTGGGCTACTTTAAATCCTAACTGTGGCTTGGAGTAGGTTCTGGCCATGTTCTCTGGAACATTGTATATGAAGTCCAGGGTCAAACATGACCTATGGTGTGAACAAGTCCTAGATTGTATATTTTTGGGATTGTTCAGGATTTAGATAGCAGGGCAAGTAGGAATGTATATGTGTCTTTCTATATTGTGATATTGTATTCAATATCCTTGTCTTAGAATCATAGAATCACAGAATCATAGAATCATAGAGTCATAAAATAGTTAGGGTTGGAAGGGACCTTTAAGATCATCTAGTTCCAACACCCCTGCCATGGACAGGGACACCTTCCACTAAATCAGGCTGCCCAAGGCCCCATCCAGCCTGGCTTTGAACACCTCCAGGGATGGGGCATCCACAGATTCCGTGAGCAACCTGGGCCAGTGCCTCACCACTCTCATAGTGAAGAAATTCTTTCTTACATCTAGTCTAAATCTGCCCCTCTCCAGTTTATAGCCATTGCTCCAAGTCCTACAAACCTTTGTGAAAAGTCTCTCCCCAGCTTTCTTGCTGGTCCTGTTCAGATACTGGAAGGTTGCTATAAGATCTACTCAGAGCTCTCTCTTCTTCAAGCTGAACAAGCCCAACTTTCTCGGCCTGTCCTTGTATGGAAGGTGCTCCAGCCCTCTCATCATCTTTATAGCCCTCCTCTGGACTCATTCCAACAGCTCCACCTCCTTCTTATGTTGAGGATTCCAGAACTGGACACAATACTCCTGATGAGGTCTCACAAGAGAGGAATAGAGGGACAGAATCCCCTGCTGGCCACACTGCTTTTGATGCAGCCCAGGATACGGTTGGCCTTCTGGTGCGTGAGCATGCATTGCTGGTTCATGTCAAGCTTCTCATTGACCAGCACCCCTAAGTCCCTCTCTGCAGGGCTGCTCTCAATCTTTTCATCCCCCATCATGTACTGAAAACAGGGATTGGCCCGACTCAGGTGTAGGGCCTTGCACTTGGCCTCATTGAACCTCATGAGGTTCTCACAGGCCCACTTCTCCAGCCTGTCCAGGTCCCTCTGGATTACATCCTGCCCTTCCAGTCTGGCAACTGCACCACTCAGCTTGGTGTCATCTGCAAACATGCTGAGGGTGCACTCAATCTCACTGTCTATATGAACGTCTTACCAGCGTAATTTTAAAAACAAACAAACAAAACCCCAAATACACATTGGTGCTGAGAAGACTATAAATACTCAAAATTGGGAAGTTATGCAGAGGGCTCTTATCCTTGCTTCTGGGAAATGGCAATATACTATGTGTCTCCTTCTGTATTTATTTAGTGCTAAGTACATTGAGGCCCTGATCCTGGAAGTCTTTTTCCTGCCTAGTGATTCTGTGATTTTGTGATCTTCAGTTGCTACCTCATATAAGGAATTGTATTTATTTAAATAAGGACTATGAATATTTATGTATTTTACATTTTAGTTTTGATGATACAAATTCCAAGCTCATGTTTACTTATGTAAATGTTATGTAACTACAACACTGAAAGTCAGTGAGGATTGTATACTTTCATCTCAATGTGCTTATACACCTAAAATAAAATAGAGGTTTGTATTTGGAAGATAATTCTTTCAATTGTTCCGTATAAACTATGTCATTTTAAATGTTTATTTTACTTTCAGATGATCTGCTAGCACTTTAAGTGGAACAGTTGCTCATTAGCGTGTGAGGTAAAGGTGAATAAATTGACTGAAAAAAAGTAGTCAAAGAAGGCAACTAAATATGTTTCCTCTGCTCTTCTGTAGTTTGGACGTATTTATGTCCAAAAGCAAAAGTATAAATTAAGTTGGATTAAATGCTGATTTGTTTGGAAATGTTCTCTGCCTTTTTCCCCACTTCAGGTAAAAAAGGATTGCTTAAATGTATTGAAACAAAAACCTTGTCAGCTCCAGTGTCAGTTGTCCAGCTATGGAAAGCCACTATTTTTTTATAACACTAGCTCTATCCCCAGGCTGATACAATTGGGAAATCCCATCTGTGCATATCATCTGCTGCCTGTTAAATTACTTTACTTAAATTGATTTTGGTTATATCTATCAGCTTCAGGTTTAATGCAATTCCTGAGGAGGTGGTTAACCTTGATATCAGTTACTGGCAAGAATTTAAATTACCATTGTTCATAGGGTATGAGGGCAGATTGTTTTATAGGAATATTTTAGGATTCCTCCAGTTAAACTTAGTACTGAGATATAGGTCCAAACACAAGTTCAGCTTAGTCATAAAAGAGTAGTAAGACAATATTCTCTACATTTAGAACAAGAGTCCCTTGAAAGGACTAATCTAATATTAATATTTCAAGTATTTCAAAATACTTTCAAAAACTTTAAGTTGTTGAATGAAGGTATGAGAACAGATATCTCACTACTCACAGAAGGATGTAATTATTTGTAAGCAAGAAGCAGTTTAATGATGAACTTCTGGAGAAAGGAAACAAGAACCTCACTCACTGACTTCATTAACTGGCGATGACCAAAGTCAGCTGCTAACTGGCTGACAGACCTCCTTACCTCCTCTGAGGTTGGATCAGCTCCTTCTTCTGGATAAACCTAAAATGGACTTCATAGTAGACCTTTATTTCTAAAATTGGATAACGCAAAACTTGAGCTTTGCTTGACAGGGATGAATTCCTTTGTGGATTTGGCTTCTATGAAATCAGAAATTTGAACCTTCTGATGCTGCTGGGGCTCCAAAGAGCTGGAAGTGATACAGTGCTTCATCAGTACTAGGTTTCAGGTAGCTTTTTTATCTTTTCAGATTGTAATAACCATGAACACTTAAGGCAAATAAGAAATTAGATGGTACAAATCAATTTCTTTTACTTCTCAGTGATCTTTTTCTGACTTGTTGAAAGGATTATATGACAGAATAGTTTGTTTACTTTTAAAATACATGTACTAGAACATATCCATTAAACAATGAAGTTTTAAGACATAATACCAGATTAAGAGTAGGCAGTAATGGTGACACAAAGTTGTAAAAGGCAAAACAGTTAAGCACAGAGTGAATGAACAGAGTTATTTAAAACAAATAAAAAGCAACAAAAAAAGAAAAAATGTTCTGTGCATTCAATCTGTCTAAAGGATGACAGAAAGGATAACTTGTGGAAGATCATGTTGAACACAAGCATAAAATTTTAATTATTATTTTTATATTGAGAGAAATAAAATATGAAATAGCAATTCATTCAAATTGACTGGAATTAATTTCCAAAGAACTCTCTACATATATTAAATATAATGCACTTTAAAAGACACTGTAGTGAAATTTATGAACCCCCCCCCGTTTCATAAAAGAGTAAGGATCTACATCAAACTACATACAGCTCTGGAGGAAAATTGAACAGTGTTGAGGCTTACCCAGAGGGATGTCAGAGATATAATCTGACACGTACTAAGAGGTCTCCCTCTGCAGAGGCCTTTGAAAGAAAATGTGTTTCCTCTCATTTTCTCAAGATTATGCAATATTTAGAAACAGTCAGCAGTTCCAGCTTTAGTACTTCCAGTTGGTCTCTGATGTGGGTTACTCATGTATTATTTAAGACTTTGCAATGGTAGTATAGCAAAACTGTGAATCACATTTTCAGGATAAAATATAGCTAATGTAGGCTTGAATATGAAGACAGGCAGAACTGTACAAAAGATTCAGCCTGAAACTGAAAATACTCAGAATTAGCCTTTTACTTCTTGACAGCTAAATGTATTAGACTGCGGAACAGCCTCTCAAGGGAAGCAGTCAAAACTTAAATACTTGGTATTTTTAAAAATAGTTTTGGCAAATATGCAGTAGAAGTATAGTAGCAAACAATACTTTGGCAAGCAGAAAGGCTGTATAACTGTCACCCAAAATGCTATCTCATAAGTTTAAGCAGTTCAGTTTCTGTTAACACTGACCCCAGTTTTTTGCTAAGAGGAAATAGTGATGAGTTCTACAGTTTTAAGATAACATGTGTAGAAATTGCCCAAATCAAACGCAGTAAAGCACTTTTTTGCAGGTATGTAAAAACATGCAGATTCTGGCAACATTTTGCTTCTTTCACTCCCTTTGAATTACAAAGACATTTTTATTTGTTCTCCCAGATCAACAACCTTGATATTTCCTTTTGTTCTCCTCAGTTTGTCTCTGTGGTGCTTTAAGAATCTGTTTATGAAACAGGTCCCAAACACTTATTTCTGAGAATGACCTTTGACATTCCCATAATGAGGACTTTGGAACTTTTTGGCCTTGTTCCATAGGGGGAGAGCAATGTGATTCATCACTGGCGCACTCTTCTCCATGACCTTTCCTGAACAGAATATGTATCAAATTAATTTGGCAACACAGAAGAATAGAATACTTGGTTAAAATAGTTCTTTTTAGAGGTGATTTGAGACTGTTACTCCTTCTCTACAGTAAGGCTTATGTTCCTGTCAATGAGAGCAGAGCCATCAGTTTCTTCAGCCTTACACCATGAACCAGTTTTTCTCACAAACTCACATGGAGAAGTATTAACAGATTCTCTGTGGTGAGCTTAACTAGCAGGTCTTGTCAGCTAACCAAGATTTAAAGTACCTTATATCTCAATTGCATCTGCAACTACTTTTACACTTGTGTTTTCTTAATCACCCCAAGACGTCCTCTCCTACATTTCAGATAAAATTGAAGCTTGCTTACAAAAGTTTTAACAAACTGCAGTCAGCCTGAGGTTCTCTAACATGTTGGTAATGCAACAGGCACAATTTCATAGAAGTTCTAAACAGCACATGGTTAGCCTTTGCAGACTGTCACTATCACCAATACTAAAAAATCTGACTCTTCTGATTAAGGAGGACACAACTGTTCCTATCTTACTTAATGCCTTCAGCCAAAACTCTGACAGTATCAACAAAAACCAATTACTTTAATGTCTTGTCCACCTATTGGAATATCACAGGCAGCCTTAGAAGTCCTCTCATAGTCACCAAACCAAGCCATCAGTTGTACTGAGAAAATACATGGCTTGTAATTAGAGGTAATATCTTTTCTTAGAATAGCCTGTACTTGGAAAAAGAACATACAAGTTCTTCTTAAGTGTAGTGCAGAAGCAACAGACTTCAAAGCTAAATATGAGCTGACAACACCTGCTCAATTTAATTTGTATTGATTTTTCTTTACATTTATGCCAAATTACTGGCTGGCAGTAACAGTAAAAGAAAACAGAAATAATAATATAAAAATCTTTCTCTTTTAAACAGCTTATTTGATTAATCTTTTGTTTGATTCCTTCTTCTACTTATCCCTGCTGTCAACTGCATTATTGACTCCTGCCTTGTGCCAATTTTGCCATTTTGTGTGGTTGCAGCAGATTCAATTATTTAACCTGACCAACATCTCTCTTGCAGTTCCCATTATTTTTTATTTTCTGCAAAGTTAGGGTTATTTTTTCTGTTTTAATAAGGTGAATCAGTTTATCTTGTGATCAAATTAAGACCAGCACTTGTTCTAATTAAGCCTTAGGAGTTTGGGGTAACACAGATGGAAATGCAAAGCAAAAGTTTCCCCTTTGAGAAAACTGTTCAGGTCATGCTGCAAAACCACACCCTGAAATATGGGCAACTGCATGTTTGCCCCTAGGGTCATTAGAAATGCTTCTGAGTCTTATGGACATAATTTTTGCCATATATTTGGGATAAATGTGAATAAGGAATACATAGGCTTATGGAATAGGTAACTGAAAAAAATAGGAGCCAGCATTCAAAACACAGACCAGCTACCAGAAGTGAATTCTATTGTTGAAAGTGTTTTCCTTAAGACAAAAATTCAAATGGAGTACTGTGCCAATATTTGCTGGAGCTATGTGGATGAAAAACCAGAAAAATTACCTAAATAAGGAAGACATCAAGGAAGACCCAGAGACAGACATACAAGTCCCTACCTTGGGACCCACTACTTATCTATGAGACACTAAAGCACAAACAGCAATGAGATTTGGGATTCTAAGCAGTGGCCATTGTAATTTGTTGATATTTAGAGAAAAAAAGTATTATTTAAATAATTTAGAAATAATGTATATCGTATCACAAAAAAGTTACGTTTAATTATCAGAAACCATTGTAATACTATGGCAGCTTGTGTTAAAAAAGGAAGAATTTTCAGTACAGACTTCAATGCTGCTAATATATACTTGTTTTCCTTAAAAATCTTGTCAAAAAAAAAGCCTTGTTATTTCAGAATTTGTTTATCTGATCTCTCTTATCAAGCGATACTTGAAAATTACATATTAGGAAATTTCATTTGCAAAAAAGCGCATAGAGGGAGATATAAACACATTTTGTGTTTGTTTGTCTGTTTTTCCCCCCTAACTCTTCAAACTGAGTCATAAAACAGTTTGGTTTTTTTCTTCAGGTATGCACTTTCTGATCAGCTGCAAAGAGAAATTATATTGGATGTGTATAGTTGTATAAATTTAATGAGAAGGGTACATTACATTAAAATATTCCAGGCAGCATTTTAACTTGAATTGATTTTTTTCCTTCAAATGGTAAAGTAAAAAACATTTTTGAATGGAGAAATGCACTTATTTTAAAAATTGTAACTTCATTTTGGAATTTCAGGGCTTCTTTGTGTTTCTGTTGATTCTTTATGTCTCATGGTTATTTTTCTTTATCTTAGGGAAGAAGCTGCATTTGTGAGAAAAATTAACCAGAGACAAACTGAAGATATGAAATCTTCTTTCCATGTTTTTTCCCTTCCTTTTCTATCTTCTAGAAAATTGATCAAGAACATTCCTGTCAAATCCCACTTTTACCTTCAACTTCTCATCCTGTCTTTCAGTTTTCTTTGAGTGTTACACTTTTTATTTTTCGCTAAGAAACACTTTCTCAGTGAGGAACTTTTCTTCATTGAAGAAATAGGGAAAGAGTAAATGTTTTGGGTTTGTTCTCTGGTTTCATTTTTATGACATTTATCTTGTAGCTTTTTAATGGAAAACTGGAAGTGAACATGGAAAGAAAATAATCCCCTTTAAAGAATTATTGTATCAAAATTACAAAAACTTGAAATAATTATCAAACATAATCTTTTGCAAATTGATTTTGTATAATTTGTATTTAGCCGTGTTATTTTGTAATCTTTTCCCACTCTCCTCTTAAGTTTTTCCTATGTTTTGTGTAAGCATGGTAGTTCAGGATGTCTTATTATTGCATATGTAGTGCACAGTAGTCAATGAACTCTGGGTGATATTCAAAACCTTAGCTATATCATGAACAAACTGTTGGTTTCCTTTACTTTAAAAGAAATGTAATGAATTTGGATTTATGATGCTAATTAAAGAC
Organism: Piaya cayana; assembly: GCA_013389865.1. NCBI lineage: Eukaryota > Metazoa > Chordata > Aves > Cuculiformes > Coccyzidae > Piaya > Piaya cayana. Next base: position 54,877 of record WAAB01022161.1, on the reverse strand, counting down.
AAGCACATGGAAGTGATTTTTAAAAATCAAATGAACATTCACAAAAAAAACTAATATACAATTGGACCTGAGAAACGAATAAGCTGAATTTACTTTTCATCAACACATCTTGGGAAGTGAACAATTGTTCTTAATGTAGTAAAAGACTCAGAAATGCTTGCATCAATTTTTATTTCAATATTATCTAGCTTAAGCCTATTCAGAAATAGTAGTAAGTGCCTTAGGGTGACTAAAATTCTGGTGCATTCTGTTGCCACTCAAACCCAGGCTGTTCTGCCCCCTGCCCTGTCCTGTTCCATCAACAAAGAGCTTGTTTTTTCTCCTCAAAGCAGCTTCCTGCTTTTCATGAAAGCACTTATTTCAGCTAGCACCTGAATATTCCTTTTTCTGAAATAATTTGTATAGAGTGTGGAGTTCCTTTGAACAGAGAGAGAAGCCATACAGAGAGCAGGACTGGGAGAAGAACAGAGATAGTTGCCATCTGCCACTTTAGCTAAACTGAAACAAACTGAAAAGGCTCTTCAGCACAAGTTCTTTCTGTTTATTTGTTTAAGACCATCTTATGGACTAAGGAATAAAGCCCTTTCAGTTAAAAACATACTTTTTCTTTCTGACATTGTATCTCACTTTCTGTGATTGGGCAGGGGTATTTTAGGAAAACAACGTACTCTGCATGGTACCGCATTTAGCTGAGAGTGGGAGCAAAAGATGTGATCCAAAGCCAATCAACATAGTTTGACAGAATTTAGAGATGTGCTAAGTTGTATACAATGAATTTGAAAAACTCCATATTTTCAACTTGAATCTTACAGTAATGAGCGGGAGAAGCAGTCCTGTAAAAGAAGGTAATATGCTGTTAGGATTAATGTAATGAGAGAGCACTAAGAAATTCTGCAAATGCTTGCATTAACCTATGTAAGTAGTCCTATCATACTTATTATCCTTGGAGGAAGAAGGAACAGAGAACATATTTACATCTTTGTGAGATCAGTCACTAGCTATAGTCATTGTGCTAGTCTTTTGTCTCTGAGTAACAAAAGACTAAAATCAACGAAGACAAGCCTTACTCCGTATGGTTCTGGAAGAATTGTAGTTTTTACATCATTATCCTTTTCAAATCTCTACTTCAATTCTGAAGAAAATTAAGCTAAAGTCAAATATAAGTCAAATGTCTGTATTCAGAGTAATTAAATAATGAGATGCAAAAAAGTAATAATGATTTCCTGGAAAGTGCCTAAGAAGCATACTCTTTATCGTGTATGCACAGTTAATTTAGAGTTCATGTGTGTATCTGGATAAATTTATGCACGTACAAATAACTAGTATTAGCTGTGGCAATTATGAAAATGAATGGGAAAGTTTTAATATTGGAAGTCCATTTCTCAGGTGGTAAAGTTTACCTATTTAGCTGATAAAATGTTTAATTGTACATACAATTTTTTAGGTAATAATTAACCCAATACACATTTCCTTTATGAAGCATTCTTTAATTTTGCAGGTGATGATATCTGTAGAAATTTAATAAGACTTAGACCTATATTCTCTGTTTGAAGGTCCAATATTAACTAGAATATGAATTGAAGAGAAATAATAAAGAACTAGATCATATGCGCTGTAGTTATACATTATACTGTGTCCTTAAAACTATAGCTACATTTGGAAGTTCCAAGTTTATATTTTTGAGACACTGCCACCATGAAGAAATGTAATATGTCTTATATCTTCAGTGTTCTGAAATTTGTGGGTTTTTTTAATTTTCAGGTTATTTTTTTACTTTCTTATTTTTTCCCCCAGTGCAATTGCTTCCTTACAGAGACAAGAAGCTTCATTTCTATTAGGGACATTCTTTTTGCTTCCAATTTAAATATATTTGTACCACTCTATTTTTGAAAGAGAAGAATAAATGTATAAAAATAAAGAGAAAATATGGCTTGTCATTATCTGTGGGATGAATTCTCTTTCAGAAAGATTCATTTGAGCAGAGGAAAAAGGTGACTATTTCTGAGGCAGTTGTTTGTTGAGGCCTTATACATATATCTCTATATGCAATAAAAACAATATACACCATATAAACAATAACCGTAGAAGTTTAGAAAGTTTGTTTTTCTGTGACTGAACATGTATTCACTGAGTGAAGATACCAGAATTTCATTTGTTAAGAAATTTTGTAGTCATGGATATCTGTACAAAAAATGAGGGAAAAAAAGGGGAAAAAAATAAACCCAAGTAATTAATAAACATTATTTATATTACATTATGCATTTGTAGAATGTGACTAATTAGAGTGCATATAATCAAATAGATAGTTTTCATTTTGAATCAGGATCTGTGGATAAATTTCTTTAATAAAATGAATAGTCTCATAGTTCTTATTGGGAAAATTTGTGCAGATAAAGTGTTTGTATTTGATTGATACAAAATTCCCTGAAAGAGAATTTCAACTGATTCTACAGACCATTGAAGTCAAGCCATTCAACATCAGCTGTGGAGAACATGAATTAAGAAATTGTGATACTTTAAGTAAAAAAAAAGGGACAGTTTTTTAAAATAAAGGATATAGGTAACAATAAACTGATAGAATTCTGAATAGTAGTTAATGTGGAATCAATATGACTTGAAAACAAAATGCATGGAGATATGTTAGTCACAGCACACAGGCATTAGAAAACATCAGGGAAATTGGTTTTTTCCTGTTTTACTGTGAAATCATTGAAGTAAGAATTTGTCAAAACTTTTCAATCAAAAGCATAGTAGCCATTTCTGTGGAGTATTTGCTAACTCTTTTACTCAAGGGGTAAAAAAGTCTTGCACACACAAATTTGAATTTGCAAAGGGTGCTTAGTTTTTATCTAACTTGATTTGTCATGATCAATGAAGGTCTTGAATTCATTTTCAAAAGCAACAGATATAAGCCATAACTCAAGTCTTTACAAAAATAATTCTACTTAGAAATTTTAGCATGCTGATTAGGATTTTCAAAGCACTCTGTAAGTACGAGTTCCATAAGGAAGTAGTGGGTGATAGAGGCCAGACACTCCCTCCTGCAGGAGATGGAGGCACCCATCTGCCAGCCAGACATGCTTTCATGGGAGTTTTGTTGCTTTGCAACATCTGGAATGTTTTTACTTGATGATAATTGAAAGGTTGTGGAGACTGACAAAGGTGCTCGATGAATGGAAAAGGTAACTGTTGCAACCGTCTTCTAAAAGGGGAAAGAGGATGATATCTGGCAGTCTAGAAGGTGTTCCTTTGACAGAAGTGCATTCCTTTCTTTGGTCTCTAGGAAAATCATGGAGCTATGGAAGTGATGGAAGTCTAAACAGATGTGAGCAGCATGCCCTGTCAACAGTGAAGGCTAACAGCATACCAGGAGTCACTGTAGCCAGAAGACTGAATATTCTCCTTTATCTTCCATTTTTGAGGCCACATACAGACTACTGCATACAGTTCCTCACACAGAGCACGAAGGGCGCAATGAGACTGAGACAAACCTAGAAGGTTGTTACCAGGATGGTTACAGATTGATTACTTGCCCTATGAGCAGCGGATGCATCTCAGAATATAACTGAAGCACAAATGTCTCTAATAATTAACTCTTATTTCAGTAATATGCTGAGAGTTTTTAATTAATCCTAAACTTATTTCCACACAAATTACTGGCTATTTATTCTAAATTTGCATTTAGGTGTTATTCATGCAGAAATTAAGAAATGAACTGTACAATTAACTCAAAGGTCACTCATTTTAAGTTAAATCAAATTGCCTAAGTCAAGCATTTCAATCTGAAAGGTTAAAATGGTACAAACCAAGAAGGCTTTAATTTTCTGTTCCTGCAGTAACTTCTAGTTAAACTCCAAATAGCTACAGATTATCGCACATGCTTTTGTCACTTCACATGTAATTAAGATGGTATTTATGGATTGTGATATAAAAATTCCATGTAGGGCTAACATACATCCTGGAAGTGTTGTAGTTAGTTCCTCTTAATGATTTATTATGGCTACTAACAGTATACCACATTGACCTGTGGTTTGCATTGAACACCAACTGCCATCTGCTTTGATGTATTATCTGCTAACTTCATTGCCTCCAGATACGACAACACATTTAGTTGAGAGTGGCAAGGCATTTCCTGTTTATGATATTCCAGGTGAAGGAAACTTGTGAAATGATTAGAGGTAGTAGTAGGCAGTTATGTGGAACTGAATTCTTACTGAATTGTGGATTTTAATGAGACTAAAGAAAACAAAAACATGAAAGATCTGGAAAATGTTTTAATTTCTCTTTCAGAAGTTGTAGTTTTCTTGGTTTTGGCTGGAAAATGAAATATCACCAAAAAAAAGAAGAGATTTTTAAAGCTGTGATATCTCTGATTTAACTAAACAAATAAGCCTTTTCTTACAAGTGTAAGAAGGCTGCCAAGATTTACATAAGGCTTCCAGATTTGATTTCATGATTTTATTTAATCACTCTATAATGATGGTAGATTTACTTGGTTTTTAATTTATTAATGATTACTTAACATGAAAGCAATGAAACCAGTTCAGTGAATCAAAGATATCACTGATCAAGCCAAAGATATCAAAGCTTCTTCTATCCTCAGGACAAAATCAAAAGTCCTGGGAACATGGAGCAGAGAAACAGGTCTTTTTTTAAAAATTTCTTATTTTGCTTGGGACCCAAACTGTCCATAAGTGGCAAGGTACTGTGAATTGTGTGATTAGGATTTAGCATCTCAAGTTATGCTCAGGTTTTAGCAGGCATTAGGGATGTGACCTAATTAACGAAATGAGAAACAGGAAGAGATGCTGAGGTTTGTCCTTCCATAGAACTGTATCGATAAATTTTGGGTTCCAAGTGTGCAGAGTGATTGACACTGGCTGACACTAGAATATTTCCTATGAGAATTCCCAAATTGAAACAGTGCTGAATATTTTATAAAATCAAGTGCAAAAATGTAGAAGTTACAGCTGTCATTGGTTGAATACACGGTACCTTGTACACATTGCACAGTTGTTTCTCTTCATGACTCCTAAATCCACGCTTGAAAGTGCTAAAATTCCACTGCATGTGCAGGCAACTTGTGTAATACACAAAACAAACCACATTTACTGGGAGCATATATCTCTCACTCTGCAACCTATTCACATACACTGCAAGGTTATTTCATTGAGGATCTTAGAAGTATGTAGTGTGAACATTTGGGTCCAACATATATTGGTGGAGCTGCTATGCATTACCTGTAATGTATCTGAGATCCTGCTAAAATATAAAAAATCATCAAAAATATTCCTGAACAAATTTATGGGGAAAAACTATGGTAATCTAAACTCGGAAATTAGCACTTGTCCTTCATCCTGGAGTTCCATTATGCCCATCTTTCTAGTTTTCCAATGGAATAGATTTTCCATTTCTTTTCTGGCCTCTGTTAGTAATCCTGCTGGCAATTTATTCTACAGGCATGAGCCCATGATTCTTCTGTATTTAAAGAAATACCTTCTATTTATTTCTTTTTTCTATATCTTACCCTTTTGATTTTGAGTGGCAGAAATACATGCAAGAGGGAGTCTTGAACCTGTAAATAACAGAAAAAAAATTGTTTTGTGGGCTGAGGAGGAAGAAAATTATATGGAAATTTAATAATTGGATAATTTTCTGTGGTCATAGAATCACTAGGTTGGAAGAGACCCACCGGATCATCGAGTCCAACTATTTCTATCAAACACTAAACCATGCCCCTTAGCACCTCGTCCACCCGAGCCTTAAACACCTCCAGGGAAGGTGACTCAACCACCTCCCTGGACAGCCTGTTGCAGTGCGCAATGACATTTCTGTGAAAAATTTTTAACTAATGTGCAGCCTAAATCTCCCCTGGTGGAGCTTGAGGCCATTCCCTCTTGTCCTGTCCCCTCTCACTATCTTAGTATTATTTTTTGTTTTTCTTTTAAGTTATTTGGAGGATGGTGGAAGGAAAGTGCAATGGAGTATTATGTTGTAGGCTATTTACATTGTAAATCTAAAATAAAAATAAATGAGGAATAGAAATCAGTTACCATAGCAATAGTAGTTTACCAGTACTGTGGATCTGAAGTGTTTGCAACTGTTGACTAGACTACTGTGTACTTTGATGAACAGTTTGTGCATTTGATGAGTTAATGGCTCTATGGAAACCTTTAGCTGTTATGTTTACTGATTGTAACGGAACAAATCAGCTTATTTCTGATTCAGTATTGTTTTTCATCAGTTTTTCACAGCTGAAAAGTTCCTATTCATTATAGAATTAGAGCGTCAGATTTTTTTACTATAGTTATTTGTAGATTTTGACATGTTTACTTGTAAATAAGATCTGGTTATACTACCCCTTCTGTCGCTGAAGACCTTTATCTCTCTCCTTCCTGCCTCCATCCCTAGTCATTTTAATTAGAGCTAGTTAAAAAACCAATAATTGCTTGTTCTCCATTGTCCTTAATAAATTAGAGCCAAGAACACTTAATTATTCTTATTAAGGATATCCTCTCTGTTAGTACCACTATGATCTTCAGACTGTTTTTTCACTTCACGTATCTATACTCCTATATTTATTTATGTATTCATAAACTGTTTGACCCTGTTAATCCTAAAGATGTTAACAACAGTTTTAGCCTTAGTTAGCTGGTTAGCTAACTAGCTTAGTTAGCTTCTCTACCTCAACTAAGTAAACACAAAAGAAGACTGTTGCTTTAATTTTATAATTTTACCCTCAAACCCAAGTAATTTTATAACCTGGAAACTTTAAAGGATGTGGTGAGAGGCATGTCAATCACAACCAGAAGACCACTTTTACCACTAGATCTGATTACTGTTGGCAGTTGTTTCCAGGAGGACTGGGAGGTGTGTGTTCTGTTCAGCTAAACTCCCTACAAACCACACTGACTCAGAAGGAAACCTTTAATAAGCTCTGGATAGATATTTAGGCATCAAATAAAACTTTAATACAGTAGTAGAGACGAGAATGAGAAACTGGGCTTTTTAACTTGCAACTGAGCATATTGTTTGATTGTTAATGTTGAAGGAATGGAGGCATGGACAATGACATGGACACACAGAAGGAATTTTTCAGAGACATTCTGAAAGAAGCTGCATGGATATTAAAGAATCATACTCTTCCTGTTTTATGAAGATTTTTATTTACAACTATAGTACACCAAAGCATTGCTGGTGTATGTATGTGGACCTTTGATTGCTCTAGAACAGATTAATGCATTTTATTATCTGCAGGCTAGTTATCTACATACAGATATAAAGAAAAGTAGGTTATACTTCAAAGTCCTGAAAGGTGAAGATTGTGGTAAGTCTGTAAGTCGTTTTTCTGCTAAGTAATTAAGTGGGGACTTTGGGCAGTATGCACCTATGTTGCATACCATGTTTTTATGCTCAGAATTAGACAGTGATGAACAGGTATGGGCTTTCTACAGGTACATTAGGTGAAATAAAATCATGACCTTATACTAAAAAAAAAGACAAAAGAGTTTAGCATTGACAAAATAAGTACTTTGGTTTTTTTCTTCTGATGAAAAACTTTTCCTGTAAATCTCTAAAATATTTTCTTTAAAAAAAATCATAAAAAGAAGATTTTAAGTATAATTTTGCCACAGAAATAATAAATCTAACAGGTAAAATTTAGAAATAATTTTAATTTTTTTTTCTTACTGTTGAGAAATCCTGAATGGCATGTAAACCGGTACATTCACAGCAAATCAAAAGAACAGTTAGTTGTATGTGTCTCAACAAGAGTGAAGTTGGACTCTCCACACTTAACTAGATAGCAACTTTTAAGAACTGTGTATTTAATCAACTGTTGAAAAAAGAAGCAAAAGTGCACAAACTTGTCCAGCATTTCTCATCCCTTTAAATAATCAATAACTCACACATCTTGTATATCTTGTTAAAAGTAAAGGAAGAAACAACATATTTGGTCTATTTATGCAATTATCCAATGTAGCTTGGTTAATTAGTATTCTTGATGAATATAGTACCCACCAGTTACTTACAGTAACTAAATTAATGGTTGTTTTTCAACAGGTTATAAAAATATTATGACTCACTAGTGTTAGTTCACAAAAAGGACATGATTTTATGAAAACAAGTTCAATTGTACGTTGTAAAACATTGAGAAGCCAGAATATGAAGGTGATCTGTTTACGTCTTGTTATGTCTTGAGATACCCCTTTTATATACGTATGTCACCATGTGTTGTCAATAGAGGCCTGATGACAGCAGTTTAAGGACCTTATTGACGTGGGCTACTCACGGTAATTTCATTTACTTTACTAGAATCCATGATTCTTGAATCAAATTTAAAATACAGAAGTAACCTTAAATTCACAGTACCACATGAAATGAGAAGGTATTAATTCTTTCATTTTACAGGCTGCAAAAAGCAAGTAATTCTCTGAGTCTACACATAATGTATGGAAGCATAGAGGAAATAATTGACAGAGCAAGAGAGACAGCAGGAGAGTTTTAAACACAATTTTTTCTATATGCCAGTTTCAATTCCCAGATAAGATAAGGGAAGAATTAAAATTTTCATCATGGAGAGTTGGATGTTCACACTCTTAAATTACCTGTATAGATGCAACGACATTTAATTACTTAAATAATGTACTTATTATAGATTCTCCCTGTTAATGTCCATTCTAGGCATCCCCCGCTCCCACCATAGCAAATGATTAATTCTAAATAAAAGCCAAAGACATTAAGTAAGAACTAAGCAACATAAAAAAGTATAACAAACTACTTGTGACCTTTCTCCTTTTCGCTATTTTTCCACTAAAAGCAATAAAAGATTCAAAGGAAAGCAAGACAGGTTTTCTCCTAAGAAAACACTTTTTTTTTGGTAATTTCCTGTAAATCTCCCTCTCTTTAATGTAATAATTAAACAAAAATTAGGTAAATTTTTTTGGTGTGTATTGACTGAATTTCATACAGATGTGTTTTGCAAGTGTTGCAAAATAAATGACAGATTTTCAATACATGGCTTCAGACAGATATTGTGGAGAGACTGAAAGATGGAAATCATGGCATCACAAGATGTAACTGTTTAGTCTCATACATAGAATTACTTGTTAATCTTTGTTTTATTCAAGTTATTTGAGGGTGCTTTTTCTTTATTAGTGCCTGAAACACTTGTCAGCATCGCTAGATGGAAAGAGAAGATGACCAAGTAGCTGAAGAGATTTTCTTTTGCATACATGAAGATAACTGCAATATCTGAATTAAAATAAACAAACCTATTTGTGTGCTCACATATCTGTATCCATGTGTAAGCAAGTAGGAAGCCAGGACATATGTATGTGGGTCTGAAAACAACTCAAAAGTGAGGGAGGCAATGTAAGTGTCACTCTAGAAGGAAGCCAGGATGGAGACAGGGAGATTTTCTTTTAGGCGTAGAACTCACTATGAAAAACAGACTTGAGTTTTTGAAAAAAGAAATGGCTTCCTATTGTTTGTTCTCTTTGAAAAAAGGAGATTCTATAATCTTCCTTTGCAAATAAGCAGAGTTTTACTAAAGGGATACCTGAAAGAAGATTGTTTCTCCATTTTTTTTTTCTTTTAGTTGGTTGGGGTTTTTTGGGAACAGCTTGGCAAAGTAATTAACATTGGTTCATTTCCAGAAGTTTCAACAGCTCGTCTTTGTAAACAACTTTGCATGTCTCCTTATCTTGAGATTATCCACTTACATTTGAATTAAGACACAAAGGAGAACTTTTCAGGAATATGACTTGAAAATAGTTTACACTAAACAATAAGTTCTTAATCATTGCACACTGAATCAAAGCACGTTCTTTCATATTGTAAAAGAAAACACAATTCCTTTGAATAAATAACCTTTTGTCTCTGTACTTCTTTCTTTTCCACTCCTATACAGATCATCCTGTTCTTTTAAAATATATGCATTATTTTGGGGGGGCAAATAAGCACACCAGCCTAGCTTTTATGATAGTCTTATAAGAGTTAGATAGGAAGATGTTATGCAATAAACATCTCTGCTTAGCCATGCAAGTGATTTTAGTCACAGTCTTGGGAGAAAGGATTACTGACTCTTACACACCCCCAAAGAATGGGAAGATGAGAGATAAAACTGTGTTCTAGAAGCAGGCATAAATACACACATGCAAACTAAGCATAATCACATAAAAGTTTTGGAGAAAATGTGGTTTCTTGAAGACATGACGACTTGTAGGTGACATAGTATTTTGTTTCTTCTGTTAGTATGTCTAGAGCTATCACACAAAACCATTCTTCCTGGGACAAAACAAAAAGATTGAGTAAAATCTTTGCATATTGTCTTGATAATAATACAGGGTTTTCATGCACTTCTAGTCATGTAGTTTGATTGAAGAATTGGTTGTACAAGATGTATGAAGATTTTTGGGTAAAACCCTGTACTACTAGAAGGAGGTTTCCCATGTAGATAGAGCTACTTGGGTCACACTGGCAGAGGCTGATAGGACAGGTCGTCTTTGCTTAAACAAACAGGGTCAGACTCCCCATCTCACTGATAATGCTGCACATTTCTGCTGATAGTGTAGATACACAGTTTTAAAATAGACAATAGAAAACATCCAAGACATGACCATAAATCTTAGTAGTTTTCCCAACTGTGCAATTAGCTATTTCTCAAAGTAAATTTGCCTTTCTGTATCATTTATACATCTAGTGTAAATTAAAATGTTTCACTTCATGGAAAAAAATGCAAGGAGGCTCCAGAAGCATGGAATCGCATAGAGCAGACAAACTGAATTCCCTTTTACATGTTATTAGTGCTTCTCTGTTTAAATCGTGTTTGCTACTAGCTACCACAGTGTTAAGTGCTTTGGATAATGTGCTTTTTGAGGAAATTAAAAAAAGGCTAGGCAGTGGGTAGGTATATTCCATTAGCAATTATGGGAGTTTGGGCACATTTGCAACTTAAATAATCCTCAGTTTAAAACCTGCTTATCAGATAATGGTTACAGGCCCAGTGTGGGACCATGGGAGCACACATTAACACAGTATCTCTTCAATCATGTGGTCTTTGCAAGGTTTGAATTTATTAGTCCTTCTTTGTTTTAAGTCCAGAATGCATTTTCAAAATTTTAAGATCTTGAATAATATTTAAAAAAATTGGTACAGTAAGGAGGCGGGGTGGGCAATATATGTGCTATTTACTTTTTTTCCAGCTAAGTAAGTAGCCATGGCTATTTTTATTCTTTCAGTGCTTTTTGAGGCTAGTCTTCCACACATGAATTGAAAGGCCTTAACAAAATAATGAATGATGGTTATTTTATTTAGTTAGTTATTTTAAGGCTAAGAATGACAATTTTGTATAAGCTGTAGTACAGAGTGTGTCTTTTCCCCAGGATTTGTGAAGTGGACACATGCCAAAAACCTACTAGATGTAGTAAACTGGTCTGGGAAGTTCAGTTCTGTTAAATAATTCACTGTAACCTAAGGCTGAATATTCACGAATTGGTTCAGTTTAAGTAGATATTTTTTAAAAATTGTTTACATTTTTGTATTTCAACAATATTTTGTGTAGCAATGAAACTCTCTTCTCACCCCCAAAAAGATGATCCTTTCAAATCAGAGCCACTTGAGTCTGCCACCTAGTGAGACAGAGGGAAAATACTGCATCACACAATAGAGTAATCTCTTACCTTAATGGTGTACCTTCATAAATTTTCGTATTTCAAGAGAGTTTAGGTGTGTTCCTACTCCTGCCATTAAATTTATAATAAATTCTAGGTTGTCACTTGAGAGCAATCTGTTTGTCAGATCACAACTCTAGATTTGTTTTGCAATTGGTTGCAGTTACGATTTTTTTTTTTTTTTAATTTGCAAATGCCAGTAAGAGATCACATTTTACTGGAATTGTTGAGTTGGTGCATGAAGGCACATGTATTCAACACTTCTGAAATCAGCCTTGACAGTAATAACTACAATTCAGGCACTGCCTGCACAGTGTCTCAGCTGTGAGATCTCAGGGTCAGATTTAGATAGTAATAGAGGTATCAGTTTTGATAGATAGATGAACAGTACTCACAATTAAGTGGTTAAGAGGGATAACTCTCCAGTTATTACATGGAGAACAAATATACCTAATATATCCAGATAGATTTGATTGTTTTACATGTTATAAACAATGCAAAAAAGTGGAGTAGAGAAAAATGTAAGAAATTGGTTATAGAAAATAACATGAGATAGAATGATTCCGGGATTCAGTTTAAATGGAATTGGAAAAAAATTAAAATAATCAGCGTTTAATTTTAATTTTTTTTCACAATTAAAAACCCCCTTAATTATCAAAATTAGTGAAAGTCATCAAAATAAGAGGAATTTGAAGACAAAGGATGTTAATAATGTCTTAGGCAGAGACTGAAGCAATTGCTTAGACTTTGTATGTATTCTGTACCCTTTTCCATGTTTTCTGACTTGTCAGAGTTTTCCTGGCTTGTCAGAGCTTTCCTAACTTGCAATTTTTAACAAAATGTAATTTAAATATTCTTTTAAAAAGCAAAATTACACCTTCAGTCTGTTTAGAGTACAACTAAAATAACAGACACAAGTGTGATCTGTCAACGTACAAATCTGTTTTCATGGAAGTGAACATAATGAATTACACATAAGAAAAGGGACCAAAACAGTTATCTTGAAGCCAGATCTGATGATGGCAGTATGATCCAAAGTGTTGATTATCTTGTTGTTGTGTATAACTGGATTTTTTTCTGAAAGTCGACATCACAGTGACGGAACTTGGTCCACATGCTTATTGTCTCTACATCAATACAGTAAAGAGACCAAAGGGATACACAGCTTGATTTTTGTCACTTTGTTTCCACTGGGCTCCTTAATTGCAGCAACTGTTACTTGCCTCCAGTGTTGTGAAGGTCACAGAACAATTTCCATGATATTTCAGTGTTGTCACAATTTTCTGAAACACTGTGCTTTGGAACAGAACTGTTTCATGCTTGGTCTTTGTACCCAGAACAAAGTCCCTGTAGTTGGTTTAGAGCCCTGGAAAAATTAGAAGAAACATATTTACTTTCTAAATTGTCCTTTTTAAACAGCAGACCAAGGAAATTGCACTGTTGAGAGCTGCTGAAAAGCTCGTCCTAGACCCTGGAGTAAATTTTTTATGTTATCATAATTCTATACAGATACTAAACATATAGAAATTTGAAAGCACATTTTGGAGCATGATTTACGGCTCATTTTACTGTTTTGCAAGCTTTTGAAAATATATCCTTATAGGAGGAAAGAATTAAAACATGAATCAAATTGTGGAGTTCCTATGAATATGTCCATGCCTGAAGTAAAGGCACACTTTGTGCTAGATGTCCTGAGACAACTCATTTATTCCTGACTCTTGACACAATGAAATTCCTAGTTATGTCTAAAAGATATATGTTTTATACTGTAGTCTAAAATAGTTATTGGATCAATGTACCAATTCATTTTGATGTTTTGTATCAGAGAACTTCGAAATCACTTTTCCTGGTGTGAAAATCTAGTGTAGTAATTTAAAGCTTGAACTGGACAGTTGTACTTACTCACACTGAACATAATTTCCAACTGTTCCAGGTGGTAAGAACTGAAAAGAAACTGGGAAGTGCGTATCTTTCCTCTTTTCCAAATCAAGTACCAAGAAAATCCACCCAAGTTGCTCGTAATTGTGTAAACTTATGGCCCAAGCTCTTTGATCAGCCACATCACTGACTTGTATTTGTTCCTGCTTATGTAGTTTCTAGGCAGGATAACCTGGGCAAGAGAGGAGATCAGAGAGATTCACTTAGAATTCAGCTCTGGTCTCATATGAAATATGAGTGCAACTGACCTTATCCATGGTTTATTTTGTTTTCTTCCATCTCTCTTTTTTATGCTTTTTTTTTTAACATTAACCTACTACAAACAACCATACAGAAGCAAAAGTCTCATGATGAAAGTTACATTGGATTTTATATCAGTTACAGATTTATTAATTAGCATAACATCAAAACTTAAAGTACATGTGGAAAAACTTCCTGGATTTAAGATTTATCAGCAAGTTTAGTACAATCAGTTCAGGACATCAAAAGTAAGTTTCTCATTTTTTAATTTTCTGGAACCTTGAATAATTAACTATTTAATATTTTAATTACAAGATAAAGGATTTTTTCCCCCTAAATTGCTTCCCATTAATGTACAAATACCTTATGGCAAAGTAAATTCCCATGTTTAGAATGGAATTTCTCTTAAAAAATCTCAAAAAATCAACCAAAACCAGTTGCTGATCCTAGGTTAACATGAAAACTGGGAAAATGTATGTGTAAATCCATTTGGGTTGGTAATAGAAGCACAGCTTGTCTTTAAGTTTATTGAAGCTAAGGAGCAGTTGATTCTAAGAAATTTAAAATGGATATTACTCTGTAGCCGTGAGCTACTCTGCTCTCTTCACAAGTGTTCTTTTAAAAAAGTCCACTGTATTCATGTCATGAAATGCAATTGTTATTTTCTAAATAAATGAGGTCATTGTTAACTAGACAACTTAATAGACATAAGACAATTGAATATTTTCATTTATGACTTCCATATATTAGATCAACTCCTCAGCTGACATAAACAAGTGCCTTGTTATTGATCTCAGAGGAGTTAAATTCCTGGGTCATTTTGTGTATGGAGATACATTGCTCTAAAACAGTGTAGTAGTCTCAGACTGACATATTCTGTTTTGATGGTTGTACTCTTAAGTGTATTGTCAGTATATCAGAAACCCATTGTTTAAAAAAATCTAAAAACCCCTTGATGCTGAAGATATCTTTTTTAGTTTCAAATGTCATATACTACTCTGATGCATGTCACATTTTCTAACTGCATGAAGTAGTATATCTTAATTTACTTCAATAAAATGTGATAAGATACTTGAAATTCAAGGCGATTCATTTTAAGAACAGCTGCCTTATTTATTAGGTTATGAGATTTTATTCAATTAAAGGTATTGCGGGTGGCTTGGGAAGTCATTATTTTCTCAAAACCATGGCTCTTCATTCCAAGGTTTACTAGATATTACAAGAAATTTACTCAGCAAAATAAATTGCGGCAAACTCATGTCCTACTCAAAATAGGAAAAAAAGTGTCAGGAAAACTGGATTTACGACCCCCAAAATTCTTGAAACAGGTAGTGGGGAAATAGCAACTAAGTCACTTTTATCTACAGGGTTATGTAGTTAGATGTGCTGATTTTGAAATGATAATTGTGATTTTTTTTTTTTTTAAAAAAAAGTGAAATGAGTGTTCCAGTGACCTGTATTCTATATGCATGTGCAAAGGAACAATTATTAGTTACAGATAGTTCTTTGAATATAAGATGACTATATTTTTCAGTGTCATTTCTTAATTTATCTTAGACTTGATTAAACAACTGTTCATAGCAGAGGAAAGTTTTCATTTATTTGCTCGTCTGTCACCCATAGTCATTAACATTGCTTTTTACACACAGCTAATAAAAGGAGGTTAAAATAATTTGTGGTTACAGCTACAAACACAGAAAAATGTTCCTTTCTTTCCAGTCTGTGTGTACAAGAAGGAAAATATTAAAAGTATAGTCTGTATGTAATGGGCTTGCAGGGACAGAATGTGTCTATAAATGANCTGCCAGCTCTCTCAATACCCTGTTTATCTTGTTTATCATAGTGTTTCACAGCATTTTGGAGCCCTGTACAATGAATGGTGAAGGCTGTTGATTTTATATGATGCTTCAGAATCCCAAGCTGTGAACAAAAATTATAATAGGCATAATATGATCCCAAAGTGCATGCACAGCCACATTCATTACTTTTTATTTGTTGATTCATATAAACAGATTTAGGTCATATTCTTATAGTGATAGGTTATGATGATAAAAGGACTCCTTAAATAATTTCAGTCCTTACATTCATTCTGGAGCTATTTTTTTATCCTGTAAGATCTACAGACAGAATGTACAATTCTTACTATAATATGTGCTAACTAAATAGCTTAAACCACAGCTGTTCTGAGTTCTTTCTGCATCTCTGTCACAGAAGGGCTTTAATTTTCTTGTGAGTCTGTGGTACCTGAGGAGTGCAGTACACAATACAGCCCGTGTTTTAATGTGTATGTAAGAAATATGGAATGAGATTCATCCCACCTACTATATTCTAGAGTCCATTTATCTGAATGCATGACATTAGTTGGTATCATTAGATATTTACATTGCAATTCAGCTCATGATAGGCACAGAAGAAGAGTGATAGTCCCAATGTCCTATTAGCAAAGTGCAAAAAAAAGGCTTTATAGAAAAGCTACAATTATTTTTAAACTGGTGGAGGATGGAATGATTGCTCAGGGATCAGGCCAAAATCACTAACCTTTTACTTCCTTTTCTTCCCTTCTCTTCAGCAGGAGATAACAATGCAGGACAGCATATATCTGATTTTAGTCACAATGAATGACACTTAAGTTCTCATCATTCCCCCCTCCCCTTTTTTTCCAGCAGGAGAAGCAAAGGACCAAGATTTATATCATTTCTCAGCTTTGGTTTCAATAAACTAGGCAGGCCTGATCTTTCAGTCTTCTTTCCTTGCCCTCTTAAGCCCACAAGATCTCTTTTATACCTAGTTAAAATGTTGTTCACCTTTCTTCAATAGGTTCATCACAATTATGTACAGAGCCTCAAAATCTCAGCAGGATAATAGTCTCTTAGCTGAACAGGATTATATCTGCCTTGGCTGTACTACACAGTCAGTTTCTAGGATCCAGGGAAACATAATTGTTTTTCTTCCTCTGTCATTTTAAGCTGCTAAATTTTCAGTTCACAGTATCAGTTTTCTTGTAGGGGTGTCTAAATGCATGATCTAATATTGCTTACTTCTTTACTTCTTCCCATTTCACTAGTTCAGTCTTTGATATTTATATCAGTATCGGTTATCTCTAGTCTTTACATGATGTATAGATTCCATCCATGGCTCCCAGCTTTTAGTGTGAGGCTCCTACAAATGTTAAATAAAATTAATTTCAAGAATTATCAGGAAAAATCTTTTTTTCTCCTGTTTTCTTATTGTCTGGTGAAATCTCCATTTCTGTGTAACCTGTTGCCCCCTCCATGCAGAATTCATTTACTGAGTTCAACTAATTTACTAATTCACCTACTAAACTCAGTGTCCTCAGTTGAACAACTTTTCAATGTGGCATGACATCAAAGTTTTTACTGCATTTTAGATAGTTGAGGTCTTTTTCATTGCATTCATCCAGTCCTCTGTCTAAGCCTGTCACAATTTTCTCATTTGGCAGCTGATTCTTATCACTGTGTATTAAATGGTGGAATTAAGTATAGTTACAACCATTTTCCCATTCCCTTTTCTATGAACCGCTTCTAATGCTAGTCTTATTTAGGTGTTTGTCAGGGAGGAAGGAATAAAAGCATATCTGAATGAAAGCCTAGTTATTAAATGCACTGAGCTATTTTACCCTTGTTATTTTCTAGTAGCTGTTTAGCACAGTGATAATGATTGACAGTATTATGACTAGATCTAAAAACATCTAAATTAGTTAGGCTTCTAGCTAAGTTAACCCATAGCAGGATTCTATAAAACTGTTCAATTCAGAAGCGTGGGAACAAGTCTTTCAGAAAACAGAACACCTTTCCATTACAGAACTGTATGAATTAGGGAAGATGACATTTTGATGATAAACAGCTAAACTGGAAACATCTACATTGCTTACTAATACAGCAGCTCAAGTAAAGGTTTGGTTTCTCAGGAAGTCATCATGGAAATATAGGAGGAAGATTAATACTGTTTTAGTGATGAGAAAGTTTGAAAATGAACAACATAGAACCTCTTTAGGAAGATAATGAACAGATTCTGCTCAAACTTCTCATATTCTTTCAGAGCTGTAATTTTTTTTAATGATCTTTCAGCCAAAAAGAGTCTTGCCACTCTGATCTCTCTTCAGTCCACCAAACTGCCAACGTGTGCACTGATATACATCATATGGAAACAGTGAAGACCTAGTTGGTAGGCAAATGCTTGTAATCTATGCCAGAGCCTCTTAGAAGTTAAAACAGTCTAGAAGAGATTCAGTGTGCTTGAGTAGAGTATTTTGCTTTGGGACCCGGTCCTCTTCAAGCTAAGACTTAACTACCTGTAAAATCAATGGAGAGAAGCAGATGTCATTGAAAGACTCCTGAAAGATATTTGTTCAGTTTTCTAACTTCAAGTGTGGATATGAAAAAAGTTATACTGAGGAAAAAAGTATGTGAGTCATAAATTGTTATAATAGGTTTCTTACCATAAAAAAGTTGGAACACTCACGCCTTAAATTTGTTCCAAAATGAAAATATGTTTTTGCATTAATTTTATCATTTTGAGATAGATCTAGTCTTGATCCCTTGAAATCAATGGCATTTATCTGTCTGCAATTTTATTTCTTTCCACAGACTGTAAGAAAAATTGTTTTTGAGAAACCGATGGTGAGAAATAGAGACATTCAAGAAAACCAAGTATATGCGAAGTGTTAGGATAAACATATTCGTATACCTGTTAAATAGCAATTTCTTAATTTCTTTTGTTTTCATTTTGTCAATATATATTCCTTTATGGGAGAGCCCCCCCCCCCCCCCCCCCCCAATATTTCTAGTAACTGCACTATTTGACAAAAAAACCTAAATTCATCACACAAAACCAGAATGTACTGTTAGATGACTGTTTTGGAACTAACTCCTTACACACTTTACTGAATGTCTGGTCTGCCCTAACTGAGTCTAGGAAAAAGCTAAATAGGTCGTAAATAGGAGAAGGAGCTGGAATACTGCAGATGTTTAAAGTGTTTTTTAATTTCTCCAGTGGACATTAGATGGCAGCATTAATCAAGATATTTCAGACTAAATTGCATTGTGGTATTCTACTAAAGGAGAAAAGACCCTCAGAAAATTGTGTGAATCATTTATTCACATGTTTTATTTTCCTATTTTGAATGAGAATTCAGATTAAATATTTATTACAAGGGTATGGAGGTTCCAGGATGTATGACTTCATAAAACAATTTCTGTTTGTATAAGTGGTACAGGCAAGGGCAAATAGTGTTTCCGTAATGGAATAAAATAAAAATCCATCAAAATAAAGGCAGAGAAAAGGAAAACCCTCCCCTCCCCCCCTTAATATAGGACAGATATAGCTATAAAAATTGAAGCATATACAGATTTTTAAATGAGGAATATAGGTTGGAGAGGTCACAGAGAATGCCAGTGGACATCAGTGGAAAAGCATAAGGGATCATAGGGTTTTGAATAAAGAAGGTGGGCATCAAAACAACAGATTTCTCTTCTTAGGTATCTGAATTATTGAGGTATTGATCACTTAAATGACTTGCCTTCAGTGACTTACTACCATTTAAAAATAAATTATTAGTCATTTTGGATTCAGTCTTCGTATTGTTTCTATAATTGACAATGCTGAAGTCATAAAACATGCAGTCATTGCCCAATGCCTGAGTTTTCAAAATGCGTCATTACAATTTATGTGCTTGACTCATGAGATGCTGATGCCTGATGGCAAAACAACTCACCCAGCTGAGTCACTCCCAAATCTTAGCAACACTTGCTTCAGGAGAACCTTTTACCTTGAAATCCATCTGACTGTACAGCCACCACCAAACCACTGGTCAATTTTGAATTCCGAAAAAGAAGCCAGAGCAACCTGCTATGCCATCAACCTCAGAGCAGCTGAAGCCAAACAAACTAGCCAAAATTCTGTGAATTTCTAACTGCAGGTAACCAGGGTAACCATTTTGTGACCATAACATGCTTGTTCTATAAAAGGCAAACAAGAAATGTCCTATCTGACAGGATAGGACACTTCATGTTGTTCCTTCTCAACGAATAATGAGTCAGGGTGATGAATAAAAATTTTGCTATGGTGGTGAAATTAAACACAACACAGTCATAAAACTATAGACAAAGAAGAGATTTTGGTCAGTTCTGGACAATGCTGGGGTTTAGTTTTAGATGAGATTGCAAGTGACAGTGCAGCTGCACCTCTTAGAAAGGGGTTTGTCAGCCTACACATAACGCTGGCTCTGATATGATGTGGGTCTGTGGCCTTCAATCAGACTGCTAGGAAAGAGCTGGAGAAGAGAGAGCTGGGAGAAGCTGGAGAGAAGTAGATGTGCTCCTCCATAATGTCCCTGGGAGCTGCACTGGAGCTACGGCCCTCGTTCCTGACCTGAGCTACAATGCCCCTACCTGGCCTTATTCCTGCTAATCCTTAGCATGATCCTGTTTTGCTGGCTTCATGTCCCAGCCTGGTCTTGACTGTACCTGTACCCAAGGTAGGTTCCTGATGCCTGCCCTGATCCTGGCTGCGGAAGTGGGATGGCACCTGGCTGACAAGTCCCTGCCCTGCTGCTCCATGGAGAGCTCCCAGCCTGAGGAAAACCTGCCTGGTAGCAGTATAGGAGGAAATAATTGTAAAATCGTACTTGAACAAAAATTTAAAATGAGTCATCCATACTGTATGCTGCAAAACTGTCAGTTCTCACCCTGAAACGCATTAGCAGCAACACTGCACATGAACCATGGGGAGGAACTTATTATTTCACTTTAACCTGAATGAGAAAAGCCTCAGAGTACTCTTTCCACTTTGGGCATCGTATTTTAAAGAAGACATAAGAAGTTTAAAGAGAATTCAGAGGAGTGAAACAAAAAATATTGAAAGACTTGGAAAGCGTGAACTGCAGGTGCTGGGGGAAGCCCAGATTATTAGGAAATGATCAGTTGTTCTGTGTTTCTAACAGGTAATTAGAGAGAAGAGTATGACATTAGTTTAATTTAAAGGAAAATAAAAGGCCAACAGTTCTAGTATGAGAAGTATTATTCTAAGTTTGAGAATGCTGCAACACTGTCAGATAGTGGAATGTACTTAACTGAATTTTCATAGTATAAGTTTAGAGAATAGTACCTATACCTTCTGGATTCTTGAAATATCTTTCAGACCTCAATTTCTATGATATGGCAGTTATGAACAACAACAGGGTTTTTTTTTTTAACATGTATATTTCATAATATTCCTCCAACATTACTGGTAGTTTTCCACAGTAAAGAGAGCAGAGCATTGAAGAAGAGCTATGGTGGAATTCTGCCTTATAATATATGCACAGCTCAAGGCATCAAAAGCAAGGAAATCTATAAGTACAATTTATTAAATGCTGTGGAAGTTCCTCTAGAAATTGCAGTATAGGTATCTGTTGCATCGAGTAAATATCATTATTAGATATTCACTGAATTACCTGAACTGCACAATTTACAGCTTGGAAATTTATTAATTAGAGGCTCAGAGATACTTTATAGGGTCTGGAAATGTATCTGTTTGTTGGGTAGGCTAAAGACAGCTAGCTTATTTTGTGGCTGAAGCTTGTGTTTATCACTTCATAAAACATGGTCTGTAGTTTTATTGCTGTGATCATCCTTGGTTTAATTTTCTGCTGTGGAAAAAAATGTTGTCTGACTTAAGAGTATGTTATCATCCCTATAGATTTTACAGAATTCCATGGCAGAGATACTAGATTCTATAGAATGGCTTAAAGCTTCATAGGAAGCTTCTTGTTCTATTTATTCTAAGCCATCTTAAATAGAGAAACAGAGATATATTCCTGCTGTGGAATCCTTACAGTATAGAAAGGTTATTTTTCTAGATTAAATTCCATGAAAATCACTGCACTGAAAATATTGTTGCACAGTAAAAAACAACTTGAAATAAAATAAAAGAATTGAAGTAAAATAATCTATATATGTATTTTAGGGTTACAGGAAGGTAGAATAAAAAGACAGCGATCAAGAGGACCTGGGAAGAAAGAGTTCTTCAGTTACTGTAGTTCAATTTTTACCTCTAGCTAAGGATGGGATGAAATGCTGTACTTCAGAGGTTTCTCCTTGTTTCCTGCCTTGTCAATATCACTGGTATTTTTCATTCTGACCTTTTATTACTCTGTCTCTAAATTAAAAAAAAATACTGTTTAAAAATATTTTTGGTTTTATGTTTTCGGTATTTAAATAGCTGCCGTTTATTTTTATGACAAATAAAAGCTGTGAAATTGTTTCATGTTGAAATCAAGTTTAAACCTGACATATTAAAATAAAAACAGTGCCTGCAATGATAAGATTATATTGAAAACGTCATATCTCTAAAACATGACAATGCAGTATTCTACCGATAAATGTCTTGTTATTGTTTATAGTAATGTCCGGATACCATGAGAATGCTGCTGAAGTCAGGTTTGCCAATACCTGTGTCAGCTAATTTCAAAAACACCATTAGATGGCACTGTTCACATGACAATACATTTGCAACTCGGCTGGAAATTTCAAGGCGTTCTGTCACTATGCATTCGTTTATTCCTTATTTTGAACATTTCTGTTTTATCACTTCTCTATTTTTTTTTCAGAGCTAAAAGAAACCACACATAACAGCCCCCTGAGATCTTCTTCCTATAATGTCATACATCGCAGGAGTGCTTCAGAGATGCAGCTTAGTCTTTATTACTATAGTTTTTCCAATAAACCTTCATTTAAGTAATCAGTTCAAGGCCGGCACCAGGTAGTGCAGACTTATGTGTAATGAAGCATGAGGCAAAAGCACATCACCATCTCATGATTTTTCAGAATGTGAATAAAATAACCATGTAAAAAAAAGTGGAATATCAGTGTTTCAATATCAATGTGATTGAGCTTTAATATTCTTAGATTATAAGAAAAATATTTAAAATGTAGTATCAAATACCTAGTAATCTAATTTCCCTGAATATCTGGGGTTCTTTGACTGCAATTTATTTCCTTCTAACATGTTCATAATATTAATCCATTCTTTTTATTTTGTGAAAAAAATTAACGTGAATAGGTTCTGTGTTAGACTGATACATTGCTTCTCTCTGTTCTATACAGGTGATAAAGACAAAGGATGTTATAACATAGGTGTCAAGATTAACATTTTCTTTCCTGTCAGGATGCTGCTGTGGAATATTTTGTAAGTTTAGTGGTCATGTTAAGCTACTTGGTTGGGTTTTGTCTATGGCTCTACCTCTGAGTTTCAAAGAAGAGGCCAGAACTAGTATTTTGGAAGAAAGTATTTGAGTTTCCCTTTTGGTGATTAGAGAGGAAGACAGCATTTTGAAACACCAAGAAAGCATTTCCTCTAGACCTGGGAAATAAGGTAGTACATTCCAAAACATGAACTGCTAGAACGGCAGTATGTTGTATATGCCAAAGATTTCTCTGCTAAACATGATAATAGATCTGAAATATATAGCAGAAATGAATAGTTTTATGATATAAGCAAGTCGATATTGTCTAAAGAAATATGGTCATTTCAGCTCTTGATTCTGCCTAAATGCAGATGTCATCATTGTATATGTCTGAGTTAATATTCTTAGAATCTTTAAAAGCTAAGTGAAGAGAAAATACAGCAAACAGACTTACAATACAGGGGCTTGAGCACCTCACATACAAAAAAAGGCTGAGGGCTCCAGGACTGTTTATTCTGGAGAACAGAAAGCTCAGTGGGATCTCATCCATGTATTCAAACACCTGAAGAGTTCACGAAGAGGAGGGAGTCAGGCTTTTTCAGTGGTACCCAGTAACAGGATCAAAAGCAATGGACACAAATTAGAACAAAAGAGATTTTCTGAATGTCTGAGCACTGCCACAGTTTGCTCAGAGTCTGTGGAGTCTCCATTGTTGGTGATAATCAAAAGCCATCTGGACACAGCCCTTGGCAACTAGCCCTAAGTGACCCAGCCTGAAAAGGCAGTTGGACCAAATGACCTCCAGAGGTCTCTGTCAAACAAACTTGTTCTGTGATTTTTTGTCACTTTTTGGGTTCTATTTAGCTGCTTTATATGGCTGCTTTAGAATCACAGAATCATAGAATAACCAGGTTGGAAAAGACCTCTTTGAATCAAACTATTCTATCTGCCACTAAACCATGTCACTGAGCACCTCATCTACCAGTCTTTTAAATACCTGCAGGGATGGTAACTCAACCACCTTCCTGGGCAGCCTGTTCCTATGCCTGATGAACCTTTCTGTGAAATTTTTTTTTCCTGATATCCAGACTGAACCTCCCCTGGTGAAGCTTGAGGTCATTCCCTCTTGTCCTGTCCCCTGTCACTTGGGAGAAGAGGCCAACTCCCTCCTCTCCGCAACCTCCTTTCAGGTAGTTGTAGCAAGAAATAAAGCCTCTCTTCTCCAGGCTAAACCATCTCAGCTCTCTCAGCCACTCCTCATAAGATTTGTTCTCCAGCCCCTTCAACAGCTTCATTGCTCTTCTCTGGACTCAGTCCAGAGCCTCAACATCCTTCTTGTGCTGAGGGGCCCAGAACTGACCACAAGGAGCGGTCTCACCAGTGCTGAGTACAGAAGGCAGAATAACCTCCCTGGACCTGCTGATCACGCTGTTTCTGATACAAGCAAAGATGCCATTGGCCTTTTTGGCCACCTGAGCACACTGCTGGCTCATGTTCAGATGGCTGTCAATCTACACTCCCAGGTAGGAACTTGCTGCCATTCACCATCATTCTTCTCATCAGTCCTTCAAGTAGTGGATTGGGAGTTCTCAACTGTGCTAGCTCTCACTGGCTGCTTAGTTTGTGAGAGGGAGTGTAGGGTGTTGTTCCATTGGTCTGTTTCCCTCTCACACTCCCCAATGGTCCTTAGGCTTGTTACTTCCTCTCTTAGCTCTGACACCAAGCAGAGGAGTTCCCCCACCTGAGCACAGCTTCCACAAGTGAATTCAGTACTGGTGGTGGGAGTCAGCATGGGAGTAGGGCACTCCCTGCAGCCCACTGTCTGGGTAGCTACATGTGCCATCCAGGTTTTCCTGGCTTTTCCCCGGCCCTGGCAAACGCCACACTGTCACCCTGCTGCATTAGGATGATTTGAATCTTCAAAGTAATTTTCCTTTTACAAATCCCACCTTTAATGTCTAAATTCTAAAATTTAGAAGTAAATTTTAATGTTTTCTTTCACTTTTTTTATTACTTTATAAGGAGGAAGGCAATGTATGTCATTGTATAATGAGCCTCCATCTAGTCTCTGGCTAAGAAAAAAAGTAGAATGAATGGCGAAAGAATTAAGTTCCTTCATTCCTGCTACTATCTCTCCTATTCTGTAATTGTTTCTTCTTCCCTTCTCTCACTCAGGCTAAAAGCTTTCCTGCATACTATGTACCATAACACTATACTTCACCTATTGGAATGACAAATACTATTATTTTCTTCACTAAATACTGTTGAATGAATCTTGTAAACCAAGTAGAAAGCAAATAGCTGTATCTTTAGTTTTCTAAATTAGCTAAATAATTTCATCAGAAAAATTTATACAGTAGTTAAATCCTCCCAAACTGTGTTGAAGACCTACCATACAGACTTCAGAAGTTATCACCACAGGTGAAATGAACATGATGTGGTATTTTGCCTCTGATATGGAGCCATCAGGTTATTAATATGATGAATGGCAGGAAATGGCTTTAGCACATCTTTGTCTCAAAGATAAAGCTGTATCAAAAAAGGTCTTCATGGTCCCAGTTTGTGGTAAGTTTTTTTACTGAGAATAGCTTTTTAGTTCACCTGGCTTTGAAGTGCCTGTGAGTGCTACTAGAAACTAGTTTTGAAAAAGACAGCCTAAAACTCCCTCAACTTCCTAACACATACTTTCCTTTGCTACACCTTGCTCAAACATGAGGTCCTAAGATTTCAAAACCCAGTCTCATACAAGAAGTAGGATGAATTTGAAAGTGTAATTTTCAACAACAACAACAAAAAAGTCATCAAGACTTGTGTTTTTGACCTGTTTTTCACTTCATCCCAGCGCAGAACAAGATGATGGAATCAAAAGGAAGAAAAGCGAAAAGGTGGTAGAAAACCCTGCATTCTGCACAGGGCCACAAAACCCCATTACACTAACAAACAAAAGTCAGCAGAGATAGTTAACTTGTTTTTCACAGTTGTTCTTTCAGCAATAAATACAAAAAATATAAATAAATCTACTGGCTCTCTTTCAATACCTTTTCAGCAAATAAATTAAGGGAAAAAGGGGTTTTTTGTCATTTTTAAACAATGTAATTACATATATTTTTTCCTAGTTTATGTGATTTGATTCCTTCAGGGCAAATGGACATTTAAAAATATTGATGAAAAAGAGAAATACCTCTGAAAGAAGAATATTTCTCCTGACTCCTCCATGCCTGGAGGGACTCGAACATGTTATTTCAGAAAGAAATGCTAAAAGCCTAACTTGAGAAACATTTCTTCTCATCTTATCCTCAAAGCAGACATCAAAACATG
The DNA here is from genome assembly GCA_013389865.1 of Piaya cayana. NCBI lineage: Eukaryota > Metazoa > Chordata > Aves > Cuculiformes > Coccyzidae > Piaya > Piaya cayana. The sequence continues at coordinate 28,525 of WAAB01022161.1, read as the reverse complement.
ATCTAGGTCATCCTAGGTCACCTAAGCGATCAATGGAGAGAAAAATGTTACCCTAGAAAAGGCAGTACACCTATCTCATGCATTTGTCTTAAAATTAAACATATCACTTCCTGAAAATGCTGGAAGATTTACTTAAAAATTTCCATCCAAGAACAGGTTGTTTGTACCTTGCTAATTAGGTCTTCTGTGTTATTCTAAGGTCAAATTCTCTTTCAAGACACTTTTAGTTCAAGTCACAAGCAAAGTAATTTTTTTAAGGATTTGGCAGCGAAAAAGATGCAACAAATGTGTTATCCATGTGCAGTTAACTATTTACAAAGATGTGCTGCTGGCTCATGTATGACTGAGATTAAAAACTCTTACTCTTAGGGTCCATGTGGTGTGGCTGACTTTGGAAACCAGGTTTGTGAGGGTAGCTGCCTTTGAAACTTTCCCATTTGAGGGAGTAAAGGTAAAAAGTTTGGGGTTCTAACCTGTGAACTTTCTTGGGTCTGCTGCTTATTATCCTTATCTCCTGCTTATTCCCGCATGCCAGAGGGATCTCAGGGCCAAGGAAGACCCAAAATATAGTCTCTAGCCTTTGGCACTCCCTCTATAGATGAGCTATAAATTTACATTTGTACTTCTACTTTGTTTTCTGTACAAAGTTCTACTTACTTACAGAGGTGAATTATGCACTTAATCTTTTCTAAAGTAGAATTCTAAAAGCAAAACCATATTATTAGTGACTTTATGCAGAATATATTTCCATTTTTTCAATTCTCATTTTTATTCATATTTCTTCTTCTGAATTACATTAATGTTAGTATCAATTTCTTTTTTTTAGGAACATGAAAACTACCATCCTAGTCTTTAGTTTCCAGGTACAAAGCAAACTTTTTATTTTGTAGATAAATCAGTTTCAGATCTACTTTAAAATAACCTCCCTTCTGTGTATTTCTTTTTCCCTCAGGAATGTAACCTTCTTTAGAAATTCAGTATAAGGAGAAAATATCTTCAGGATTTCCAACAAATCAACAGAAATTTTGCAGTAAGCTTTTTTAAACCTTGAATTTAATAATCTGCACTTGTAAAGTTTACGAATTTTTACTACTTTGCTGTAGGGCTACCTTCTCTAAAATATCAGGTTAGAGGAGGTGTAGCGGATTGTCACTTCATGAGTGTTTACTATTGTTACAAAATGTCACAGAATATTTAACTCCAGTTAATGACAAATACTTCTGAATTCAAATACTGTCACATAGATGTATTCATGAGTCATTACACTTAATAAAAAGCTTTCCTTAACATGCCAGTATATTTATGATTTTCAGATGTAATATATTTTGTGGAATATATACATTTCCTGAAAGTATTGAAACTACACATTATCTGATTTTTTTTTTTTTTTGTTATTCTACCTCTCCATTACTTGCTGTCTTAATATATTCTCAAAGAAAATAAAATAGAACTACATTTTCATACAGAAAACAGATCACTGTATTGCAAAGCAATATAATTTTTCTCATTCTTCTAAGAAAACCTGTGCCCAAGCATGTTGGTCCTGGAAAGAAAAAATTCTTTGACTTCAAACTAGTTGCCTCTGGGAAGGTGGGTAGGACAAAGCCCACTAACATGAAAACAAATGAAACAATAGCATATACAGAGCAAAGGCCATCTTGCTGCCTTTGCTACAGGAGAGTAGCCTGACTCCTTGTAGCATCCCTTGCGCTTTCAGTTTCAAAGGCTGATGCTGCAGCAGAGCATTTGACCTGTCCAGAACAGGTGTGATCTCAAGAGATCCTGAATGTAGCCTTCTGTTCAGTGAAACAGCCTAAGAGAGGATGCTGAGCACTAAGAAATCAGCACCCTCACAATTTCATTAAGTTAAATTGCAGTCCTTTATCTAGAGTTAGCCCTCTAAAAGACTGCAATGCTGATACTGGAAGTATCCCACTCAGTCAGAGCTGGTAGCAGACTTGTGACAGTAAACTTGCAGCCATGCTGACCATGAGTACTGTACTAGTTGCAGGTGATGCAGGCACATGAAGGAAGACAGACCATACTCTGCAATTTCATGCTGGAGATGTCAGGAAAATCCAAAGGAAGAGATAAGCAGAATGATTTCTTAGCAAGGATGAACACTAGAATGAACTTCCAAGGAAGTGATATAAAGAAGGAGGATTATTGAGGGCAATTATATATAGGTGAAAATTAGTGGTCTACAGTTAAGGAAAGATCAAAGCTGTATCCAGTCAAAACTTATGGACTTAAAAATCCATGAATCTACCAATGCCCAATTCTGACCATTCAAAATGTATAAGGTCCATTGAAATATCCAGATAAACAGAATTAAGGGTAGATTATCACAGGAATAATGGGCAAGAAAAATCATGCTGTAAGGATAGATTGAAGTCATTATTGTGACTGGCCACATAAGAACTGTTTTGCCACTGCTTCTCTGTGAAAAGTCAAATGTATTCCCGGACCATATGCCCTCTAGTTTTGAAGAGTTTCTCCAACACAGTGATATTTTATATGTGTGGAAAAGTTATGATTGATCTGGAAAATTTGCATAACCTGCTTTACCGCATAATCTGTTTTTCATTAAGGCCAATGACAAGACTCTTGTCAATCTTAATGAAATGTTCACATGACTTTTACAGCCTCCTTGCAAAATCATGTGATTTATCTTTTCCTGTGAAACTGAAAGAGTTCCATCTCACTTTAAAAAAATCCTAGAGCTAAGTAAAAAAATCTTGGGGAAGTAACAGGCCATTCTGATGTGCCACTATGTTCATTATGTACAGATAAGTAGGAGAGATAATTATCTGAGATAACGATTGTGTTGTGTTCTGAAAAAGAGGAGAAGCTAGTAACTATTTTCTTGTACCGTTCAGGGAAGATCATATGAAGAAGTAACTCATGGTGTTATAAATTTTTTGGTTTTGAATTTAAAAAGACTAAAAGTGAAAATTTCTCCTACTGAAGAAGTCAGTGAAGAAAAAACAAACAACAAAAAAAGTTTTCATTCTCCTTAAACCCAAGATGACCATTACCACTTCAGGACTTTCAAGGAAATGAAAAAGAGCTGGTGTTTTCATTTAACACCAGCTGGATCTCTTTTGAGTCCTGTGGGGAATAAAGGCTAAAAAGAGTTGAAGATAAAAGTTCATCAGAACAGGTGAGGGTGATGACCTCTGTTGAGGTTCATCTGTGTTTTCTCAGGTATCTTTTTCTGGATGACTCCTTCTGTCCTCTGTGATGTATTATACTCAGTACCTCATATTTTGATAGTAGTTTCCTGGATCACAGGTGACAGTCCAGCAGAAGGTCATTTCTTTGGGGAGAAAATGATTGGCGTGTTACAGGATACTTTAACTCAGCTGGTTTAATTCCGATATTGTAAGGACACAATTCCTCTTCCTATGATTTGAAATCGTGATGGTGAGAGAAGTAGATTACAGGTTATTTAACTAATCTTCATAGTAAAAAATTCTCTGGAGTGGCGGCTGTACTTTATTTTGAATTTGACTGCTTCTGACACAACTGACACCTTCCTTCATAAACCCTTAGAGAGATTCTCAGCACTACAGTACTACAAATAATTAATTATGTACACAGAATCATAGCCATCAGAAAGCATGTAAGATCACAAAAATATTGAGTTGGCTGCATTTCCCTGTTTTCTTTATGGAGCGTTTAATTGATCCTGTGCAAATCTGTATTCATGTGTGAACATCCCTGGACACTGCAGTTTCAAAATAAGTAGACCAGCATTTCCCTTGCTAGCCACAATAAAAGCCTTTTCCCCCAAAAGATGTTGAATATTAATCTTCTGTGCTCTTCAGCTAGAGTTTCTAGGCCTCAAAACTGTCTGAATATCAGACCCTAAACCTTCTGTGCTACCAGCACATGCTAGAGCTATTTACTTAGTCACACTTTTTTTTTAGCAATAAATTTGTTAAATTATGTTCACTACTGAAATGATGGGGTCACATACCCATAGCTATTTAAATTTCCATGTCTACACATAGGGATGTCATTTATTAGCACAAAAGAATCCTAGCCAAGGTCTTATAGATATTTTTCATTTGAAGCTGTGAAAGTCAGTAGGAGGTGTAGTAAAGATTGGCTTCACGTAGGTTGCTGCTGGACTTCTCAGCTCTGTATTGTATTTTAACTTCCTTAGTATCGGATTGCCTTTGCAGCATCAAGGCAGAAGCAGAACTTTCTGCAGTGGTATTTTGGAGTAATTTTTGTCCCTGATACAGGAGCTTATTAGTAGAATAACAAATAAAATTGCTACATAGAAAAGCCTGCCTGAATTCCTCAGAACAATCGTCTTCTGCCTAGTTTTAAGAATGTATGTATTTTCTGGTTTATTTACTTGTTTTTTCATGTAAGTGTGCACATATACATAAGTAAGTCTAAGATGTTTCTTTGTATCCAAAAGTAGAGCCTGGATAGAAGGAATCTCAGAAACGTAGAGATTTTCCAGTCTGTTATGGGAATAAACATAAAATCTGTCAGTTTCCAGTTAACTCCTGGGTATAAACAGGAAGTTTCTTTTCCAGAGTCTTAATTTTTTTATCATAAGGTGTCTGGAAGTAAAGACATGTTCAGGGAACCAAATGAATGGTCACAAAAAGAAGTCAAAATTAATCTTGCAAGAATCTCTGCATAGACAAAAACCAGTTTTCCTATAGCAGATTTGCTACTAAGTCTGTGCTTTTTTTGAACTCAGAAGTTATTTAGCAGCAAAAGATATCTAAGAAGACCTGTACAGAAAGTTCTTGCTGTAAAAGAAAGGCCTTTTTCCAGGCACATGAAACAAGTGATTCATAAAGTTCTAAAACTTTTTAGAAACAGAGAAAAAGAAATCTTTTTTTTTTTTTTTTAGTTCATGTGACAACTTACACTTCCTCCAAGTTTCACATCTCCTCCTGTACGTTTTGTAGGCAAGTTCAACCTGGAGCAAATCTCTGCAAACCCACTAGTTTTGGTCTCTAGTCAGGGTTACACAGAAAGAATGCCAAATATCTTTGTCCTTCTACAGCTTCTCACACAATGGCTATATCTGCCTACTAGTAGTAATTATCATCTTTAAGACACCTGTTTCCTGAAGCCTGTGAGCTGATTAAAAGTGATTCATAGAATCATAGAATCACCAGGTTGGAAGAGACCCACCGGATCATTGAGTCCAGCCATTCCTATCAAACACTAAACCATGTCCCTCAGGACCTCGTCTACCTGTGCCTTAAANTCAACATCCTTCTTGTGGTGAGGGGCCCAGAACTGAACACAGTGTTCAAGGAGCGGTCTCACCAGTGCCGGGTACAGAGGGAGAATAACCTCCCTGGACCTGCTGACCACACCGTTTTTAGTTAATTCTAAATGGATGTGCTGTTTATTCACCCAAAGGAACATAGCCTATTAGATGGCGTTATACCTGCTGTGTACTCATCTCAGAGATGTGTGTATCTCATCTGTACCTCCTGGGTTTTCTCCAAGCTGAAGTGAATCCTGTTGTGGCTTGTAGCTCCCACCGTTCTGTTCCTTGGTCCATAGTTACCAGTACTTCTCATTCTCTCTCTCTCTCTCTCTCTCTCTCAAACTTCTCCTCTCCCCGCTTGTAAGTGGGAAATTTTAGCTGCTTAGTAGGGTTCTTTTTTTCTTTTGTTTGCTTGCTTTCTAACATTACTCTCTGGCTTTTCTATCTCTTAGGGTTTGATGAACCTCTGGGTTTTTCTCTCTGATTTAGTTTGTTTCAAGTCTGTTTCTTTCTTACAACTTCTTTCTTTCAAATCACTTTTTTTCAAATAGATAATCTAAATCACAGATAATTTTCCTTTTAAGTAACACAAATCCCTCACTCTCTGTGATGCTGTCAAATATCTAAAAGCAATGATAAATGCAAATTTTAGCATCATGATACTTTTGCTGCTATGTTACATTTATAAAATTCTTTAAAGAGATTATGGATTTTGGAAACATATCTTTTTAATATTGCTTGAAATATACAGTGACACATTGAAAATCCAAAGCCTAGGAATACTCTACATAACAACAAGAAATGTCTAAATCATAGAATAGTACAGAAGGTTTATGAGTTCCTTTGTGGAAGCAATAGACCTATGGAGGAATGCAAGTTTGTGAAGCTCCTAAAATTGAGAGACAGTTCATGTGTTGGTTTTGGGTTTTTTTGTGTCTTTCAGTTTATTTTATTTATTTATTCTTACTCCCTATAGAAGACAGTATGTCACGTCCATTATTAGGTGATCCTAGAGAAGCTCTGTAAGGAGATCCTGGTCTTTCCTTAGTTTTTCTGTTTTATGTTATAAGGTGATGATTCAAGTGTATCTTATGGCATAAAGAGTCTACCTACCTATGTTGAGGCAGCTTCCTGAATTTCAATCTTTTCAACCTTTGGGAGAATCAGTAAATCTTACTTATCAAACTATTATTTTCAATGATATATTCATGATTCATTTCTTTTGTCCTTTGACAAGATCTTCCTGCCTGCTCATACTGGTGAATGTAATACTTGAGTCTATGTACCGGCTTTTTGCTAGAGTCTGTTTTTTCCATAAAGACTCCACTGAAACAAAAGAGAATTTAGTCATTAGTGAAAAAGAACAAATGCTGCACTTTCTCATTTGCTTTGATCACCTTTTAGGGCTGATTTCGTTGATAAGCTTATTGAATGAGAGGTGCAGATATGAAACCAAAATAACTTCACAGCCCAAGAAGAAAATTCACAAAAAAGGACTAAGAATAGAGAAAAAGAAAAATTTGGTCTAGTTTGCTTTGTTTAATAGTTCAGGGAGCAGTTTCTGATTTATAACAGCTTGATTATAAACAATTTCTATTAAAATGAGATTTGTAGCTTTGCAGCTTGGATTAGAATTTCTGCCTCCTTCATATTAGTAGTGCTTTGTTAATTGAAAGTTTGATGTTCTTCTCAGCCTTTGTGTTGAGGGAGAAAGGCTTGTGGAGTAGTTTACAGATACTGCACTTTCAACTGATTGTGCAGCTGGTGTCAACAACAGGGATTTCCTTTTTTTTCCATGACCATGGAAACCTCTTTGAGGACTGCAGACTGCCTGTAAGAAACAGGATCCATCTGACAAAGTGGGATCAGGGTTAATGGGTAGAATATTGTGGGACATGTGGTGGGTGTCTGATCAAGAAAAAGTTGCTGAAGCCTTCTTCTGATAACCAGAGGAAGTCTGTTTGTAGGTCCTGGTCTTTATGTAGGACTTGAATTTCACTGATGTTTACTGCAAGGAAAACACAGCAGGCCACAAGCAATGCAGGAGTTTTCTGGTGTGGATTGATAACAATCTGTGAGATAGAATTGCTGATTAGTTTTAATACTCATGAATCCTGGGAAATCTAAATGGTATGTGTTGACAGGCATGGCAAAACCCCCCAAGATTTAACAGGAAATTAAAACTTTAAAATGAAAAATAAATTACCTCAGCTTTTCTGAAATACTAAGAATTAAATAAATGAATGATCTTGAACTTACCTGAATGATATTATTTAAAAGCCGTTTGACATTTTATAAATTTTACTCTATTTTGTACTAGTCACAGTTTAATAAATCAAAAAGACAGATGAAATGAAACAATACAATCCTACATTGTAATTACTGAAGTTGGTTATAACTTTGGCAAAATATGGAATTTTTTTGTCTTTAATTTAATTCAAACTTGACAATAAAAAATGACAGGCTCTTGGCTTGGTATTGTAGAAGATGTGAATAAAAAGTTTTGTATGTCTTAAACAGTCTCTGGGGAATAACCTGATTATCTCTGTTCAGTTCCAGAGTGAACATTCACAGTGCAGAAATAATTCAGGAGTGACACTCTGCTTTTTCACTGGGCTAGCTGGTTCATGTAAATAGGTCATCCAAAACCTCAGACATTACCAAATACCTCTAGAGTAGGAAATAGCTACCCACAAGCTTGACTAACTCAAAACCCATTCTGATTTATACTGGAAACTGCAATAACTCTCATTTGCTTGTCCAGGTACACTCTGCTTTTTTTGTACATGGCCTCTTCATAATGACTAATCCCTCAAGGTTGGAGCCTTCCCCATGATATACAGATACCTGTTTGTAGCTTGAGCTGGCAGTTAATAAGTTTTTGTCGACAATGACTTTTAGCCCACAGTGGAATAAAAAACCAGACCCTGAATGATTAGAGAGGTTAGCAAAAGCTAACAGTAAGAGTTGACGCTTTCCATTTTTATAACGACATGGATATGCAATCTTTGGAATGACATCATCATTTGATATCAAGCATTAATGATTTGAGGATGCATGACCTTTTTCATTCAAGAAAAATGAGAGTAAGTGTTCATGCAAATTGCAATCAAGCCAAGAGAAAGAGATGAAATAACAATAAAAGCTATTATCCAAATAGCTTTGGGCAAACCCATATCTAGTAAATGATAACTCAATCTTAACATCTACCCAGCCAAAGCCAGATAACTGAATATTGTAAATGTCTTAACACAGGAAGCTTATAAGGAGATTAGAACAACTGTAGATGTAAGGAAAAGTTTTCTTTACACTTCTGCTTCCATATTTACTCAAAACAATTAAATCATAGTCTGAGAGTATGGAAAAGAAAAATGTTAGGCTAGAATTTCAGTTGCTTACTTCATTCTGGTGATTTTCACTGTGATATTCTTTCAGATTTCAGACATAATATTCATGGTTTTAGATAATAGTAATAAATTTATTTCTGAAAAGAATTCAAAATATTACCTCATTTCTTGAATAACAAAAGACTTTTATCAAATAATTTGAGCTGACCCACTGTCATGAGAATCAACCGCAAACTTAGAAAATACGAAGAAGAAACATTTAAGGAAAGAAGAAAAGTCTTCAAATAGCCATCTTCTACAGCCTTTCATTATAAATGACACCTCAGTAAGGAGATGAACACTGATAAAAACCAGGTCATTGGATACATCAGAATTCAGCAAACCACCCCTCATGGAGTAAAGGTCTGCTGTGATTTTAAACCTGGAGACTATTTAGAGAGTCAGTAGGACGGAAGACAGCAAAATGAGTTGCTAGATCAAGAAAACTGGTCTCAGATTCATGGAGGTTCTTTTTTTGATATTATAGAGAATATCAGCAAGGTTGCTTGACTCATTACTGAGGATCTCTGGTCAAAGGAAGGGCCAGGGTGATTTGGGCTTCAAAATGCAGGGCATATAATGAATTTTATACACTGCAATAGTGTCAAGATTGCACTAATTATTTGGTCTTCAGTCATTTCTCCTAAGTAATTTTCATTCAAATAAACTGCCAAAAATCAAACCCATGAAAAAAGACAAGGAAATTTTCAGAGATCAGAGTTAGTATTGGCATTTTTTTAAGTAAAAAAGAAATAATGGAAATAAAGGAGGAATGAAAGCATCAATACATTATTTTAGAGAAGTATTTCTATTTTTACTTCTTATTTAAAATTGTGTTCCTTTCTGAATTCATAAATATTATTCTTCACTTTCCTTTAATGAACCCTGGATCCTACCAGGCTTTGATTACATTTATTATATACATAGTTCTTGGTCTTAGTGTTGTGCACATCACTAGTTGAGGTGAAATCTTTATGTAAGTTATTTTGATGACGTTCAGTTGTATTCGGATGTTTCAGATACTCCACCCAGCCAGTAAGCACCACATTTATAATCTGTGTCTAGTGATCCCGTGCAGATATTTTTGTTCCATTTTGTTCTTGACTTGGTTTGGTCACATGAAATATTCCACAGTTATGGCTAAATTCTGCATGAAAAAAAAAATCTCTGCAATTGTTAGCAAATCATGGTGGCTGCTCAAAATGTAAAAAAAGTATAGCACTAGTAAGTGAAATACGTAGAAAAGAACTTTCCTGCTTCATTCTAGCTCTGTGTTGGAACTTTGTGAAATAACCATGAGCACCAGAATTAGTACTGCATCTTCCTTTCTTCAGAATGCATCACTATTCTCCTACTAGATGTGGAAATTTTCTTTTAAATAAGAAGCAATTTCTTGCTGTAAACCAAGCAGTGACCTTTTATTTATTTGACAAATGAGTTTAAAAATGCAATTTAATGTTGGGAAACATGACATTGACAAGTTTTCCGGAATCTGAATTGGACAAAGTTTCAGTAAATGTAATACTTTCTTTATCCACAAACATGAAAGTCACAGAAAAGTTGAACTCTGCAGAAACACACACCATCTCAATATTTTTTTTTAATGACTAAACATACTTTTAAAAATATAAATTAACCCTCTAATTACAGGGCTTGATATCTTATTACACTTTTATTCCTTCAATTTTACATTATTGTTTCAAATGAGTACAAATACTGTTGCAGGAACAATACAATGAAACATGCAAACTGTAAAATTGAAAGCTTTTTAAAAGCTTCATATGGCAATTCCTTTTAACTTGATTTCCGTATTCAGGATTGAAGTGCATTAGAAACAACCAAACTAACAAGAATCTACTTCTACTTGACTTGATTCTATTTCAGTTAGTTCCACTATGTGAAGTTTCATTTTTCAGCATTCTTTTGTCTTGCACCAACATATTTACAAAAGATACAGTTGAAAATCAGACATAGAAATGGCTGCAGTTGCAGTTGATTGCTATGTAATTTTACAGAGCTTCAACTGACAGTTCTTCTCACAGTGAAATAGAAAAAAAAAGAATGTTATATGTATGCTTACACATAAAAAGAATACATATATCTTAATATGTATATGTAGAAATTTGGGAAACCACAGCATATCAGTGTTTAGTTACAGGTCACTAACACAGGTTCATGATGTAGCTGAATTTCCCTCACTGCAACCTCCCTTTTTTTCATTACAAAGAAAGAATTTATTGAGCTCTCCCTCAATGAGGCAGCTTGAATTTCTCATTTGTTCTCCACTGTGATTTTATTGCCTGTAATGTTTTTGAAGGAGCATTTTTCTAGTAATCCTGACCAACAGAGTGAGAGAAAATAACATTTTTATACTATATATGAAGTTGATTTAGTGATTTTCTTCCCTTTCTGCTATAGCCTGATAATTGCAATTTGTATGTCACTGGAAAAAACTGCTGCAGTTTAAAGACTGCTGAGAACCAAAATTCTTTCTGATACTAATGACCATCTTAGTAAATACTTACCTTTTATATTAATAGAGGTGTTAAATAAGTACATAAAATAACAGCAACAAAAAGTATTTTCTTCAGAGATCGCTCTTCAGTATATTCCTTTCAATATTAAAAATTGTAGGATGTATATGACCTCTTGCCACCCTTCCTGAAGAAGTTATATTAAGCATAACAAATACCAAAGTTTATAACAGGTACAGATAAAATGAAATATATTTTTGTACTCCTAGGCAAGATTTTAGGCTTTAGATGTGTATACAGAAGCTACCGGTTTTAACTTAAAAGATTGTTTTTTATAAACAAATAAACTTAAAATTTCTGGCCTTACTGTTCTTCTGGTCTGAAAGGACCATCAATGTTCTTGTCCATGACTAAATTTCTTCATAGATCTCTACAGATATAGATATAACCATAGTATCTGAACTATAGAAAAATGTACTGGCTTACTTTTCAACTCCATTGATTCCTAACCTTTCATGAACACTTAATTCCACTCATAGAAGGAAACAGTAGTGCTGTAGAAGCCTGTGGACCATGAAGGGTAATTGGATAAGATCTTTTGAAAGATTTACAAGCCTGCCAAGGATTGTGCCAGCTTTAAAACTGACTGATTCACTGTGAAAAGATCTGAACAATCCTGACCTAAAGGTTTAAAGACAGACCTTTTCTGTGAAAGTATAATTTAAAGCCTGTAATAAAAGTGTATTGAAAAACACCACAAGGAAGAAACCAGCCATAAATTCTAGAGCTTAATATTACATTATAGGACACTTTTCAGTGACATAGCCCCTTGTCTTGCAACATATCTCTGTTGCCTCAAACTGGTTTTAATTGCTTCTTTTAAGGGTTACAACTGAAGCTCATCAATAAAAGGATAAAAAGAAAGCCCTTTGTTTAATAAAACTGACAATGTTGACTTGCTTTCTCTCTCCCTATAAACATAAATGAAGAAAAGCCAGACCTCTGTAAAATACCATAGCTAAGATATCAGGGGAAGAATCACAAAGAAAATTAAGCAATTTATGTGCAAACTGTAGGTTCTTAAAATTCCTGTCTAACATCTGTAACATCTTGAATACCTAATATGCTTCCAAAGGTAAAATTCCACATGGTCCTTCATTTCTATTGCTATGCAGTTCAGTATGGGCCAATGCAATATCCAAGTCACTGTGGAAACAAGACATTTTCTCCCCTCTTTTCACCTGCAAGGACATCACTCAGCTCACTTCTTAAATAAATAAAAAGTGAAGCTGCTTCCTCTGCCTTTGTTGCTTCACTGTTTCCCAGTGGTAGAGCATTAAGAAATGATGGAAAAGATTCATTCAAAATCCTTAGGTGGCGTCTAAGCATTAAGCGCTGCAAGAGACAATGTGGCTTATCATTGATTACAAAAACTTCACACATAAATAACTTCAAAATCTTTGCAACCAAGCTGTACTACATATAAGAAAAAATAGAATATAAATTATCTCTGGAATTTCTTGGAGGTCTGCTTATGTAAACTGTTGTAAGCATATGCCTATTGTAAAGATCTCTGCATTTCCATCAACTCTTCATGTAACATTCAGATAATTTAAAAGGCAAATTACACATAGTTTCATTGGTTTTAAAGAAAGATACTAATTCTCTGTTTCCTTTGAGATTTGTGATTAAGTTATTCCTAGCAAAGGGTATATACAGGATCAGTGTCTCACCTGAGACCATATGTGCTACTTTGTACTGCTCAGACATAAAATACCCCTGCTTGCACTGAAGTTCTAGAGCTTTTCTTCTACAGTTTTTTTGATTGCTGACTTTCAGATAATATTTCCTCTCTTCCCCCGTTTCTTCTGATTGTAGGCCTTTCAGAGTTTTTATTCTTGTGTTCTTACTTTATGGCATGTGTCCATGAGTAGAGATATTTGGAGGCATGTGACACGTATATAGCAATGAGTGGCAACTTCATGCAGAGTCACAATTACTGAATTTCAAATTAAAATCTCCCCTCAGGCTTCTGTTTAAATTGCACTGGTGTGAGTTATATGCCTCTAGGACAGCCAATAACAATCTCCATGTGGATTGGGCATTGTATATGGTAGTGTATCCAGAGGTAATCACAGCACTGATTGAAAGTCTGTCTGAAGAGATAATATTTTGAGGGAAAAATCAAAGTGTAACTATGATATACAGGGGAGACCACATGGATACTTCCAAACAGGGGAAAAAGCATCAGTCACTTCACCACAACTGTTAGAGAAGCACTGGGAGAGAGCCAGTGAAGATAGACTGAATTAATTTATGTACAAACTTAACATTAAGATCAGGGGATAGAAACTTCATGGAGTTGCTAATTTGGTGCTTTTAATTTTTTTTTCTGATGAAACTGAGAAAAATAGACTTCATTATGACCAGTTGTCTGCTGGCATGTACTTAAATTCCATTAAAAGTAGTACAGTTCCATAGGTGCAAAATACAGGAAATGAAGGTAGGATCTGACCACGGGGCTGAAAATTAGTTTATTGTTTTCCTGAAATAAACAGTTTTTATCTCTGTATCTACCTATCAGCTCCTAGGCACAGTTTTCTAAACTAATTGAAGCTATGTAAGTTTGGAGGTAATTGGGATTAGCGTCATAACAGATGAGATCATCTCCCTGTTTTCACACTCCGGTGCAATTCAGACAAAATGGCACATGGTAAAGATGACAGCTGAGCATAATTTGTTCAATGTTTCTTTTACTGTGGATAAGCCTTCAGAGTGAAGGATTACCAGAGTCAAATCTGAGAAACATTGTCATGGAAATAATTAGGGTTTGACATTTTACAGGTACTCTGTGGCATGATGATTACTGGTTCAGGAATGTTCCAAAGAGCAATTAAATTGCATTTCTCACCTACACACCATAAATCATTACGTGTGTTTCAGTGGGATATCTTCAGACCATACATTATAGAGGAATTATTGTAGTTTATCATATTGTGTACCTTTAGGGAGTCTCAGTCTTTAAATAATTGCAGTAATGATTGGGAAGAGACATAGAAAAGACGATCTTAATGTATTATGTTTTTGACATTCTATATCAAACAATTTCTGTTGTTATTTTTTCATTTGTTTTAGGCTTATTTATGGTGGCAAAAATACATTTTTGACACAATATTATGCAAAATAGTCCTTATCTAGTCTTTATCATCTTTCATGTTTGAAATATTTTTAAATAAGTAAACTACATATTGCAATATAAAAGCTAAATATTTTATAGTCCATGAATCATGGAAGTACATTAATGACATACAAGTATACATCTCCTCTTCCAGATGGAAGACTTCCTCACTAAACACTACCCTCACACAATTCAGTTCTGTTTGCACTGTTAAGGTAAGTGTGTTCTACCCCATTTTAAACAACTTGGAGAAAATCTACCTCCTCTGAAACCAAAACCTGGGACACAAGCCTTATCTAACCAGTATTTCTTTAAAAAGATGCTAAATGTTAGCATTCAACTTGACTCAGTTTTCTGTGGAGGCTTATACTACTGAGTACCCCCATTGGGAATACATAAAGGGAGAGTCCTAAGGCTGCTCTTAAAAGAAGTGTAACAGGTGTAGCAGTGGGAAAAAAAAAACCAAAACCAAAACCAGAGTGACTGGTTGCTTCCAGAGTCAGTCATTGACAAACAATTTCTCTGCAGTCTCACTCAAACGAGGCTGAGATAGAAAAGTATGAGAGTCAAGCCTATCATGTTGAACCATTGTGGTAAGCTGAACTTGACTGGGGAACACACTCTCGTCTCATCCATCCACCCACTCACATTCTCTTCAGTGGAGTAGGGGGAAAATTAGGACAAGAAAGTCCATGGATCAGTACAGAGACAGGAAATTGGTTTATCAATTATTGTTGTGGGCAGAGCAGACTTGACTTGGGAAAAGATGATTTAATTTATTGGCAGTTAGAATGGATTCGGGTAGTGAGAAAAAAAAGACAAACATTAAAGCAACAGTTTTTCTCCCTCCTTCTTCCTAAGCTCAATTGATTCCAACTTTTCTACCTCCTCCACAGCAGAGAAGGAGTGGTGACAAATGGGGATTGCACTGCTGCTCTTTCCTCATCACACTTTTCTACTGTTCTTTCATAGGCTGCAGCTTCCTTCAGGGAATATTCACCTGCTCCAGCACGGGATCCTTGAAGGGCTGCAGATATATACCTGCTCCAGCATGGGTCCTCTATGGGCTGTAGGAAAGTCTCTGCTTTAGTGCTTGGAGCACCTACTCCACCTCCTTATTCTCTACCTTGGTGTTGCCTCTGCTGTTTTTACTTTTTTTTCCTCCCCCTCCCCTACCTTTGCAGTGGTTTTGCCCTTTCTTAAATATCTTATCACAGAGGCACCACGAGCCCGGCTGACAGGCTTAACTGAGTCCTCTGATGGGTCCATTTTGGAGCCAACTTCATTTGGTCAGTCCCTACCCATTTCTCACAGAGGTCACCCTTCTGGGCCCCCACAGCCAGAACCCTGACATGTGCATATAAAACAGTCACATATGCACTGCCTTTTTTTTTTTTTTGCTTGCAATAAAAGCCTTGCAAATACCTCAAAATTAAACAAAAGAGATAGAAATCACACGATACTGGCTATAATATATATTAAAAAAAACCTGATCTGAGTTTTGTTACAAGGATGATCTGGGATTGTCATTAGTGTCTTCTCTGCAGCATTTCTAGTTAAAGTGCATACTTAAGCCTAGTTCAATATGGGTCCCCTGCTGAGCAGAATGCAATTGGAAGCACACAAAGAAGGAAGGAAGCACTGCAAGATTCAGAGGATTAACTTAATTTAGGACCAGACTGTAGAGAACATCTCCTAAGCCAAAAAGACTGTTAACGTTTCACCCATTTTAAGGACTGTTTTAGTAGGCAAAATAGGCATGTGTATCAACAGAACAAGTCAAGTGAGTCTTTCATGCTGTTCACCTTGGAAAACGGTCAGCTTGCATCCAACACAGAGGCACCACACTGCACGGCTGCAGGCTGCACAAGACTGGCCCTTAACAGTTCTTCTCAGTTCTTCTCTCTTCCTCTGTATTTCTAGCACCCTGGTCTAATTTCTTGTCTTCTATTGAGGCAACTTTAGATCACACAGGTATTTGGCATTGGCTAATTAACCCAAACATTAATAAATAAATTGAACAGTATAGGGATACACAAACTGGGGTAGGGAAGTCAGTCATTTCCCAGGAGCCCTTATTAAACACTGTCTGAGAAGACTAGGTGCTGATATATCTAGACGAGCTACCCCTTCTCAAAGTCCTCTAAAGAAAATTTGGAAATATCAGGAAATTTTTTCAGTTAAAATATTGAGTTGTTCAGATGAAGCAGAAAGAAACACCCTAGTAAATGTTGAAAATAAAGTGATTTAAATGCTTTGGTATCACTCTAAACATACTTTCTAGACTTTTTAGGACCTCCATGTTTGTATTTAAAATTTTAGGCTGGCAGGCACTAACTTCTTTTTTTTTAATTCTCTAGTTTTTTAAAGAATATAGTATATTCACTCACAGTCACGTGTGTTCAAATGCAGTTGTAAATTTTGGTCACTGCTCATCACAAGAAACCACATGAAAACCTGTATTTTACTGTTCCCCAAAGACTAGTCTTTTTCTTCCTCATATCCAGCAGATAATACTAACTGAAGAATGTGCTTTTAAAATACTCTGTCACTCTTGGTTTATGACTTTCTTAGTAATTATTAATGTTATACCAAAGCACAGAATGGGAATTATAAATCACAACTGGGGAATGGTTTTAAAATGTAAATTTGTCTTCCAATATATTTCAAAATGTAAGGATTGCAGTATAGTCTGCTCCTGCACAGCCCTTAACCATAGTACACTTAATAGAAGTTTCTTTTCTAATTTTTTATATTTTTAACTATTATTCCACTAATGAGTTTCAGATACTTCTAAGATACTTACATATATTTCCTACATAGTTTTGTCATAGGCCAATTGTTATTCCCTCTTGACTTGCAGAATTCTTCTCTCTTAGCAAAATTAAGCCTGTTACTGTTAGATTATACTATCTCTGCAGAAATAGGGATTGCTCTTGATATTGATTGTTTTTGCCTCATTCTCTTTTTCACAATTATCCAAGTTTCACAACTGGGAGTTCTATACATGCAATTAGAACTTTATTTCTTTTTTCCATAAGTCTCGTGATTATATATCCTTCTTCCAGTTTTTTTAACTTCCTCTAAGTACTGATCTAATTCACTGGGTTTCTAATTGTGTCATTTCTTACACTTGCAGTTGACGAGGGAAGATCATTACAATTATTCTGCTCATTAGCGAGTGTTCATTAAAATTTACCCTAAGTAGCCAAAAAAATAGTTAAAAACAAACAATGAGGATATAGCCTTTGGGTAACCTCTTGTTAGTCTTCAGAGTGAAGTGTGGTGTAGTATATGGGGGGCACGCATAGGGCAGATTTGAGTTTAGTGACTCTGTAGGGTTATTCTGAGTAATGAAAAAGCTGACATCAGCAATGCTGACATCACTCTTAAAGAGGCAGTTTTCTCTTCTGGACTGGAGCTGGCTTATTTCCTGTCTGTTTGGAAATCAGGCAGAATTACTGCCAATCTGCTCAGGGCTCAGGCAGCACTGCCTTATGCAAAGCACGTGCAGTGCTATGTGTGGGCAAGTTATTTCCCGCTGTAGTGGATGTATCTTTGGATATACTGATGAGACTGTGATTTGACTCTTCCCTGGTCCCCTGCTCCCTTGAGTCTGTAAATCAGCACCTCTTCAAGGCATGCTAGTGACTCTGCTGTTTTGATTTCTGGTGAACTTGTCTGGAAATACCTTGTACTTGTACAGGTCTTGACTCATGACAGCTGACAGTATTCTTGCCAAGGAAAAAAAAAGCTGTGATCAAAAAATTCTGACCTCTGCACCATGCATGACATCTCAAATGTATCCTGATAAGAAGAATCCTAGGAATAACAGATTTTAAGGTCAGCTAGCCTGAGCACTTGAAAAGAGCTGATCATAAGATTTCATTCTGCTACTCCTTCAAAAACCATAAAATTATATTGGTGCTGAACTCCACAAAAAAAAAATCCGTAAAAGATTATATGTTTTGAATTCATTGCCACATGATTTTCAGCTAAAGTTAACTCTACTGACAGAGAGGATAGGATGTGAACTCAGATCAGTGTATGCAATAGGGCCAAGGCAGAAGTTAGTACTAGCTTAACTATCACATCAGGAATAGTAGACCACAAAGCTGCTGTTATGCTGGCGTGCCAATTTGCATTGTTCTTTGGTCTCTACCTAGCATTAATTATATGTCATCTGAGATTCTTTGACTGTCCTGAATAAGTCAGTTGCTTTGGTGTGAATTAGTATTCTCAAATAATTGATTTTATAATGTTGCAAGGTTTACACTTTGCATTATTCTAGTTTTTAGCATTTCAACTTAGTTGCCCCATCATGTACTAAAGAATACATTTCAATGAATTCTGAACCAGTATAAGAGTGTGAAGATATAGAGTGATTTCTTTTCTTATCTACAAACAAGTTCAGATTTATTTAATGGGCAGTTCATGTCTCATTTCCTCAGTGGAGGAAAAAAGTGAACTGGAATAGAATATGAAGCTTTTAAACCATGTATGGGAAAGGCATGAATAAGAAGTAAACTAACTGATTGTTAAAGCAACTTTAAATCTACTAAGATTTTGCATTACCTACTTTCAAGACCTTGAAACTAAAACTGTACAGAGTATCAAGCAAGTTTTGAACTAATCTTTTCTCAAAACAAGTTTTTCTTCATTGAAAACATTTAGTAAATTCCTTTTTCATTGGTGGAACACTGGGGCATGCACGAACTGTCTTTTAATTGTGTCTATATAATTAAGATTTTAATCCTAATGTTATATATTAATAATACAGGTCATTTATCAGCCACTATTGCAAATTTGATTATATTCTTAAGTGTCTCAATTAATATAATTTCACAAAATTCGAAAGGAATCACAAATCAATTAAAAATTGGAGCTTTCCTATTATACTGCTGAATGACAATTCTGAAGGTCATATTTCCTTTTGTAAAAACTTTCCATAGAAATCTTTTATTTCTTCTTGACTTCTCTTTGGTTATTTCTAAATCCAAGAGGTTATGTTTTTCTAGTTGCACTACCAAAACTGTGTCAAGTAAATACCTCAATATCTTATGCTATTGAAGTATGAATTTAATAAAGAAATAGAGTGATTAATGACTTTGTTATAGGTAATAATTTGGGAGGCTTTTAGGACTGCCTCAATTTTATTGCAACTTTCTACCTTATTAACATAACTAAGTAGGTCACATTCAATGTACATGCAGATACATACCTGTCATTTTTATTACTCTTCAGATTTATTTTAATTTTCACTTGTTAACATGAAAGCTATAATCAGAAATTTCTTAGATTTCCTGTGTGGGGAAGAAACAATGCAAACCTGGTGAACTTATATGCATCTCTTAAAGAGAAGGTAGGAAAAATATCAAGCAGAAGAATTAAGAAAAATCACATTTGTAGTTCTATTACTGTACACTAGGACTAATTCTGTGCTTTTGAAAGAAAACAAATTCTTTGTATTTCTTTAAAGTCATTGAAGGAGATGTTTGAAGATATATGTTTCCTTTATAGTTCCCTTACTGGAGATGCTTACTACTTGCATAATAGGATAATCAATTTGAGCTCTTTTCTTTCAGAGTTTGGCATCTTAAAGAACAACTGAATGGAGCACAAAGCCTAAACCTCCTCAATAAAGCAAATAAACTTTAATTCTTTCTGATGTGAGTCATAACTACAACACTTCACAGGAAAAAGAGTATTGAGGGAACTCTCATACATCCTGTCCTGTAATCTTCAAATAGGTTTTCTCTTTCCTGCTATTACAACTACTTTTTTCTTTCTTCTGGACCCCAATGTGTATTTATCTTCAGAATACATCAAATCTGCACTTAGGAGTACAGTTTTTTCCTAATGCTCTTATTATATTTCCCTTGTCATCTCTCCGAATATTTGGCTCTTTGCTTATCTATACAGAGGCATCTACATTCTTTATTGGATCTAAATATGCTTTTCCAAAATGTAAAGATAGAAGCCCAGATTTGACACAGGCATTGTGATATTTATTTTAAGAAATTTGTACGTATCCTATAACAATACTTCAGAAAGATACAAAGGAACTCAGGTTAAGAAGCTATATTTTATGTATTGCAGCGGAAGTCAGTGCAGGTTAACCAGCCCTGTGAAGTGTACTGTGACAATCCAAATGGGGAAGAAAATACTTCTAGTATATTCTAGTACTAGAAAATGCTTCTAGTACTCAAGGTAGTTAGACATTGCAGTGCATCGAATTGCTACTAACAAGTTTTCTGCCATTTGAAGTCTCTGAGGTACATGTCTGAGATTATGTGGGGGCAAAGTCAGATTCTGAGGGTGAGTTTAGCAGAGGTCTTTATATTGAGGAGGAAGATGTATAAGTTAATCAACAGATAATATTACAGAGGAGGGTAGATCCCTCAATCTTTTCCTCAATGAAGCCACAAAACAGGATTTAAGATTGTCAGTTTTGAAGATCAGAAAATTGCTTTTACACCTTCATGTTTATTCATTTTGAATAGGTTCTTGAATCTGAACTGCTGCCTTCCAAATCTGCTTCCTATTTGCCAAGATACAGAGAGTTTTGAGGCAGCTTATTCCTAAGGCATATCCTTGGATGAGTTTATTCCACTTCATACCAAATGTGCAGTATCTGCAGGACATGATTTAAACCTTGTGTCTTCTGTGTTCCAGGTGAAACTTGTCAACTCAGGGACAGACTACAAGATTATAAAGTCAGTTTTGTGCTTCCTTTCTGGTTTTATTATTTAATGGTTTCTGTTTGTTTGTTTTCACTTTTAAGTATTTTCAGGAAGGAATGTCATCCTTAAAATAATCCATATTTGTGAGCTGAGGATGTTCTATGTCTTCTCAAGTACAGCTGGGAATTAAGACTCTTAAAACTATCACAAGACAACATGGACCTGTCTGCTTTCCCTAGCTGTGTTGGGAAGCAAGTTCAGTGCAAATGAAAGGGTCTGGTTGGCTACAGCCAGTCACCATTGAGTCAAAAATTGATTCTTGGCCTTACAAAATGAGTGACACTACTTGCTAGAACCCTATGTTGCAGATTTATCCCTCAGGGACTTAGTTGAGATGGTTCAAAACATGGCCAGGGAGTAAAAAAAGGGGCCATTTCAATGCTTATATGTCCAGTCATTGAGTTGGCTCCCTGCCCCTTCCCTGCCTAGTAGCACAAATGTTCCTGCGGTTCCTCCTTCTTTGTGCCTCCTAGCTGCATGTGGAAGAACAGGTAGGACAGTGTGTAGTTTGCTAATTCCTGTAGGACATAGTTGTGAAATAAACTTTGATGACCACAAACAGGATGTTGCCCATGCATTTATGGGCATGCCTGGAAGCAGAGGCTCAGGGGTCAGCCTACCTGCTTTACAGAAACTGTTTGCTTGAGTAATGGTAGAGCCCTTAGGCAGCTGAGACAGACTCCTGAGGATGTGCCTTCTAGACCTAGGCAACTACTGACAGATAAATGGCACTTTCGTGGTTTTGTGCGTCCCAGCTAACATTTCAAGGTTTTGAGGTCTGAGGCTAGTAAGCTTTTCAAAGAATCTGAAAAGGGATTAAGACCAATACTAAGAAATACCGAGAGATGCCAAAATATTTTGCATATATGCTACCTTCAGTGCTTTTTAAAATGTTGCCTTATTGTGAATTGCTATCAGCACTGAAGAAATAATTTTTATTACTCTAGTGTAAAGCCCACTTTATATTTGCTTGTTCTTTGTAAGAATGAAAACACTAAGAGGAAAATAAAAAGGCTTTTCTGTTTCACACACAAAGCTTTGCTAGTCTAAAGCTGAAGTGGGTGCAAGGTATCCATTTGAGTCTAATTATCCAACCAGGCTGAGCACAGCTAGTCCAACAAAACCCCAGCTGTAGTTTTTAATTGCCTTAAATGAGCTCCTAAATATCTATGTGGAGTTAAACCACAGCACAGAGAACACAATATAAGTACATAGGAACTCTGAACACCCAGGGCTCTAGAGTGCTCAATTAAACTTTCCTTGATTATTCAACAGAACAGAAGTGTGCAAATTAAAGGCTTTCATGCTACAGCAGGCTATGACCTTGTTCTCAAGTTTCAATATTGCAATGAAACTTAATTAAGATATTCCCCATACAAAGCATAACCCTAGAGGTAAGCTTTGTTCCAAGTACCTCATACAGGCATCTCTCCTGCTGTTAAGTGAATGGCTGTTGGTGAATCAAAATAAATATTCCTTTGGAACAGACTCACTTTTATTGTGTACACTGTGAGACAGTAACAGTATGAAATCATTAAAACATTTAACTCACCATGCTGAAATACAGTTGTTAAAAAAACTTGTTCTCATTACATTCATACTGTAAATTGTCTTAAAAATAGTTTGTGGAGGACTCACACTTATTCCTGACTCTGTGATAGACATTCTGTTTGAATAGGAATAAATTATGTTTCCTCAGGTATGGATAATTGCAAGTGTAAAATTCTCACCCCATTTAGATCAATGGTACAAAACCAGCAAAATCAATACTCAGGAGAAGGAACAGCTTCATCTCATTATATGAGTTGATTCATATGTCATGAAACTTCTTTTTATTAATAACTGTACACCAGAAACCATCACTACTCGAAATGCCTTCTTTGTCAAGGTGTTTTAATTATACGAACATAATGCCTTACACATTAGACATGGTCATATAAATGATCTGATTTTGTCATTTATACTTTGTTTAGAACCACTGAAATACATGAATCTCAGTTTTTAAATTGTACAATTAAGACAGAAGTAGTTAGACAGTGTAGTTGCTTAATCTCAGAGCCAAGATACTTTTCATATCAAAAGTCTTTCTATACTATTTGAATAATTTGTGCACCTCTAAATGTTTAAATTATGTCACAACTTACATTACTGTAATAATTATGATATACAGTACACTAATTCTTTGCTTTAATTACTAGTGAAATTANATTTATCTACTGCCTTAGGTTATTCCCACCTGGTTTTGGCATTTCCCTTGTCTTCCATTGTATAATCATTGTCTTTTATCTCCCATCCAAAACATGATGTTAGAAGCTGATGTTTTGGTACCATTTGCTGACTTAACATAAGTTTTTTTCAGAATGAAACTTTCAATTTCGTTTCAAGAAATTTAAAAATAAGACAATTCAACATTGATACAAGAGTTATTTCCTTTGTCCCGATATTTTCTTTATGTGGCATATAGGCTTAAATTACTGAGGCATCTAAAAGCTATCGATTATAATCTCTGATTTTTAGGCACATATATACTGTATTAAATCTAACTAATGACACTGAGATAGAAATCAGTTTAGCTTCAATGTAATTCAACAGATTAAGACTAGATATGTAAATTTCACTTNGAAATTAATTACTAGAAACAAAAAAAAACCTCTCAAGTTGATTATGCATTTTGTGTAACCACATGCATCTAAGCAGACTGAGAAAGCCATGCCTCTTTTAAGTTTTACCTCAATCATTAGACAGATTTATCTACTGCCTTAGGTTATTACCACCTGGTTTTGGCATTTCCCTTGTCTTCCATTGTATAATCATTGTCTTTTATCTCCCATCCAAAACGTGACGTTAGAAGCTGATGTTTTGGTACCATTTGCTGACTTAACATCAGTTTTTTTCAGAATGAAAATTTCAATTTCATTTCAGGAAATGAAAAGTAAGACAGTTCAACATTGATACAAGAGTTGTTTCCTTTGTCCCAATATTTTCTTTATGTGGCATATAGGCTTAAATCACTGAGGCGTCTAAAAGCTATGGATTATAATCTCTGATTTTTAGGCACATATATACTGTATTAAATCTAACTAATGACACTGAGATAGAAATCAGTTTAGCTTCAATGTAATTCAACAGATTAAGACTAGATATGTAAATTTCACTTCTAAACATTTATGTTTAGTAAATTTTCAAAAATTATTTTTTCCTCAGATTAGTTCATATATGATAAAACCTTAATTGCTTAAAAATAAACATATTCATATATAGCTTTCTGATAACTGTCTAATATTTTTGAACATCCACACAGAAAAAAGGCATGAAATATCTATGTAAATAGGGTAATCTCAAAATGCATCCTGGCTAATGACTCAGAAAAACAATGTAAAATTCATCTAGATGCTATAGTAAGTGCCAGGACATGTCAAGCAAGTTCAGAGGAGGAACATGCTGACTTCTTCATAGTCTGAATACAAAGATTAGAAATGGTACAAGGAATAAAGTTGATAAAGCTAACACTGCTTAACAATGGTAAAGACATGAATACATAGTGACTATGTCCCAGTCTGTAAAGGTGAATGGTTGTCAGGAGATTTCATAGGGGGCTCTGTCCAAGTTAAGGTTCTACTTCTGACAATGTCAGCACAGAGAACAGGGTCAATGAATGACTGTTGTAGTCCCACCTGAAGCTAGTTCTTTGGAGCAGCCAATACAATCAACAGTGGATGTCTGTACTTTCTCACTTAATGTTTGAGTGCTAGATCATGTTATCACAGAACAGCATAGGCCTTTTCTTGGTCTTTTCAATCATGCAAGTACAGTTCATATGCTTTTTAAAAGCAGATGGTGCAAAGACACAAAAAGCAAAGGAGAATTAGATTACGAAAAGAAAAATAAATAGACAGGTTTTAGGTAATTATTCTGTGTGGTTTTCATCATTACATTTCTCTTATTTTTTAAAGTTTTTTTAAGACAATCTGTGTGATCTAAACCTATATTATCACAGAAACATGGAAAAACAGAATAGTTTGGGTTGGAAGGGACTTTAAAGATCATCTATTTACAACCCCTCAGCCATAGACAGGGACATTTTCCACTATGTCAATTGGTCAAAGTCTCATTATAATTACAATATGACTTTTTGGGTGTAGATATAAATCACTCTGCCTTTTTACAGAAGTGTGAAGTCTTTCTCTAATGCCCATTTACATGGTTTATTACCCTAATTCCTTTATTTAATCTTGACAACCCTGAAAAATATTACAGGATTAATTGTGCAGAGAAGTAATGTTTCTACCTTATATTCTTAACTATATACTTTCAAGTCTTTCTGGAAGAAAAAAGAAAATAAAAAGCTGTGATGAGAATTAAGAGTTTCTTCTCAGTGATAATCATAGATTAGTGTGAAGATATGACCTTGCTCCTCTAATTGCTGCCACTGTAACTCATCGCTGTTGAATTCCTTGAATATCTGAGTATCACAAATAGAAATAAAGAACAAAATTGAGCCAAGGTGACCATTTCTTTCAATAAAAAGCAATAGTGACATAGAATTTGTTACATCTTATTCTCACTTGCTCCTTACATCTTGTTCCCACTCTCTGTCACATGTTTATCATGAAGTGGTTTTTGTGTTTTATATCAAAACCCATTACATGGAACACAACTTTAGTATTCCAAATGAGTTTATTTGACAAGGTGACTTCTCTACTTTACATAACTGTTCTTTGGCATGTGAAAGAAAAAAACTGATAAGTTACTTCCCCATAACAAAGAAAACTTGCATCTTCCTTACTCATATGTGGAACTCATAGGAAGTGCCATGTTTAATTGTGGCATAGTCATTTGCCATTAAATCTGGCCCATCTCAGACACCTGATGCAGAAAATCAAGTCATCAGATACATCGTGCCTAAGGGAAACAGTTTTTCCTCTAACTTCATTGTTTTTATATGCCTGGCAGAGTAAAAATTATTAACTATTTTATAATTCCTGTTTTATTTTCTTTCTTTTTTTTATATTGTTGGAGTCTGATACTGCAACGAGATTGTCTCTGTAGGGTGTAGGTTTGTGTGTGCATCCACATGCAACACTATTGAAACAGAAGTAGTAGAATTTTGTCCTTACATAGTTGCAATGAGTAACTGTGAAGATCCACACATTCTAACGGGATAATCTCTCATTATGTGTTTCATGACTGTTGAAATTTAAAGCATGCAGTAGCAAAGGCTCATTGGTTACAATTGTGGCATTATGTTTTCAGTGCTGTGTGCCTTTTACATCCTCATTGATGCCTGTGAAGTGTATGCAAATAAACAACCCACATAATATCATTATGCATTTCTTTAGCTGCTTGCATGGGTAGATGTTCAAGTGTTTCATTAAAGGATGACATAACTTTTGCATTATACATGCTGAAGTAGAGCTAAAGAGTCATAGAATCATAGAATAATTTGAGTTGAAAGGGACCCTAAAGATCTTCTAGTTCCAATCCCCCTGAAATAGGCAGAGACACCTCCCTATAGATCAGACTGCCTAAGGCCCCATCCAACCTGTCCCTGAACACCTCCAGGGATGGGGCAGCCACAACTTCCCTGGGCAACCTGTGCCTTTGCCTCACCACTCTGTGTGAAGAAATTCTTCCCTATATCTAATTTACAACCATTGGAGAGGGGCAGATTTAGACTGGGCATAAGGAAGAATTTCAAAGAAATGTCAACAGTTTTGCTCTAAGACAAGTGGAAAAACTGGCAGAAGAATTTCTTGTCTAAGCTGAATCATTTGCAATTATGAGTCTTCCAGTGTCAGCTCTAGGCACAGACATAGAAAGCACTGGCTTTGAGCAGCAAAATTTGGAATGGTCTGGGAAACCCTGTGCCAGGCTACCTGGTCTCATATCTATTCCACTCCACAATGGACACTGTAGAGCTGTTAACACCTCACAGGACCCTAACACTGGGCCTGCAGCATGCAAAGCTGTTCAGGTGCAGCCACAAAATGACAGTGGTGTCAGGAGTTTACTCACTTAAATTCAATAACACTACTAATATTGTGCATTAATAACACATTAATATATGCCACTACNAACCAGGAAATTACAAAACCTTTAATGTTATAGTTATGCAAGGTGAGGGTTTTATTTTTTTATGGTTATCACCAGCAAACCTTAATCCTAAGTAAAGTTGCAATGGTGTGGCCCATGGGTGACTCTGAAAATACTTTGATTTGTTTATTTCTCTCTCTTTTTGTGGTTTTTACTGGTCACATAGTTGTTAATGAACTCAATGAGAGTTCTCCATAGATAAAGTTGTCAGAGACAGGTTATTTTATCTTCGTCACTCTGCTTGTTTAAACAGAAAATGACAAATTCAGATGTTCAGAAATTCTATTTTTTTTAGATAATGCAAGGTGATTACTGGATGCTTCAATATTAAAGTTTGCCAACTACTTGTTCATTTCAGAATACTCGTGAACTTGTAAAGAATACTGAACTGGTATGCTACCATGAACAAGGTGTTGGTTAAGTCACCAACATACTAGATACTATGTCAGTCATCATGCCTTGTGGGATGTGGGACTTTGCTCTGGAAAAATTAATCTACCATTTTCAGAAATGTCTAAATACTTAAGTGGGTGTATTTGCTTATCTGAATGTTTTCAATAATAGTGCATTTAAAAATAATTTCTAATCAACTACAGTTCCATTTAATTAAGAACCTATGGAATTTTGGATGTGATTTGCATGGAAGAGGAGGGGAATGGAAGTGGGAGGAGATACATGGAGGAGGTGAGAAAAGGGAATAACAAAAAAAGTCCTCTTGATAAATTTTCTCACTCCTACTACTGAGTAATACATTTGGCTTTGAAAAAGTATACTTTGAAAAAGTGCACACTGTTAACTGTGATTAACGCTCACCAGTAGGTCTAGTTAACATTTTGAGATTGAAAAAGCAGAGAAACCTAGTGAAAAATTGATGCTGTTGATAAGTGTACCTGTGAGTCAGAAGTGCATTATAATAACAGGTTGGCTTAAGATAACTGAGAAATTAATTTTACCCTCTGCTGTGTTCTAAGTAGAAATGCTTCCAAAAACTTGCTGCCTGCTGTCTTTTAATATAGTAATTATGTCTGGGCAGGTTTTTTCTGCTATTAATCTATGCCTTGAAAAGCCTGATGCCAGCATATAAATATTAAATTTTTAAAATCCAGGTCAGATAATTTAACCATTTCACCTGGGGAAAAACTGTGAAAGCTAGTACCTGATTCAGCAGATAAAAATATGATGTCTATTTTTAAATAACTAGATATTAGCTACCTCAAGTTGATTTCTTCTTGGTCTTAGATTTCAGACTTCCTGCCTCAGGCTGCACAGAATTTACTATCTCCAAGGGTTGTGCATATGTGTTTTTTGAAGAAACAGGAAGGCAAATTCTGGTGACAATAAATAGTGTCCCTTTTCTTATGAAGAAATAGTGTAAATATTTATTCTCCCTCTGTACT